>CM057386.1:113222719-113787719 GCA_030015415.1 Cynopterus sphinx | reverse complement strand
GGACTCATAGTAAATAATCTCAGTTTTCCAATTTACACTAGAACAATATAAATGTTTGGTCCAAATTTTATTTCAGTGCCATTATATTTTCATGTTACATATTTGTATTAAACTCTATACATTCATATATATTTATAAAATCATTCAGTGCGAATAACTCCATAATAAATTGCCATTCTGAAGAACAGCACTGTTAATCAGTTCAGAAAAGGTCATGCTTTGTTTGCTTGTTCTATAAATCATTCACACATTTCTTTTAAGTGGCTTAAAGATGTGCAGTCTCAATTCCACCAAGCAAAGTAAATGCATATTTTTGAATGAAAATTTTCAGCAGCTACAATGAAAGGAATGACACGGTTTGCATTCTCCATAAATACAACTAATACTGCTTTCAAGGACAAAAGTCAGCCTGCAGAAATGAAAACCAAAATGACTGGAAACAGAAGGCACACACTAAGTTAGTCATTGATTGATTTTTTTGGGAAGGTCCCAGGAAAAAGCTGACATTGATTTATCTTTTAATCTAACAGAATAACAACAAATCTTAAAGCAATCAGTTTTAATGGTCTTAATAACTCCAATCAAATTATTCACCTTCCACATTAATATAGGAGGTTGGCTTCATATTTATTCATCAGATTTGTCAAATAAATATCAGTTTGCCAAACTAATCCCTAGTCCTTCAATCCTAATAGATGCTATTAGCATTTCATTTTTAATGCTCTCCTCTCATAATTAAGGTGACAAGAAGTCCTAGTTTTCTAGGCATGGTCATACATAGTCCTGGTTTATGCTTTTTGTACTGGCCTAATTTTTAAGAAAGTCTCTCCATTTTCTAAAGTGTCCTGGTTTGAAAGATCAGGCACGTGGCCAGCATGCCCATATCTGCTTTTATTATTCTGTTTCTTTAGGACCTGCTAAAGCTAAAAGTCTTCTTTAAGATCAGTATGAGCAAATATATGAAAGGACCATGACTTAAATCTATCTGATACTTTCTCACCTACCCAAAGAAAGATATTTTCTTTAGCTACATCACATGTCTGAGCTCTCAAAAATAGTAGCCTAGCAAGATAAAACTTTGCCGATAGCCTGCTCTATAAGCTTTTCTTTTCAAGGACTCTTCGAAAAAAATCTTTTTTTTTGTCCTGACAGTAGCAGAAACTGAGATGGTCCTTGTGAGTGACTTTACAATGAAAAGCTGCTTGATTTGGTTTATTTGACCTGAATGTTCTTAATATAAACTTTAAATGTGTAAAGTGGTGATGTGATAAAAACATATCACAGTTTATTAATACTGACTACATTTTGCATTGGTTCAATGTTCCATAACCACACAAATTCTGGTGATGAAAATGATAACACAGGAATTTTCAGGACACAAATGGAGTCACATTAGGCTTTTACCATCAAGGTAATGGTTCTGCATGGAAATGTGCTACAAGAGTCACCTGAACCTCTCCATGGGGTGATGACAGGTGACTAAAATGGACAGATAGACAGGAGGGTGTGCTTAATGGATACAAGGCAAGATTGCTACTTAGAGAAATCAATGCCACAACAAAACTACAGAGTGTCCAATCAAATGGATTTCTCATTGAGCTAGACCCTAAATTTGATCTGTGCAACATTTACTTTCTTTATTTAGCTCAGGATTAAAAACGGAACACCTAAAAAGGCCACATAGGATAAAGAGACTGTGAGATGCCTTCAAAGGGATGAACTTTTCCCAGTGGATATAAATAGATTGTTGTTTTGATTCATTTAAAAGGTCATTAGTCAAATGTTTTGTTTCTTTTTTCTCGCTCTCATTTCTCTCCATCTCTTTCTGAAACATTGAGGCATGCATGAGAAAAATAAATCAAATCAACAATCCGACCCAGCCTTGGTGCTAACAACAAAACACAAATTGAAATTACATTTTTGAGGTTTTAAAATGTAAGTATCATGTGCCTTTTAGATAAAGCAAGTCATTTTCACTTAACTAAAATGTACTTAAAATAATTTCAAACTTAAGGAGGTGATGAATTCAAAAACCTTCTCCCACCATCAAAATCTGAAAAATTATGTTTGCAACGTTCGCCCTTTAAGATCATAAACACATAAAGCCTTTCATTTGAAGTATTCTGCTCCTCTAGTTAAATTGTATATAAAGGCTCTAACACATTACTAACAGCTGATAATAATCAGGTTTTACCAGGTTTGCAGAGCCAATCTTGAGGTGCTAATAGACTCTAGTGGAGAAATCAGTCTTCAGTTAAATAAATCAATCATTAGGTTTAAAGTAGAATATTTAAGATAGACACAATTTAAAATAGATAATCTTGTGTATAGCCTAAAATATTGTTCAAGTGAATGATATAAAAATTATCTGAACATTATATTGGGCAAGATGATCAAATCCAAAAATAGAAAAATATATAGTCTGCAAACTTGAGTTACAGACACATGAATAAAGCAACAAATAATGATTCCAAGCATACCTACACTAACATCTGATAAGCCCCCAATATCATGACATGACCTATGTCTTAAATAAACGCATTTAATATTTAACAAGTATTTAATAAATACTGATTATCAGGCACTATATTGGGCACTGGGATTATGCCAGCGGCAAAGATACCATCCTTCTTATTGATGGATTTACTGAATCTTAGCAGGTAAGATAATGAATCAAAATGAGTTCATCCCTATGGGGATGACACCCACACTGAGGCCCAAGGTAAGGAAGAGAGTCATATCATAAAAGAGTGTTCGTGACAGGGCAAATGAAGTGTACAATTTCCCAGCGGTGCTACAGACCATTATATTTACAGAAAACGATCTATGCCTTGCTCCTACTGCAGCTCAGAGCAAAGACTGTAACATAAAATAGGTCCTAAACAAAACTGAGTTTGAACTAAAGTTTTAGGGTTTTTTTTTTTAAGTACAAGTACCCTCTAAGTTATACAGGCATTTTTAAATCATCACTATTCTATTGTGTCCTGGAGAGCGACATTTCCAAAGTCCTCTCATTTGCTTGCCCCTCTCTGAAGCTACTTTGCTTCCTTGGATACCTCTGCAAACCACCAATAGCCTTCTGAATGTCTCATAGAAGTTCCAAACTTGATGGATCTGAAAACTGGGTTCTAGATCTATTCCCCCAAACCTGGTCCTTCCCCTGTATCCCATATGTTTGTGATGGCAACCTGTATCATCCTTAATCTAAGCAGAGCCAAGGGATCTTCCTACTCCCCTCACTCCCTTATCTTGCCACATCATTGAATCATCATATCCTCTCAATTCTACCTCCTAAATATCTCTAACTAGGTCTCATTTTCTTCATCTCCATTGATAGCATTGGTTCAACCCTAGTGTCAGTGATTTCTTCCTAACATTTAATTTTGGCCTGTAATCTTGTAAACTGCCCTGCCAGAATGATCTTTCTAAAGTGTAAAATTACTCCCTTGATGACAGGCTCCAGTGGCTGTGCATGATCTAGAAGATGTTATGCAGCCTCCATGATGGAGACTCCCTGGGGCATCAAAACTCTGTTGTTTTGTACACTGAGATCCTTTTGCCTAGATCCTAACCTATAATGGGCAAAAGCTCTTCACATACTTCTGTCATAACACTGATCACACCTCATTTTGTAATGTAAAGATTTAAAAGTATATTATAATATAATGCAAAAATATAAGAAAAAATAAAGAGAAAAATGCAATGCTAATGAACCTAACAACCAGATTGCTTAAATCCTAATATTTTGCTATAATTTGTTTGGGATTTATATTAGTCTGAGTTCTCCAGAGAGGATTTCTACGGGCCTCTGCTTAATGGCAGGTTGTGCCCCCCCCCACCATAACACCATATTAATTTAATAACCCAGCTTGAGGTTTCCCTGACTAAATGGTTACTATAAATTTGAACACCAGACTTATATGAAAGCAGGTTAATAACTATAAATTGTCTGTAAAGAGTTTTGTTAATTATATTTTTCCTTGTAGCAACCTAGGAAATGACAAATATCCTGGTAGGATTTAGTTTTTGAATGGCATTTTTAATTTCTTAACTCATCCTTTCACTATAGAAATAGCCCCATTGAGGATCCAGGACTATCCAGGACTATTCTCCAGCTCAAGTTCTCAACTTTGCAGGAGCTGCAGAGCTCCACCACCAGTTCCTCATGCTTTTAAAGCCATCAGTAGGTTATGGGTCTACTTTCATCTACCTCTTTATTTAGTTATTTGTGTGTTTACTTGTTTATATTCGTCTGTACTGAGTGCCAAAATATTGTTCTTAGTTCAGCGATGAATTAAAATATCTATTTGTATTGTAGCATGTGAACATTTGTAAAGAACCTGGCTTGCTATGTTGCTGCCCAAAGTGGAAGTGCTCCACTGATTTGAGCTCTTCCAATGGGGAACTATGCATTATTTTTGTTTTGTTTTGTTTACTAGTATTTCTAATAAAGTAGGGCACAAGGCAAAATCAAAATGACCAGAAATGCATAAGAAATTTTTAAATGCATCATGTTTTAAAATTCACTTTATAAAAGTTTTTATGTTTTAAATCAATTTTATAAAAATTCTAATAACTTTACTGAGGTATTAAATTGACCTATAAAAACTGTACTTATTTAAAATGTACGATTTGATAAGTCTTGATGTACGTACACACTTATAAATTCATAACCACAGTCTGGATAATAATATATCATGTCTTTTGTAATTTCTGCCTCTCACTGTCCCCCACCCATCCCTAGGCAACCACTGATCTGTTTTCTGTCCTAATATATTAATTACATTTAAATTGGATCATCCACTATGTAATCTTTTTTTCTTTTTGTTTGGTCTGGCTTCATTCACTCTTCATAATTATTTTAAGTTTCCTCAACATTTTCATTTTCATTACATTTTCACCAAAAGTGCACCAGAGTTCTAATTACTTCACTTACTAGAAAAGTCTTGGAATAAGAGGTCTTTTGAATGTATAACCATCGTAACATCTGTGTAGTTGTCTCCTTGTAACTTTAATTTCCATTTCTAAATGACTAATAATATTGAGCACTTTATTAAGTGTGCATTTGCCGTCTGTATTTCTTCTTCAGTCAAGTGTCTGTTTAAATCTTTTTACTCATTTCTTATTAGATCATTTTCTTATTCTAAATTTTAGAGATTCCTTTATATATGCTGGTATAAAACATTTATCAGATTTGTGATTTATAAATATTTTCTCCCAGTCTGTGGTTTCTCTGTCTATTCTTTTAACAATGTCATTCAAAGAAGCAGAAGTTTTTATAAAGTCAGGCTTAGTAATAAGTTCTTTTATGACTCATACTTGTGGGGCCATATCTAATAAATCTTTATGTAAGCCAAGATCATATTTTTACTTCTAGAAGTTTTATAATTTGAAGTTTTACATTTAGACTAGTGATTATTTTTAATCTTGTTTATAGTGCAAAGATTAAAATGAAGTTATTTTCTTGTATATTGATGTGCAATTACTTAAGCATCATTTGTTGATGAATAATAGTTAAACGTATTTCTGGTGATGTAAAACTTTTATAATTGAAATTAAGGAGAATGGTTGGCTGTACATTCGCATTACAGAAACACCTGATAGAGGATGTCTCTTCCACCATATAAGATATATGTAGAGCTAAGAATTGTCAAGAAAAGTTGTGTTCTTCCCAGAGAAGATCATGGAAGAGTCTATATTAGAGGAATTTGAATTTGTAAAATTGTCTTCTGTAATAGGTGCTACAGGTGGGTATTTCATTGTAAGTTCAAAAGACTAGTTCTACATCATTTTTAGAATATAACATATTAATAAAATATAAATGACTTGTCATTTCCATTTAAAATTAAAATTAAGTACTTTGCAAAACATGTACTTTGTTATCTGCATCTTACTCTAATTATTATTTTTCTATTATATTGATCTGAAGAACTGGAACTAGTATTGCAGATAATTTTTTTCCTTTGCATACCAACATCTACACTTTACAGACCAGATGCTATTTGGCCTACAATCCATCCATGTAGAAAATATATATAACGTGTCTCAGAGATGTTAAACTGCCAAAATTACACAGCCAGTTACTTATAAAATAAAGATTAAAAGCCAAGTGTCTTATTTCTACTCTTAATTTGCTTCTTTTCCCCCCATTTTATTGAGTTGTAATTTACATATAATAGTGTATAAGTTTAAAGTGTACAACACAAAGATCTGATACACCTATATATTTTGAAACATTCACACAATAAGATTACTAACACTTCTATCACCTTACATAATTGTTGTGTGGCGGGGCTGGGGGTATGGTAAGAATATTTAAGATTTACTCTTTTAGCAACTTTCATAATAAAGTTCATAATAATGTATGGTTAACTGTAGTCACCATACTGTCCATGCTATCACAAATAACAGAATTTCCTTCTTTTTTTTTTTTTGTATAGCTGAACAATATTCCATTGAATATAGGTATCTTACATATCCTTTGCCTATTTATTCATGAATGGACACTTAGGTTGTTTCCATGTCTTGGATATTGTAAATAATGCTCCATTGAACATGGAGATTTAGGTATCTCTTTAAGATAGTAATTTTATTTCTTTTGACTATTTCTTTTGGTAGGATTGCTGGATCCTATGTCAGCGCTATTTTTAATTTTGTGTGGAACACTAATATTATTTTCCATAATAATTGCACCAATCCTATTTTCCTCATACTACTTTTATAATCTAATAAAGCGTATTTAGTTCTCTACTACATTGTTAAGCAAAAATTCAGAGAAAGAAACAGCTAAACATATTGGCTCATGAAGATTTTCTCAATATTCCTGAATTTTAAAATAAAATAAAATAAGATTGCATTTGTTCTAAAAATGTAATTATCTGTGTGATTATTATACCTCCTTTTTGGTTATTGTAAATTATGTTTACTATAAATTTTAATATATTCAATTTAAAATTTAATAATTAAGTATTAATTATGTAAAGTGTGTTTCAAAGAAAACCTTACTTTCACTTTATTAAGAAAGATACTATCAAATTAACAAGCAAATTAAAATGTGTTTTTTAAAGATTCAGGTTATTTATTAGAAAAATTTTAAATACTCAGTTATGATTAATTTCCTTACACTTTAATAATTATACTTAAATTGATATGAATGATAAAATTCTGATATGTCTATTATGTGCAAAATTCTCTTTAAGGAACTAGAAGCCAATGTAAATAATGATATAAAGTCTGTATACCTAAGGAATTTAGTTCAAAAGACAGATGAAGCAATTTTACAAAACACTGATTTGCAACAAACATGGTTGGTAGCAAAAAAATATATAGATGGAGAACAGCCATGTTATGGAAGCTTCAAAAAGGGAAATTAAAGGTTTCATAATATATGGGAAATATATTTCTATTTACCCTCAAAATATGGTAGCACATTATCTATGCCTCCTTAAAGAATTATTGAAAGTTCTGTGATGTGATCAAAACACTAACAGAAACAAACCAACTACTGAAAGAAGAAATAAACTATTGCTATAGGTATGTTTTACCTGTGCAACGCTATCTCACCTACAAAATCTGTCCTGTAAATTTACTCAAAAGACTCAATCTTAGGGATCCTATCTTTATGCTATATGCAGACTTCCTTCTGAATTTATGTGTTTTTTTAGTTATAAAGAAATATAAATTTATATAAATTATATCAAGAGCTATTAATATAAAAATGATATTGTAATACATTATTCAGTCCCAGATATTTACTATGCTTTTTTACAATTTGTCATGTAGACCAGAAGTGTGACAAGTCAATAAAGGTTTAGAATGGGAATTCTAATTTGTTTTCTGTCTCAGTGCATATTAAAGACATACTCCCAGTGGTACAGTACAGCAAAGTTTATGTACAGTTCCCAAACAATTAGGTTGTAATTCCACAAATTTCTTTTCAGCTCAAAAATGATTTATTAAAACACAAATGACTGAGTTGTATTATTATATGAGTAAACTTGGGCCTAATCTAATTTGAAAAACTAAATCATCTATAAAACTTCAACACTTTATAATTAATAACAAATTACTTACGATTTACTTCATAGCTGACAGAACATTCCAGATTCACTGCAGAGAGACAGAGGAAAGATGTCAGGAGAAGCCAGGAGATTGTTGACCAGAGTAAATTCACGGTGGTCCAATGTCTGGTACCCTGCCTTACAAGTCTACAGATATATTTCTAATTACTGTTCAAAGAGTATTGGACCTAGGAAAAAGAACTCACATTAGCTATCCTTATAAGACATTGGCATATAAAGCCAAGAGCCAAATGTATTTCTTTACAGAAGACAGGCTATTAAATTATCAGAATTTTATTAATATTTCCTCAAGTCACATTGTTTCTTTATTTTAAAGTAACTGATAAACTGACATTAATCCAAAAGCTATGTGCTGAGCATAGAATCAGAGGAAAGAGAGTTAAATTAAAAGATCAAGTAAACATCTTATTGGACATCCTTGCCCACCTCGACCCAACTTTTTAGTTATCAAGCAACATTTTTATCCCTTTGATTCAATTTATTTAACTAGTTAAAAACAAGTGTGTTTCCTTTTCTGAAGTTAGGTTTCCTATATTTCAAAATCAACCATTCCTTTCTAAAACAACATAATCTGATAATATTAAACTCCTTTCAATTCTGT
This sequence comes from Cynopterus sphinx, assembly GCA_030015415.1. Classification (NCBI taxonomy): domain Eukaryota; kingdom Metazoa; phylum Chordata; class Mammalia; order Chiroptera; family Pteropodidae; genus Cynopterus; species Cynopterus sphinx. The sequence goes on along the minus strand of CM057386.1, from coordinate 113,779,037 downwards.
GCTACTTTAAATAACCAAAGAATCTTTTCTAGGAATATTGGACCTTTATTTTAAAAATTTTTAGAATTGGAAAATAATTTAATTATATACATTATGGGCAATAAAAACAACCCATAGATATATTTGTGTGAATGTGTCTTGTGACTAACTTACAGTGATTTTTTAAACTACCATCTGATCTCTTCATTCCTCAGTATATTCCCAGTCTGTTTACACTTGTCTGTGAGTGCTAACGAAATATAACTTATTTTTATTATTGGTCAAAAACAGAGAAAATAAATCTAAATCAAAGATAAAAATAGCTTTATATTCTAAAACCAAAAGATTTTACCTTCGCTATTTTTTTTTTTGCATTTACATACAGTATTCCTATTGCATATCCTAATCAAATATTAAACTATACTTACTTGGGGGTGGGGCTTAATGATAATTAAAAGAGCCTTAGAAGAGTTTTAAAAAGGAACCATAGAGCACTGTGCTAGGAGCTCCAGGTTCATGAATAGTCTTCCTGAGTTCAAATAAAAGTTAAGAGATTATCTAATGGCCATATACCTTAGGTGAAATTAGAAAGTAACTAAATCTCTCTAACTGCAGTTTTTTTACCTGTTAAATTGAGATAATAATAACACCTCTATCATTGGATTATAAAGATGAATAGAATAATATATATTGAGGTTTTGGTATAGTAAACAATAAATGTGAACTATAATCATTAAAAATCTATTTACACAGAATTCTAAAAATGCACTCTAAATTTCACATATTAAGCTATTTCTTTATAGACTTAAAGACAACATATTCATATGGTTATTTGTTATTGAACTATTTAGTGTTTATAAAAAATATGCTTCTTTCACAGTACAATACTTTATCTATAAATAAAGCAGAATCCAGGTATAAATTTCTGACTTTGATCATATAATCACTAACTCAAATAAAGATTAATGGTAAACCACGGAAAAAAATATGAGTAAACAATATATCCTGAAATTGCACTAATTACTTTGTAAAAATAGAATTTATATTTGAACTTATAACACATATTTGTAAAAATGAGGCACAAAGCATTAAGCACCTACACCATGTTGCATATTGATGGATTACAAAATCACTATGCACAAAGGAAACAAAACATTTTGCCAAAGCCTAATACTTGATTTCTTCTGCTCCTAAAGAAATGCAATCCCCAGCATTGAGTATTTATATATGTAGTTCAGTTACAGAATAATCTACAATTGAGCAAAAATGTAAGCTCTTGGAAAATAATTAAGGGTAAAACAACATGAAAACAAAGAAAGGAGGAGTCAGAGAGAGAGAGAGAAAGTATTTCACTTAACTCTTCCTTTCAAAGACCACCAAATCAATATTCCTGCAATTCTTTAATCACTGGGGTAGATATAGATATTTCAGAATACAAAATGCAATATTTTTAACAGTGCCTCTTAAAAAAATTATATGTCCATTTCTTTACTTAATTTGGCAAAGCAAAACTATACTGGTGATTGCACTGTAAAGTATACAAATAGAATCACAATGTTGTATACCTAAAACTAATATAATATTGTATGTTAAATATATTTTAATAATAAAAAAGACATTATCTGTCAAACCATTTTTCCATTACTTTTCTCCTGTGGAGCAATTTGTTTTCTAGTTTAATGAACAGAGAATCTACCTTTAGAAGAAAAGATTTTAAATAACAGGAATTATTTATTATTTTTCTGGACATTGTTAGACATCAATGATAACTTCTGATTTTAATAGAATAGTGAACAACATTTCATTTACTACCAGAAACTTAATCTCACTAAGAAACTAGTAGTTAAATATATTTTATAGTCCTTCCCGTCCTGATCAAACAGAAATAACACCTATTTCCACAGAGTCCCCAGAGCTATGCATGGGCATTACCAAAAGTAGGCCTCAGTGAAGTCCACCAGGCAGGAAGTTTTTCAACATCAATTTGCAGTTGAAATCCACAGTACACTTCTACTTTCTCCTTCATGTGTGACAAGCACTACCCTTGAAGCTGTCTGAAGGATTTACCAATACTCCTGCCCACAGTAACCATCATGAAAATACTAAATTCCATTTCCACGAAGACTGTTCTTACTGTATGCTTTTAAAATGAGCAGCAGTCAGATGTAGGAGCAGTATCTGTCTCCATGCAGACTACTGTGGAATTTTGAATAGTCAATGAGACCTTAGATTTGTAGTTCAGAAAACATATCATTCATAGCCTCATTTAGTTTTACAGCAGCCCTCTAAGGCTATAGACAGGTTGTAGAAATAAAGAAATTATGTGTATTTTAACTAATAAGTCACAGTGCAGGGACTCAAGTCCAAATCTACCATTTCCAAAGTTTGTGTTGTTTTTTTACTTTTGAGTAAACTAAAATTTATTGGCAGATTAACTCTTTTTTTAATTTATATTTTAACAAAATGGCCTAAGAAAAATTAATAGACATTGATAATTTTGGATAATATAAATTCATTACAATATAAATTAAAATTCTTAGGAGAAATATTTTGATAACAACAATTGATAAGCTGTTTGGTCAATATAGGATTTATCACATGCAAATATGCCAACATTTAAAAAATAATTTTCTACAATCTTTTATTGTTCAAATAAATGAATATTTTTTAAACAGCTATAAATATTTTAAATACTTTATTAAATTAATTTCAACAAATTTAATTATTGTAGATTATTTAAAATGCACATAAATAATAACTTTCCATCATAAAATACATAGAAAACTCAGATAAGTAAACAAAATTTTTTATGAAGCACTTATACACTGGCATAAAGAATATAGAAATTGTTGTACTAATTAATAAGATCAAAGAGATGTTAAACTTGAGGAGACTATTAGTAAAACAAACATACAGAAAAGATATAAAAATACAGAGAGAAGTTTTGTTCCATATCTCATTTTATTAAACTGTAATTTATAGAAGGAGTGGAATATTAGAAATACTTCCAGTTTATAGATATCACATATTATGGGTACCTATTACTATGTATGACACATAAAATTGGTTGTTTAAAATCATGACAAATTGGAAACTAAAAATAATTCCCCCCATGAAGATATTAGATATTAGATAAAAGAGGAGAGAAAAGAAAGTGAGCTACATTTATTGTAAATAAATGGGTAGGTAGCTGCATCTTTGTAGCAATGAACAGAAAGTATAACCTGCTCCCAAATAAGTCTCCCCATTGGCTTATCATATGGTCTGAAACCCCACTATTAGAAGTTTATGTTCCTAAGCTTTAAAGATTTGAAATAGATTTTCTTATTTAAATAGAAATATCATTGAATGTAACAATTCGGCCCTTATTAGATTTTTACTATTTAGTGAGGACCCAGTCAAGCGACAATGGGTATAGTATATCAATTAGAAAAGACACTGACCTGAGAAGCAAGTAAATGAATAGTAAGTATGTGATACAGTTTAATTATTGCCTCAAGTCCATCCTCTGAGTTCAATCAATGTTTCAATACTGTAGAATGTGTATAGTTTTAAAGTCAACATGCTAATACTGATCTAGATCTAGAAAAACAAGAAAATAGCATGTCTTCTCAAAGAATTTATTTTCTTGGAAAAATAAGACTTGTAGATCTGAAAAAAAAATGGGGGCAATTCTAGGCATTAACTAGTGAATTATATCACAAAACATGAACAATAATGTATTATAATTATTGAAAGGCATATTTTATTTGCATCCAGCTGGACACCTCATCATAAAGGAGGGAAACAAAAGTGATCCAGTGTGCATTCAACTAATTTAAATTATATTAAATGAAATTATTTTGTATGATCTAGAAAATTATATAGATAGATAGATGATAGATAGATAGATAGATAGATATAGATACTAAGATATATACATAGATTAAGTGTAAATACTTAGATATAGAAAATAACAGTTCTGCATCTTTGATAATTTCTACATAATCATATTATTTCAAGGTCAGAAAGGGTCTGCTAAATCCATGATGGCCTAGACACGTCTTTCTGATTTGGGACTAGAATAAAATGATATCCAATGTCCTCTTGCCCAGGTAAATGTGATTCCTGAAAGACTAGATGAGTCTTGCTTTTCTCAAGCTTTTCAACATGTTCTCTGTCTTCCTATTGGATGTTGCTTTAATTTTAACATGTTTCTCAAATGAAATTTGCTTATAGGTACCCATTGATCAATGTTATTACTGCTGTTATCTATAAATGTCTTAGTATTATGTGCTTTTGAAACTGAGAAAATAATTGCTTATATATCAAAGCAGTAAAAAGGTGAAACAGCACCCTAGATAGCGCAAAATTGTACTGGCACCATTCTATTCTGCTGTCTCACAATAGGTATAAATCACTGCCATTTAGTTTAATCAAATCCCATTGAAATATACATTGTATAGTTTCAGAGATGTGATATGTCTTACAAAATTAAAACATTTCAGGTCTGATTTGATCAGTTTAAGTGGAAAATCAGTAATCGCAAAAGCAAAGCAAAATTAAATTGATCACTAGGATGTGTTTTTTTTAAATGAACAAAATGATCACTGGTCAAAAAAACTGATTTCCAAAGCCAAACTAAACTGAAAATTGTTCTTGCTTTTGTTGTTGTTGTTGCTGTTGTGTTTTGTTTTCTCTTGTTTGTTTATCCTCCAGCTAGCTTTTCCTACATTCTCTATAACTCTATCTCTCTAGTTGAAAATATTCAGAATTCAAATTATGTGCAAACAAAGCTCTCAGTTGATTTTCATAGTACTGAATTCCTTGTGGGAGAATATTAGGCCTGCTATTGCTTTTATGGATTCCAACACTAAAGGACATGGCAGGGTCTTCTTCCTGGTAGGAATGCATCATCTAGAGATGATCAAGTACCTGCCATTTTGTTCTATGAATTATAGCCATAACAAGTTAGATTCTCAGTGAGTTCACATGGAGTACTGAGAGAGATTCATCCTTACACTTCCTTAACGTGAAGAAATGAGGTTGTTGGGCCCTAAATTTAAAATTCTGAAAATGCTAGGGTTTATAAATAAAAGTTATTATAAAACTTTCTTCTATTTCCTATATGACTATCTAATTCAACTCATTATTTTATACATAAATTGTGCAATTTTTATTGATAAATTTTGTTTCAGTAGAGGTTCCTATAAAAAAATCATGCCATGATAAGGAAAAGTAGGAGAGAAAAGATGTATTTAAAAAATGTTAAGTCTTCATATAGTGATAATATGCCACCAAGCTTAAAACCATACTTGAGGCTCAGGTGGAGAAAAGAACATAAATATTAGGGGGTGCAGGGGAAGAGAGAATGAGAGATGGAGAGAAGAGAGGAAAGGTTTTATTTATTTATTTTTGTTTTATCTTGCTGTTATTGTTTTTTCTGATTTTAAATAGCAGACTCTTGAACATGATTTTAGCCACAAATAAAAAATAGAGAAGATGAAACTATAGGACAAAGAAGGTACAATTGATGGAGCTATGTACCTAGAAGATAAACAGCAAAGCATTGGGAAATCAATTGGAGTGATTGGTCTTGAGCAGAATGAATAACTCTTCTGACCAAAAGGGAAGGAGTGGTATGAAAATTATGAATGGGCAAAGGCCATGAATCTAAAGAGGTTCAGTTTGATAGTTACATTTTATTAAGTAATCATAGGCAAATTCAAGTGGTAAAAGAATAGAGGTAAAAGTAATTTTAGAAGCCTTTCGATGAGTAGTAAAAATATAAAATAGCTGTTGAAAGAAAAGGGAATAGGATATAAATGATATTAAAAATCTTACAAAATAAGACATATTGATATTTCAAGAGAAAAGATAATAAATGAAAAGAAATATATCCATTTAAAAGTAATATAATCAATGTTAATGATTGAGTAAATATTTTGGTACTGGAACTGCCTATATATTAGAAGAGGATGGAAAAACAAAAATAAAGCTACTTACAGAAAAAGACATTCTCAAAATTTGAACCAAGCATATTTGCAGCTTTGTTGTTGTTGTTAATATACAACATGAAAATAATTTTAACAATGAGAAAAACATGGAACTTGGACAGATAAAACCCAGAACATCTACATATTTTTTATTTTCATAATTTCATTGTCAAGCCAGTTATTTAAATGTCAGGCTCAAGCTATAAAATTAATATCTGCTCTTTAGCTACTATATAAAGTTATTAAGAAGAATGCCACAGTCTATACTAATATTTCACAAATACCAAGAGGAAAATTTCTTGTGGGCTCATTTTAGGGTTACAACTAATTTGTATTAACCTTTGTACCTACCCTTTTTATGTATAGTTTTGCACATTATGACAAATCAAGATATTAACTAGATCTGTCACTCCAAAACATCCCCATCTTCCTCTTTGTAGTCATTCCTCTTCCCCTGTTTTTCAGCACCTATAATCCCTGTTTTTTTTTCTCTCCCTATAATTTTGCTTTGGAAATAATATCATTAAAACGAAATCAGTCATATATATCTTCTTAAGTCTAGCTTAGTTTACTTAGCTTAATACATATGAAATTCATCCATCTTGTAGGGTGTATCAGTAGTTCATTCATTTCATTGCTTAGTAATATTCCATTGTCTGGTTGTACTATCTACAGTCTGTTGATCTATGCTGCAGTTGTGGGGCATCTGGCTTACTTCCAGGTTTTGGAAATAAAAGAAATATAAATATTCATGTGAAGTCTTTTATGTGAAAGTAGATTTTCTATTTATTTATTTATCCATTAATCCATTTTTTTGTAGGATTCTTTTTTTCACTTGGTAAATACTTAGAAATAGGACCCCTTGCTCATATGGTAAGTGTATGTGTAAATTTATAAGGAACTATCAAATTGTATTCCAAAGTAGGTTTATACCATTTTATAATCCCACAAATAATATATTAAAGTCTCCGTTGTTCTGTACTTTGTAAGTTCTTGCATTGTTAGTTTTATTTTTTAAAGCCATTCTTATAGATATGTCATGCTATGTCAGTTAACAGTGCTAAGTACAGTTTTAAAGCTAGATCTATAAGCTCAAACTCCTTGGTTAATGCAGAAAAGTTATCAGAAATGTTTAATGAGGTAAATATACCCAGGGGCAAGCAAAATGGTAATGATGCCTCTTGAAACATGACTTGGTTGTCACTGAGACCTAGCTTTTCTGTAGTTGTTTCTTCATGGATAAGATACCACTTACATCAAAGGACTAAAGCTATGGTACCTGAAACAGAGTTTAGTTCCTCCTTAGATCTCCTGAGAAGAACAGTGGTTTTATGTAATATAGATAGAAAAAAATGTAATAAATACATAGAAATTAAGAAACATTTAGAGCCAAAATCAGTAAGTTCTACAAAGTTCTGCATATTTATAAAATTCAACAAGTATAAACTACCACTGAACATAAACATTAATTATGACTCCTCTATCTCATTTCACAAGTGAGATAATTATACCATATTTTTTAGAATATTCTCTTACATAGTAAACACACTCTCTTGTTTGCCTTACATCTGAACATGATACATGCACCTGCACAGCTTTAAAAAATACCTCCTGTACACCTCCTTTGTAGATGCTGATACAAAGAGGAAGTTTTGTATGGAATTGTCCCAGAAGGCAAGTTACAATGATTTCAGAGGGTCCAATGTGGGAGGTCAAAGGAGAAGATAACAAAGTAATCAGACCTTTGTTAGTGTCCAGGTGTAACTTTAAGAATTTATCATGCCTCAGTACCATACTTAACCCTAATACTTCCTAATTCAAGATCTGTGTTACTGTAGGTATCTGACTTTTAATCTCATGTCCATGGATTTAGAAAGTTCATAAATACCCTGACATTGTACATAAATTTAATTTTTGTGTCTATGTGCATGTTTTATGAGTTTTTGTTTGTTTGTTCCCAGAGGGAGGATTTTTTCTCTCTGCTGAAAGAAGTTGAGAATCACCACTTTAGAAAATAACAAGACATATTCACATCATAATTTTCCAAAGGGCTAGCATTACATTGACAGACATCCAGGATGCAACAAGATCAGTAAGCATGTAAGGCTGGCACAATGTGCCCATAGCCAGTCACCCAGAACCTAAACACAGGCTTTCATGCCTGAGTAGCAGACAAAAAGAAGTAGTAATTAGGCACTATGTGCTTGTCCTTATCTCACCCACAAACATATCACATACACAAACACATACATGCACACAATTATTTTAGTTTTTCTTATTTTCCTATTCTTTATTCCTAATTATTAGATTCAATAATAGTGTTTGTAGAACGTACATTGTGATGCCTAATAATCATTTTGCATACTTTTGGGCACTAATACTCTTAGAAGTTACTTTAGAAAAGCATGATTAAATCAAGATAAGAATATCCTTTATATATCTTCCGCAATTGATAATATAGTTGGGTAACAACTACCTGAGATGGTGCTACATGTTTGGTGGAGACTTCAAAATAGTTTGTTCAGATTACTCTCAAATTACTTTCATTCTAAGAAATGCAGGGCCCAATAAATAGTATCCTCTTTTTTTCCCAGTTTGAGGTCTAAACTATTTGTTAAATGAAAAAAATAATTAAAGTAGATAAGACCAAAATATCATATTGATTACCAATAAAGGCTAGGTCATCAGCATAGCAAAGGTATATGTTATCAACAAGGAACTTCTTAATACTCAATGGCATAATTTAATAGATGTTGTCCCATAATAATCTCAGGCATAAAACTTATAAAATTTACTAAAATTATGGCATGGAGAAGCAGCACAGAAACTATGTTCTTTGAGGTAAATAAAGATAGAAAGAAAAAGACTGACCTACCTACCCATGTACTGTACTGTTTATCTCTAAAACTCGTCAATAAAATCATTCGTCTTTCCTTGAGAGAAGCCAGAGGTGTTACAAAGCTGTAGATCCCTCTACATGAAAGGAAACATTCTGACAAATGAGTGTTGTCTTCTTCCAGGAAAGGGTTTACAAACTCTGAGGATGTTTGTTAATCCCAAACCATGAAGGAATGAGGTTCCCAACAGAGCTGCAGATCCTAGCTTTTCTTTCTCCCAAGCACATTATTTAATAAATATTTGTAGACACAGAAAGGAGAGGAAGCTACTCTAGCCCAGAGCAGCTGAGTTAGCTACAATCACCAAGTATAACAACCTCTCCTGGAATTTTCATGATTTGAGAAAGTGACTACTATGTTATTTTAACATTGGTATAAGAATGGTGCTTCCAGGGAAAATCAAGATTTTTTTCCTCTTTTGAATTTCCTACGGAGAACTCAAACCAATACCTTACTAAGCTTGAAGTAAGGGAAGTGGGATTGTATCCTTCAAACTGAACTAAAAACAGTAGATCTAGGTATTGCTATAAACATTTTCTAATATTTTAAAAAACCTACCAGTTCCCCCCTGACTGTTTAGCCTAAGCATTGCTTTTTACATTTGAACCTATTACTTTGCTCATCTATCTTGGTAACTATAGCGAATGAAGTTTTATTTTCTTTATCACGTCAAATAATGGTTTATATGCTCATGAATTTCTATCATGTATCTTTGTCTACAAATCTTTTCTATGCTTATATCATTACTGTGTTGTATTTCCAGTTATCCTCAGAGGTTACATAAGCTTTATTAAGCACATTTGGTGAAAAATTATTTTAAAAACACAGCTTTTGTTTGAGCAAGCTTCACATAGCTGTTAGTTACAAGTAACACAGGAGTAGACTTACATCATGTAGTGGAAATGCTGTGCAGAGAAAAAGGAGTGACAGAGACTACCTAGACCCCTAAATTAAGATGTGGATCTCAGAAATCAACAAAGACCTCTCGAAATTAATTCTGGACTCAAAATATCAAAACTGTAGTGTTATATTAAATAACTACCGCAACACAATTGCCCTAAGGAATACAAACACTGAAATAGTAGGTTGATATCTGATGGAAGATGTTTGAAAGATTAGCCAAGAGTTGTATAAAGAAGGTTGTGTCATTATAAGCAATCATATCCTTAATCAAAAACAGATACCAGTCCAGGAATTGTCTCACTCTATCCCTTGAAGACCCTATCAGTGAGCTCAGTGTTTAGCTACCATCCCCTCCATTCTCAGTCAAACATTAGTTTTGTTCTGCCTCATGGAAACTGAACAAATTAAGTGTGGATCTTTAAGACTCTTAGTCTGACAAATGTTTGTAATCCCAGAAAGTTCAGCAAAAGGAACAAAAAATTGAAAATGTGCAAAGCTAAATAGTCACTACTGGTTACATTTCAGAGGAAGAAGAGCAACTTGAACATAAACATTTAATATTAAGGGGTAACACTAAAATATGGTATAGTTAAAAATTTTAACTTTTTAATTTGACCTCAAAGGATTCTTGGTGTATAAATTTAAATTATTTTGTATGAATAATTGTAAGAATATAACAATTCCCATGCAATTGTTCCATGAACCAAAATATAAATTTATATGAAGATTTTGTTCAAACACAAACATTTGGGAAAAAAGAAACCACTACTTTATATAATAGAAAGCTATAATTAGCCTATTTGATTGATTCTACTGGAATATCTAGATAGCAGAGAAATCAGATAAGAGCCTAACTAGTTTGAGTAGCATAAAACCAGACTATCAAAAAGATCCTTGCTAAATTGGGAAATGACTCCTTCAAAAAGGAGGTAAGCTGAAACAAAAATAGTCCAACACTTTTCAACATTCAAATTATATTTGAAGCACTGGTGCCTCTGAGGGTGTGCTGGACCTGGTATATGAGCGCCATTTGTCAAGTAGTCACAACTGGGTAAGACCAGTTGATGTGTCACGTTGGTAACTCAGAATTGGCCAGAATGGGGATTTGTACATCTTTGAAAAGAAACAATGCTAGAAATCAAGGCCTTTTTTTGTTTGTTTCAGAGAGCTTGTTGTTAAATATATACTAGCATGAAAGTGGGAATACCCCATTCTAAGATAATTAATTATTATATTCAATAGGATAGCATAATCACTATATCATAACAGCCACAGTAAACAGCTATCATATGCGTTTTAGTTGGCCAAAAGAAATATTTGGTTCTATCCTCAATATCAGAACTAAAATTTTCCTCCTTCAGGCAAAGAGCAGTACTAAGACATGTAAGAATAAAATTAGAAAACTATCTAAATGTGGTAGAAAATAATTGACTGGAGATAAAATAACAATGGTACCCAGCAGGAATATAAATAATACAATGTGGAAATGTTACAAGACTTGCGTCATTCCATCAGGGGTGATGAAAATGTGGAAAACAAATACACCTGCAGATGAAATTATTTGATTTTACTGTTTTAGAAATTAAATAATGGTGAAACCAAAGAATTGCTTTATCTGAATTTTATCTTAAATGTGACAGAAACAAAAGACGCTATGTAAAGTTAAAACAGTACAGGGCTATTGATGTGTAAGAATAGTGGCACAGAACAAATATGGCACTGTTGATACTCTTTGTTCACTTTACTTTCTTATGATAAGTCATAAAAATTGTGCAGAAATATTTTACATTTTGAAAGAAACCAAGAAACATGAAAAGAGCTTATAACCTGAACAGAATATAAATAGAATTAAATAATTACTAAAAAATAAAATGTTATTTTATTAATCTCAACTGAATTGCCACATCAAAGTGAAGACTATTCACAGAAACAACAAATTATTCATCAAAATTAAAAAATATTATAAAGGAGTCCTTTTTGATTCCCTTTAAAGTTAGCATATTAGGAACAAATTTATCTATTAGTAGAAAGAAATTTATCTCCAAGAAGAAAAACACTGCAGGAGTAATACAATTTGAATTAGTTCATAACAGATCCACTATTAGGTGTCTTGTAATACTTTATATAAACTATTACTTGATTTAGATTCTATGCCTAGTATATTTTACTAAAGACCATTAAATTAGCATTTTTTGGGAAGTTTAATAAAATTATCTTATCTCATATTTTAAATGAATAGAAAAAAGAATTAAACAGTATGAAAGAGTAGAAGAAAATAATAAAGGAAATAATTCCAAATACTTTCATTTTGAGATCATAGTGAACCAATTTATGTTAATCATTTTTATGCACATGTACCTATACACACTTACATAAATTATTATATGTATACAATTTTTCCATGTGAGATTTTATTGTATGTAATTGCTTTAATTAACTAAAGTTCACAGTTCACATTAGAGTTTACTTTTTAGACTGTGCAGTTCTGAGTTTTGATGAATGTATATCATATATCCACCATTATATCATATCATATAGAATTCTTTCACCAGGCTAGAAATGCCCCATGCTTCACCTTTGCATCTTCACTTCCTCCTCCAAGCGCTAAATATATACTTTTTGATGCCTTTATAGTTTTTCCTTTTAAAGAAATTCATATAATTGGAATCAAATGATAGGTAACATTTCAGACCTGCTTCTTCTTTATGCATTTACCTATTAAACATTTTTGTTGCTTTCAGAGTTTAGAATTATGAGCAAAGCCATTGTAAACACCTGTGTGCAGGGTTTTGCACAGACTTATGTTTTCACTTCATTTGGATAAATATCTGAGTGCAATTGCTGGATCCTATGGTAAGACTATGTATAACTTTACAAAAAACTGTCAAATTGTCTTTTAAAGTGACTGTGTCATTTTCTATTTCCACCAGAAATGAATTAGAATTCCTGTTGATTTAAAACCTCACCAGCATTTGATACTGTCAATTTTTTGAATCATAGCCATTCTAATAGGTGTTTAATGATATCTTATTATTGTTTTATAAAATAAGAGTGTAAAACTGGAAAACAAGAGGAACATTATCATCTTTAAATTTTATATAATTATATATATAAAAAACATGAGCAAATTAACTTTAAAAAGCTTTAGAAACCATAGTAGGATATAGTAAGGTGGTTGATTATAAAATTAAAACATAAAAATAACATCTTTTCTATGTAGAAACTAAAAATAGTTATATTATTACATAATTTTTCTGTTTATTAAAGTTTTCTATTAAAAAATAAAAATATACTATCATTAAATCTTAAAAATGTCAGCAACATTTTTTTAAAGACCAGATATGCTAACACTAAAGACTGTATGAGAATAATATAAAAATGTTTGAAAAATGATGAGCAATAAATAGGAATTAACTCAATTGTACATTATAATATAAAAAGTTATAGCAATTCTGAACTATGGAACTGGTCTAAGATTAGACAAATCACTTGATGAATAGAAATATGCATAAATATTTAATATTTAATAAATAATAAAAATGACATTTCAAAGCAGTAGAGAAATATAGTTAATTCAATAAACTCTTTTAGGTCCACTAAGGTTTTTATTTGTAAAATAGAAGACTGGATCTCAACTTATAATTTACACCAAAATAACTTTCTAATGAATAAAATATTTAACTGTAAAATATTTTTAAAAAGTACTAGAGAAAATGCAAGCATTTACCAAAAAATTCCAAACATGGAAGCAGACATCACAAAAAGACCATTTGACTACATAAAATCTAAAACTGTTTAAGCAACCAAATATCATAAAAAATTTTAACTTTAGTGAGAAATGAAGGGGAAAAAATCTACAATATATTCTGTTAGACTATTTTAAATATATTAATATTTTAAAACAAAAACAAAACAAAAAATTAGTAAATACCAAAGCTGCAGTAGAACAAACAAATAATGGTATGTGTCTATTCCTAGACATAGACATTAAATGATTATTGGTGGTGGACGGTGGAGGTAGGTAGGGTAAAAGGAGTCAAATATGTGGTGACAGAAAGAAATCTAACTATGGGCGGTGAACACACAATGCAATATATATACATATATGCCTTACTGTAGAATTGTACACATAAAACTTATTAGATTTCATTAAACAATGTCACAATAATAAATTTTGAAAAATAATAAATAAACAAATAATTGTCGGTGATTATGTTTTAAAATGCACATAATCACATAAGCATTGTTGAAGAAGTATATTGGCACTAGTATGTACTGTCAGTTAATAGTATCTATAAAATATTTGAAATACACCCTCCAGTGAACCAGAGAATTTAATTGCATAAATTTGTCCAACAGATACAATTATTCACGTATTCAAATACGTACACATAGTATTACAGCATTGATTATGATAAAAAAGGAAAAAACTAAGAATCTATGAATAAAGAGGCTACTTAAATTTACAGGAGTCTGCTTCAAAAAAAGCGAGCATGCTATAATTTGCATTAAAAAAAAAGAGTACATATGTATATATGTACATACAATATATATATGTAACATATCGGAGACTATGCCCAAAAACTGTAGATGGATATTATCTCTGGAGACTAGAAGACTAAAACCACGGGTCAAAGATGAAAACTAGTCTCTCTTCATTTCATGCCCTTTTGTATTATTCTTTCACCACACAAAAGACATATAAATAATTTTTAAAATAATAAAATTACAATAACTTAAATACTAAAGTATCACTGTAAAGTTTAGTAAGTAACATAGTAATAGCTAGTATTTATTGAAGTTTACTATGATTAAAACTGTTCTATGTACCACAACTTCTTTATCCAAACATCTATCATAGGATGCTTTGGGTATTTCCATGTCCTGTCCACCATGAATAATGCTGCTATGAACATTAGGGTGCATATACCTTTGTGGACAAATGTTTTTAGTTTTGGGGGGGTAAATACCCAGAAGAGGGATTGCTGGATCATGTGGTAATTTAATTCTTAGTTTTTTGAGGAATCTCTATACTGTTTTCTATCATAGGTACATCAATTTGCATTCCCACCAGCAATATGAGGGTTCCATTTTCCCCACAACCTCTTCAACATCTGTTATTACTTGTCATTCTAACAGGTGTGAGATGATATCTCATTGTGGTTTTGATTTGCATTTCCCTAATAGCTAGAGAAGTTGAGCATTTTTTCATATGTCTGTTGGTCATTTGTATGTCTTCTTGGGAGATGTCTCTGTTCAGGGACTCTACCCATGATCTAATTGGATTTTTTTTTTTTTTTATTGTTGAGTTGTATGAGTTCTTTGTATATTTTGGACATTAGGCTCTTATCAGAGACATTGTTAGCAAATATCTTCTCCCATTCGGATGGTTATCTCTTTGCCTTATTGACAATTTCTTTTGCAGTACAGAAGCTTTTTAGTTTGATATAATCCCATTCCATTTATTTTTGCTTTTATTTCCCTTGACTTTGCGATCAAATTCATATAATCCTCTTTAAGTCCAAGGTTCATGAGTTTAGTACCTATGTTTTCTTCTATGCAATTTACTGTTTCAGGTCTTACAATGGAATGTTACTCAGCCATAAGAAAAGATGAAATACTGCCATTTGCGACAACATGGGTAGATCTTGAGATAATCATGCTGAGCAAAATAAGTCAAATGGAAAAAATTGAAAACCACGTGATATCACTCATTTGTAGGATATAAAACTAAAAGCATCAAACATGACAAAAAAACAGAGACTCCTGGACACAGATAGCAGATTAGTGGTTACCAGAGGGGCAAGGTAAATAGGAGTTAAAGGGGTCAAATATTTGGTGACAGAAGGAAATCTAATTTTGGGTGGCAAACATACAATGCGATATATATACAACTCACTGTTGAATGATACACTTGAAACTTATTTGATTTTGTTAATGTCACCTCAATAAATTTTAATTTAAAAAAGATTTAAGTTTTTTCTATTTTTAACAAATATGTAAACTATAATATATGTAATTGTCACTGCATATCTAATTGTAAAAAAAAATGTGTGGATGTAATTACTTTTTAAGAAAATTTATACTCTAGCCACCTTCAAAAGAAACCTGTTCTAATGGTTCAGGTATATGAATTGATTTATTGTAAAAATAATCCTAAACGTGGTTACTTGTAACTAGTACTTATATATTTATATATTTTATAGTTGGGGAAACAGAATACAGAAAAGTTAAATCATTAATCAAAATCACACATTTAGCAACTGCCAATTATTCTAACTCAAGTAGAAATATCCGATATTAAAATCTTTTGCTACTAAGCTAACCATTGAGCAAAATTCTGGCATATGTTAGACCGTCAATAGATGTTTGCTTGTTTGTTCTGTGTCTTTATTTTATGATTAAATTGATTCATGGATCAATGTCAATCTAGAAGGGAAATCTATCAGCAAACCACAATATTGCCCAAATTAAAACTTAACATTAACTACTTGGATAAGAACACAGAAGACAAGCAATTAATTTTACTGGAAGATATTAAAGACATAAAAAAAAAAGTTTATTCAAATGACAAAAAAATAAAATAAAATGTTGCTGAAATAGCCAATGTATTATGTCATGAATGAAAGTAGATGCAGAATTTTAGTAAGAAATCATGGCTTAAATTTGAACAGATATAGCTAGACCCAAGGTTGCTAAAAAGAGATTTTAACTTTATTTACACATCCTTGGCAAAAACATTAAATGAAGCCCAGACAGGGAATTTAAATAATCACATGAATCACTTTAGACATCTTTGGTAATGATGAGACCCATGAAGAAAACATTTTTCAAATTTTTAAAGATTTTATGTGATTCACAGTACAGTATGTATGTTTCTGTTCTGTTGAATTTAAATTAAATTCACAGTATCAAAAGATTCAGAATTTAAACTTTATAGAAAACTTGGCAAATTTGATCTGAGAGAGTTGAAATAATTCTGTAAGACACCATTAGGAAATGCTATGAATTTGAATAAAAAGTCTTGGTATCTATGTTATTCTACCACTTCATTGGTTTTTCCACATAGGTCAATGGAATCAGATAACAGCGTGGAAGCAGAGCTTGACTTAGGTTCATTTAGTCAAGTTGTTCATCTAGAAAGCTATGTCTTTAAACTAAATTCTTTTAATTTTTTAATTTATTTTTTTCAGTAGTGGCTAGCTTTTGGTTTTCCCTTTTATGTATAACAGAAGCTAAAATAAATGATTTTACTATTACTCTATGAAAGAATTTTTAAAATAATTTTAAAAATTACAGTTTAATGCTCTTGTATAGGGAAGGTCAGATGCCAGAAAAACTTTATAGCATTTTCTAAAAACAACTATATATTACATCAAAATGGAGTCAATAAAGCCAACCCATAAATTTTCAAGGTGCCTAGGTTCAACAGACTTAAAATCAATAAAGCCATTGAAATCAATACACTGTTCTCATGAATACAGTCTGTTAACTAATCAGGGTTGAAATGATTCTGCTGGCTAGAATATAAATGTCTCACTGCTTTGGAATGTACTATCTGGATTAAACCCTTATTCATTAAAAATATCTGATTCATTAGAAATGACCTATTGATTCTACAATCAATAAAATACATTCACAAATTCCTGAAAGGATTATTTATTAAAATCCTCTATTATAGCTAAATTCAGTAATCTCTATTTAGGTGATGGATAAACTGAAGGTTTACATATTAAAATCCTTCTGTAATAGAGAAATAATTTATTGTCTTATATATCTTCATAACAACTCTTATTTGTTATAGTTATAAATTTAACCATGTTGTCTTTAGGATTTTTTAAATATATAGAAAATCATAAAAAAAATACAAAGTTTGTGAATGATTCCATCATATTCCAAATATACATATACACTATGCCTAAACACATAGATGTTTATGTGTCTATATGTGTGTATGCATATAAATACTTTAATATTAAGTAAAAATAAGTTTATATTTATTTTCCCTAAAATAATCCATAAGTCTGCAAACTCACCTCTAGGTGTTCCTGAACTAAAATTAATGCTTACTTACATTTAATTTTTTATTATGTAAATTTATTTTAAGCATGCATAAACACATATGAACATAATGTGATTTATTTAGCTATTCCCTTGCTGTCAAAGGTTTTATTTATTTTTCACTAGCTTAAATTCAGTTTTGATCTATATTTTTGTCATGACACTTTTGCACATATACAATATGATTTCCTTAGAATAAATGTAAAGAAGCAGAATTCAGGTCAAAAGGCATACTAACTCTATGGGGTTTTATATGTACACACACACATATTTGATATTAGGCTGTATTTAAAATGACAAGGTTAATTTTAATGCATTAAATGTTAAATTATTCATTAAAAATTCTGACATAACTTTTAGATTGAATATCTTAGCTTTTTAAATACAGCATCAGCTAGTGGTTTGAGGAAATATTTACATTTCCTTTACAATGTGTGCATTTCTTTTCAAAAAGTAGACTATTTAAATTGCCTTGCAAGTAAGAACTAATTAGTTTTCCCAATAAACCTATTAGCTAGGCGATATTATTTCTAGTCTTACTTACATCTTGAAACTATGTTAATGAAATAGTAAAGTTGACTATCCTGGGGCCATGTCCTATTGATCTTCTAATGAAGATGATCAGAGCAGAGAGACAGACCACATATGAATAAAGACTTCAGAGCTGGTTTTCAGATAGGCATTCACAAAAGAAAAAACAAAAAGAACAGCTGGAGCCAGAAATTGAATTGAATTTGATTATCAGATCATGATGAATCAATCCATAACTAATAAATACATCAAGTGAATGGAGTCCTTTCAAACAATAGACCATAAGCAAACATGAAAAATGTCCTAAACAGTTTAAAACATGTGTAAATAAATAAAATATAAATAAAACAACATGATTTTTGGCAACATCACTTTCAACTATTTTTTCACAATTTTTAATCTAAGTAATTAATAAAATATTGTGAAAATTTTAATCCCCATAATGCATATATAAATACAAAATGTAATCAGTAAATAAATTTTTTCTAAAAATTGGCACAACTCTTAAGAAACCATTTATTCCACTTAAAATCTTATGTCTGCTTTTGGTATTTATTATCAGTAATTTGTTTCAGAACAATAACAGAATAAACAGTTGGTGTTGCTCTCTATTCTTTGCTAAACTTTTCTACAGATTTCTTGTAGTACTGAAAATACGTTTCCCTAAATTAAAAAACAAAACAAAACAAAACAGCAACAGAAACAACTAAAAAATAAAAACAAACCCACAGAGACGGAATGTTCTTTGCAATATTTGGTGTTCGAGTCATAGGAAGCAGGTGGTTGATTCAAACAGCCTTATGATCAACTATTAAACTATTCAGTACTGAGGTGGGATGTAAAATGAGGGTGATAGTCAGGGGAAAAACACTTCTAGAAAGCTAAAGGAAAAAAGTTACAAGAGGTAGTCAAAGTCCTTTTGGGAAGAAAACTTTGTAAATATCTATTACCACATTCTCCTGGCCATACGAAAAGAACAGAAAAGAGCCATTTATAAATAGAAAGGGTCATAACCTTTTAACCTGAGGAAGTATAGGAAACCGAAAGCATTTCTACATCTTTGATAAGAACAATGTGACGAGAAGGAAAAATCTAGTCAGTCTGAGAAAAAAGAACTTGGATTTGGTCATAGTGGTGATTCCTTGAAAGAGATCAGAATTAAGGCTATTTTCTCACAAAAATACATAACCTGTGTCAATAGCCCATTATAAATACATTTTTGAAATGAATAAATTTGAAACCTTTTTTAAAGAATGAAACTATATCACTATAGTAAAGATTCTCTAATTATTTTGATTAAGCTTATTGTGACTCAGTATGAGTCATTGTAATAAGACACAAGAATTCAGATTTTATTCAAAAGAGGTGACTATAACCTCACTCAAAAATACCAGTTTGAACTTTGGATATAACATTGTTAAGACCATAATTTCATTTTATTTGTGTGGAATTAATCTAAGTGGACAAGGAAGAGAAAGACTTTGGCACTTTAAACAAGAAAATAGAGTAGGATAGCATTAATTGAGTATATCACATTTTCTGTGTTATAATTTGACTATAAGCACTTTGTAAATATTTATGTTAAAACCATAAATAGAGATGCAGTATAGTATCTATCATAGACATAACACAAGCTGGAGTTTCTGCTACATCTTACATGGACTCTTGCAAGAGATGCTAACTTACTCTGATCTCATTGTCCACATAGCAATCAGAATGATCTATTAAAATATATAAACCAGATCAGTTGAGTCCTTTATTTAATGTTAACTACTTCAGAGGCTTGTTGTTAAGATTAATTGGGATAATTTGTAATAGGTGCTGAATAAGATGCTTAGTACTTATTCAATGTTGTAGTCATAGCTGCAGGGACAAAAGGAGCTACCATCGCTATCATCACATCATTATCATCTTTCCTAACACTGACTAGTTGTTGATCATTTTGAATTGAGAGTGGGCACCTAGTGTTAAACAATGTTCAGGATTCAAGGTTTTACCCTTCTTGTAAGCTAACAAATGGCCAGTTACTGCAATTTCTGTATAAAAAAGAAAAGACACTATTCACAGCAAAAGCAGTAGTTGGAGCTTCATTTTTGTTTGTGGCATTCCCTCATACCTCTTGTTCTCAAACTTCACAGGACCAACACAAAGGGCCTGTCTAAGTCTGCTCAGGCTGCTATAACAAAATGCCCCAGGCTGGGTGACTTAAGCAGCAGAAACTTATTTTCTCATTCTTCTGGTGGCTAGGAAGTCCATGATTAAGGTGCCAGCAGAGTTGGTGTCTTGTGAGAGCTCTCTTCCTTGCTTGAAAATGACTGCCTTTTTTCTGTGTCCAAGAGAGAGACAGACAGACAGACAGACAGACAGAAAGAGGCAGAGACAGAGACAGAAACAGAGATAGAGAGAGAGACAGAGAGAGATTTGTCCTCTTCTTCTTATAAGGCCATATAGGGGCTCATCCTTATGACTTTATTTAACCTTAATTACATCCTAAACACCAGACTTGATGGGGTTTAGGCCTTCAAAATATGAATTTTGTAGGGGCACAGTTCAGTCCATAACAGAGTCCATAATGAAAACCTGCACACACAGTGAGTTGCACTGTAGAAGAGAAACACTGATTATGGGTATTTTACTGCTTTTTGGATGAGTGGAAAAAAGCCTGCTTTGTACCTGGAGATAGATGTCATTCCATGCCACAAGTTTTCTCACTGTAAACACAATCCTGAGAAATGGTCAGAAAAAGAGTTTAGTTGGAGCTTGGAGTTCTTGGCATACCCAGGAAGAAAAAGAACCTCAGCACTGTTCCTGTCTACCTAGGATTATCAATACATGCCTGATTTCACCTGAAACCATTCTGTCAGCAACATATGTCTTCACTGTTTTAAGGAAGAAGGAGAAAGAGAAGCATTCTCAAAAAGCTAATACTGTCCAATGCCGAGTTGCTAATAGTGACTCAGTGAACAAAGGATGACCTAAACAAAGCAAAGGACAGGAGAAAGAAATGTACTCTGTAGTCTCTATAAGTTTTTTCCACTAAACAGAAGACTTCTCTTCAAAGAGAAACTGTCAAAAAGGAAAAAGAAACATATCGAGCCTGCAATAGCAATGTGTTTGTTTTATCTTTTGAGTCAGAAAAATCTTGGTCTCAAAAATACAAGTGATCATTCCAAATATAATCTGACAGGATCTTGAAAGATATAGTACAGGTATACCTAAATTAAATAGATTGGTAGAAAGAGCCAATTATTTTTGTATATTATAGGTTTATTCTTAGCAATGGATTAAAAAGCATGCTCATGCCATACCCACAAGAGCTATATCAATATTTGAATATATGTGAAACATTTTAAAACCTAAAAACTATTTTTAATTAAAAACTTGTTTTATATAACAAGATCTTATTAATGTATCTTTAATAAATGTAAACTGTTATGTATTAGGTAATACCTACAGGTAGGAACACATTATTTGATAGCAAAAACAAAGAGATTATAAGAAAATAAAACTATAGAGAGGAAAAATTATTCAACAAAATCTTAGCAAACTAAATATACATTATGAGCATATTAATCCAGTAATATAAAGCTGGTTCATCATTTGAAAATCAACCAATGTAATTTACCATATTAGCAGACTAAACAAAAAAGATATGATCAAATCAGACATATAGGAAGTTTGTCAATATATATTTATAAATATATTTTGACAAACTTCAACATCTATCTATAAATTTTCTTTTTAGAAAATTAGAAATAGAATAAAACTTTAAGGCTGAAAAAGAACATCTATAAATATCTACAGTCACATCAGGTTTTACAGTGAAAGCCAAATGGGCCTAAGATTAGAAACTCTATATAGATGTTTACTCTTTACACCTATTCAGTAATGTGCTGAAAGTAGTAAGAATAAGACAATGGTATGGGAAATAAAGAGGTCACAAACATATGCTTGATTTGTTCACAGATAGGCACCCAGAGAAGTTGTCCTGGCTAGTGTGAGGAGTCACTATTAAAAATCAATGAGGAGCTCTTTGGAAACATGGTTGAGTGAGAGATGTCCCCAGTTCTCTCCCTTTGAAACAACAATAAACTGAACATCTGAAACTCAACAATAAACACCCAGACTTCATACCAGCACGACTGACATGGGATCAGCGCATAAGAGATACCACAGGTCAGAACCATGGGTGTTGTGTAGTGGACTGCGATAAGCTGCTTTTCACAGCCCCCAGAGCTCCCTGGAGGAGGGGGAGGAAGAAGGAACAGCTTGTTCTGTGGCAAGTTCCCTGAACACCCCTGCCTGAGAAAGTTGTGAGCTCCCCATGGCCAGCTAGCAGCAGGGCCCAGTCATCAGGGAAGAAGGCAGAGAAGTGGCCAGCAGAGAAAAAACAGTTGATTTTTTCTGACCTCAGTTGCAAAACTGAAGCAGAACCACAGCCCCCAAACCCCATTCCAGAGGGGTCACGCCCCCCCATATTCTTCAAGACAGAACACTGTGGAGCCTCAGGGGAATCCAAGCAAATGCTACTGAAACTATTGCTAACTCTGACAGGGATTAAAACTGAGGGTAGCAAACATAATTAAATATCTATCAGAAAATAAAAAAGCATTTTTAAAGCTTTATGTAAAGCAGGGATCCAAGAGGCTTAGATGCCACCTACTGAAAACTAAAAATTCCTTCTTTGCAACAGGCCAAAGAGAGAACTTTATATAATAAATCTTCTTTCTGGTAAAAAAGCAGAATATATTTACATTAATGCTCAGGTGGAGAAGTAGTCCATTAAACACCATGAACAATCAAGGTGACAAGTCTTCTCAGAAAAAAGAAAAAAATATCTCCAGAAAATAAGCACACAGACATAGAAATATGCAACTTAAATGACAGAGAATTCAGGATGGTACTTCTGAAAAAAAATAGGTGAGTTCCAAAACGAGTCACATCAATAATTTCAGGAATTTAAAAAAACAACTAGATGAGCAGTGCAAGGAGATTGAAATCCTCAAAAAGAACAGAATAGATCTTCTAGAGATAAAACAAAACAAAACAACAATACACTGCAGGAGTTGAAAAATTAGATAGCAAGCTTGGGAAGTTAGAATCAACAAAATGGAGGAAAGGATAAGTGATATTGAAGACAGAAATCTATATATAAATCAGAAGGAAGAAGAAAGAAGCCAAAGAATGAAAAATAATGAAAGAGAAATTCAGGAAATAGCTGATACCATCAGGAGAGGAATCATAAGAATATTGGGCAATATCAAATGTGCAAAAAAGGAACAGGGATTAGAAAGGATTTTCAGACAAACAGTGGACAAGAATTTCCCAAATCTAAGGAATTAGTTGGAGCTTGGAATTCAAAAAGTCAATAGAACACCCAATTATCTCAACCCAAAAATCCTTCACCAAGACACATTGTATTAAAATTATACAAAAAATAAATAAAAAACAAAGAATTCTCAAGGCAGCCAGGGAGAGAAAAAACAAACAAACAAATGGTAACTTATAAAGGTAAACCCACTGGATTATCCTTAGACTTCTCAGTGCAAACCTTACAAGCCAGAAAGAAATGGAATCAAATGTTTAAACTATTAAATGAAAGAAACTACCAGCCTGGAATAATGTATCCAGCTAAACTCTCCTTTAGATATGAAGGACAAATTAAGACTTTTCCAGACATACAAAACTTGAGGGAATTTTCCACTATGAGACCTGCTCTACAGGAAATACTGAAAGAGGTCAGCTCACCTAACACAAAATAACAAAAAATATATACATATAGTTAGAAGTAAAGTGACTGTCCAGCAAATAGAAGCAGAGAATGCCACCCTTACTAAGAACAGGGCATTGTAAGCTTAAATAATAAGAAGAGAATTGTTATAACAAGATAGTAGTGAACATTCAGTATACATAGGGACAAATTGAGATAACAATGACTGAAAAGTGGGGGATTCAAGGATCCAGATTTGCAAAATGGAATGGAGATAAGGCACGTACAGAAGAAAGTTGATTACTGTATGTATATATAAATAATTATCCTTTACACATTTATAATGGTAACCACACACCAAAGATTCAGAACTGAAGTCTATAACATAAAACAAGAAGGACCAGAGGGAAACCCTACAGAAGCCAACCAAAATAAAGAAAACAGTAACACAAAGACAAGGAAGCAATGGAAACACTGAGCTACCAGATATAAAAATATAAAGTGGCTATAAGAAGACCTCATATTTCAATAATCACCCTAAATGTAAATGGATCATTATACATTCTTCTCTAGTGCACACAGAACATTCTCAAGAATTGATCACATACTGAGACAAAAGGATAGCCTCAACAAATATAAGAGGGCTGAAATCATACCAACCATAGTCTCTGATCATAATGCTTTGAAACTAGAGGTCAACTGCAGAAAGAAATCAGGAAGAATCACAAATATATGGAGATTTAAAAAATTGCTACTGAAGAATAACAGGGTCACAGAATAAATAAAAAGAGAGATCAAGAGATCCATAGGAACGAATGATAATGATAGTACAACATACAAAAACTTTTGGGACATGGCAAAAGCAGTCATAAGAGGAAAGTTCATATCATTACAGGCCTATCTCCAAAAATAGGCATGAGCCCAAATAAACAAGCTAATGCTTCATCTTAAAAAACAAGAAAAAGAAGAATAAATGAAGCCTAAAGTTAGAAGAAGGAAAAAAATAATGAAAATTAGATCAGAAATAAATGAAATCGAAAGCAAAAAAAAAAAATAGAAAAAATAAATGCAACAAAAATTTGGTTCTTTGAAAATTGAAAATTGACAAACCCCTGGCTAGACTCACTAAAGAAAAAAGAGAAAGGACACAAATAAACAAAATCAGGGATGAAAGAGGAAAAATTATGACTGATATTGCAGAAATACAAAGGATTATAAAGAATACTATGAAAAAGTATATAACACCAAATTTAATAACCTAGAAGAAATGGACCAGTTCTTAGAAAAATACAAACTTTCTTGACTGAATCAAGAATTGACAAATCTAAATAGACTGATCAATAGTATGGAAATTGAAATAATCATCAAAAACCTACTAAAAATTAAAAGTCCAAGATCATATGGCTTCAACAAACAAAGACTATTTAATACCTATTCTCCTCAAACTCTTCCAAAATATTGAAGAGGAGGCAGTACTTTCCAACTCATTTTATGAGGCCAATATTACTCTGATACCAAACCCTGGTAAAGATAACACACAAAAAAATAAAATTACAGACTAATATCTCTCATGAACACAAATGTAAAAATCCTAAATAAGATACGAACAAACCTAATAAAGCAACATATTAAAAAGAGTATAGACCACAATCAAGTGGGCTTCATCTCAGAGGCACAGGGATGGTTCAACATACACAAGTGGATTAATGTGATACACCACATAAACAAATTTAAAAATAAGAATTATATGATCATATCAATAGGTGCAGAAAAAGCCTTAGACAAGATACAGCATCCAAAATCAGTATAGATAACAAAATCAGTATAGAAGGAAAGTACCTTGACATAATAAAGGCCATATATTACAAACCCACAGCCAAAATTATACTTAATGGTGAAAAACTAAGAACCCTTCCTCTAAAATTAGGAACAAGGCAAGGCTATCAACTATTGCCACTGTTATTCAATATGACATTGGAGGTTCTAGTGAGTGCAATCAGGCAAGAGAAAGATATAAAAAGCATCCAAATAGGAAACAAAGAAGTCAAACTGTCACTATTTGTAGATGACTAGATTCTCTATATAGAAAACCCTAAAGACTCCACAAGAACACTACTAGAAACAATAAGCAAATACAGTAAAGTCTCTGGATACAAAATCAATATTCTAAAATCCATAGCTTTCCTATACTCCAATAATGAAGTTTCAGAAATAGAAATGGAAAAATAATTTCTTTTGCAATTGCAACAAAAAGAATAAAGTACCTAGGAATAAATTTAACAAAACAAGTGAAGGACCTTATATAATGAAAACTATAAGACTCTATTAAAAGAAATTTTAAAAGACACAAAAAAATAAAAGATATTCTGTGTTCTTGAATTGGAAGAATCAGCATAGTTAAAATGGCCATATTACCTAAAGTATTATATAGATTTAATGCAATCCCCATGAAAATCTCATTAGCATTTTTTTAAAGAAATAGAACAAAAATTTATCAGATTTGTATGGAAGCACAAAAGCCCCAAATTGCCAAAGCCATCCTAAGAAAAAGAATGAGGCTGAAAGCATCAATCTGCTGACTTCAAATTATACTACAAAGCGACAGTAATCAAATGGCAAGGTATTGGCAGCAAAATAGATACACAGACCAGTGAAACAGAATTGAGAGTCCAGAAGTAAACCCATATTTATACAGGCAAATAATTTTCAACAACAACAACAACAAAAAATCCAAAAAACATACAGTGGAGAAAGGAAAGCCTCTTTAATAAATGATGCTGGGAAAACTGGAAAGCCACCTGCAGAAGAATGAAACTAGAATTTTATCTATCACCACACACCAAAATTCACTCAAAATGGATTAAGGACCTGAATATAAGACCTGAAACAGCATAGAAGGAAACAGCGGAATGAAACTCAAGGACCCTGGGCTTAAAGAGGATTTTATGCATTTGACCTTAGAAGCAAAGAAAGTAAAAGAAAAAAAAAGAAAAAGAAAAAAAGAAAAAGAAAAAAGAAAAAAGAATGGGACTATATCACCCTAAAACTTCTGCTCAGCAAAAGAAATCATCAACAGGGTAAAGAGACAACCATCCAAATGGAAAAATATATTTGCAAGCAACACCTCTGATAAGAGACTAATATCCAAAATATATAAAGAACTCATACAACTCAATAACAACAAAAAAGCAAATTATCAAATCAAAAAATGGTCAGAGGATCTGAACAGACTCTTCTTCCTAGAGGACATACAAATGGCCAACAAAAATATGAAAAGATGCTCAACATCGGTAGCTATTAGGGAAATGCAAATCAAAACCACAATGAGATACCATCTCACACCTGTTAGAATAGCTACAACCAACAGAACAAGTAATAACAAATGTTGAAGAGAATGTAGAGAAAAAGGAACCCTCATACACTGCTGGTAGGACTGCAAATTGGTATAGCAACTATGGAAAACAGTATAGAGGTTCCTCAGAAAACTAAGAATTGATCTACCTTATGATTCAGCAATCCTTCTATTGGATGTTTACCCCAAAGACTTGACAACCCATATCTGAAAACATATTTGCACACTGATGTTCTTCCATAGTGGCCAGGACATGGAAGCAACCAAAGTGTCCTATGATAGATGATTGACTAAAGAAGCTGTGGTGGTATATATATATACAACGAAATATTACTCAGCCATAAGGAGATGAAATGATGCCATTTATGAACATGGATAGACCTCGAGATCATCATGCTAAGCGAAATAAGCCCAACAAAAAAAGTTGAAAATCACATGACATCGCTTAATGTGGTATATAAACCTAAAAGCAACAAATGAGCAGGACAAACAGACTCATGGATATGGACTATAGGCTAGTGGTTACTAGTGGGGCAAGGAAGAAGGAGGAAGTAGATAGGGTAAAGAGGGTCAGATATAGGAGGGTAGGGGAAGGTGAGGTTGGTGGAGATCAAATATATAGTAGCTGAAGGAAACTGGACTTTGGGTGGTATACACACAATAGAATATACAGATGTCAAATGATAATGTACACCTGGAAATTATATAATGGTATTAACCAATGTTACTCTAATAAACTTATTAAAAAATCAATGAGACAAAGAACACACAGTGTAATATATATGACTTACTGTTGAATTATACACTTGAAACTTATTGGATTTTGTTAATCAATGTCACCATAATAAATAAAATTTTAAAAATTTAAAAGAATCAATGAGGGAAAATGGTCAGGATTGAAGTTTTTTATCTCAGTGGAAATGGGGAATCAGGATACCATTCTTAGCAGTCAGTGGCATAATAATAATAATAAAAAATCCTGCAAGAAGACAGTAATTACTAGTGTGCAAACTGGAGTATAAAGAGAGACTAAAATTAGGAAGAGAGGCTCAGAGAGTTTGGCAGAAGTCCATACAAGTGAAGAGGGCATGAACTAAGGTGGACAGTTTGGGAATAATAATTAAAGCCAGAGTATGCAAAGCCTGAGCATTGATGAGCACTCTGCTGAGTGTTTTACATACATTTTCTTCTTAATACTGGAAACAATTTTCTGAGGGAACTGAGCTCACAGAGATGGTACATAACTTTCTTAAAGACTTACCTAACAAGTGGCTGTGCAGACTGAAACTAGATGCTGTTTACATCACTACTAGAATGATAATGTAGAAAGGCAAATACGTAGTTTGAAACAGAAATGTTAGAATTTTTGAAAAACTGAATAAACAAAAATAAAAAGAAATCAAATGACAGATAAAAGGGTAAATAAGAGGGAAAGAAATGAAAAGAATGTGGATATTGCAAATCAGCAGTTTGAGATTTTTCTTTAAAAAATATGGACCTTAGGAGGAGTGGTTATTGTTGGCAGAGATGAAAGTAATGAATAGTTTAATTTTAGATATTTGAATTTGAATCAAGACATTCTGATGAGAATGTCTGACACATAGTTGTATACTATTAGAACTAGAATTTAGTGAAAATCGATGTTACATGGCTTGAATTACACTAGTGTCTCTATTGCAGAGAATAAGCATTACTCATTTTCTTTACTGTTGTATCTCTAGTAGAGGCCTTTTCTTCCCCTTACCTGGCTTTTAGTAAAATTCAATAAATATTATTGAAAAATCATTACCAATTTTTTAGAAATTTTTAAACAATATTTGATGTTTATAAATATGTAACAATATTTGTTTTGCAAATAACTCCACAACCCTCTGGAGACATTCAATGAAAAATCCCAAATACCTTCAAAGATAAAAATATGAGGTGTGTTTATAGATTATTTTAAAAAAAAAACTCTTTAAACTACAAGAAATAATTGTAATAAAGAGCTATCATCTTCTTACCCCACTGTGATTATTAAAATTTTAAATATAAAAGATTTTTTTCTAAACAAAACACATTTATATTTGATAAGGTGATTATGCATAACACTTTCTTTGTTTATTGTTAAAACCTCTAATTCTTTATAGTACCTGCTTGGGAAAGAAGTAATAATAGAAGATTTTGCTTTTAACTTTTTATTGACACCACAGAATTTTTAATACACCATATTAATCCTGAAGGGTTTCCTTAAATTGGATGTCAGAGCATGTGTATATTATGTTGCATAATTTTTTCTTAGTATTTTACTTTTAAAGGTATCGCACACTATAAAAGTAGCTTTATTCGGCCTTCTTTTCTGTAGATGTTAATTAGTTTAAACATTGTGCAAAATTATATAGACAAGAAAATATCTGATCTTTCTGCTGCTAAATTTATTTCATGGCTTCACTTAGACACTAGAAGAACATGGATCATTCTTAAGCATAACAACACCCAAAGGAAGAAGTTGGTAAATTCCCATCATGCCATATTTCTAAACAGATTTCAGAAACATCAGGAAACTGATCTTTCTTCCTTTTCTTCTCTTCACACATCCCT
The DNA here is from genome assembly GCA_030015415.1 of Cynopterus sphinx. NCBI lineage: Eukaryota > Metazoa > Chordata > Mammalia > Chiroptera > Pteropodidae > Cynopterus > Cynopterus sphinx. Next base: position 113,749,049 of record CM057386.1, on the reverse strand, counting down.
GAAAGAGGAGGCCAATTAACTAACCAGTCACCTGAAAACTTTCCAATATTTCTTTAAGTAAGGCCAGCCCTGGTTGTGGTTATAAGTGGTAAGGTTATGCACGTCTGATGACACTTAAAGCATGTTTATGCTGCTTTAACCGGACTTTTCTTTTTGTGAGAGAATGGCATTATTTTTTACAGAGACCAAATTAAGAACCCCTCTGAAACCTAAAAATGTCCTAGAGTTGCCATATTCCAGAAATTACCTGATGAAAGCAATTGTTAATATTCTTGCATCTAAATACAACTTAGTCTCATATTTCTTTGGGGGTTTGGTTGTGGTTTTGTTCTAGGCTTCAAGTTTTTCTTTCTTAGTTAAACTGACCTTCTCAAGATGACATCCCATGATAATATATTATATTACATAAAAATATTTCTCCCTATCTTAACTTGATGAAAAATAAACATGTTGATTTTTTTCATCTGGTTTAAATACTATGTATCTATCAAATAAGTTACATTGTTGGCACTTCTCTCTTTTGCATGGCATTGGGCCACATCAAAACAAATTCTCCCTTTTTATTCTAGCAGATGAGAGGAATAAATCACATTTGATATGAACCAGAAAAAATAACTGGCCAAGCTAGTTTTTTAGTCAACGTTTTAAAAACACTTAAATGGTTGCACTTTTCTTTTTCTAAGCAAATCATTGTTCCTAACAGCATTTCTATTTTTATTTTGTTTTGTTCTTTGCATCTTATAAGTTAAAATCTTTGATTATCTCTAAAACCATCTATAAGTCTTTTTTATAAATTATTTTTGTTGGTGTAATTGGATGTAAGTTTTATTAAAGCCTGGTTTTAGCAAGGCCATTGATTACTTATTGGCTATTGCTCAAAATGATCATGTTAATAACAATTTTACCAAAAGGCATATGAGAATGCTATTATTTATAAATGAAGAATAAAATTAAATTCAGAGTTTCCAGAAATTTCATAGAGTTCCAAAACTTTGAGAGAAATGTATAATAATCTAATATTAGAAATGTTATAACAATACAAAGAGAAAACTGTTTTAACCACTTCAAGTTCTTATGGTTAAATTAGCTGAAAAATAAGATGCAAACAAAAAGACTGAAAGATATGAAAAAGAGAGTGAAGATAAATGGAGACAGGAAAGAAGAAAAGTTAAAAGAAATAAATAGAAAAAAAGAAAATATTTCCATCTTAATAATTATCTGTGTTCACATCCAATATACCCACCTATAAAGTAATTTTCACCATAAACCCTGCCCAAATTAGAAACCTCATTATCATTCCTCAATGCATGTCTTTTATACACATCTACATTTCTATCTTCAGGTCCTAACATTTCCATCATTGAAAATCTTGTATAACTACCCTGCTTCTACCTATTTCAACTAATCTCACTTTAAATTCTCATAATTTATCACTGCAGATTCCTAAACAATCACTTTTTTCAGCCTCTTCCCTTCTAAGACAAATTCTATCCTGTCACCACTGCTGTCTCTGAAAAATATGCACTCAATTGTGTTGTTTCTCAGACCAAAAGATTGTGAGAATTTACCATCACCCTGCTCACCCTTTCCATCTTATTTCCCATTATTTCTTTTGTCCAATGTGTTTTAGCCAAATCACAAAATTTTAGCTTCAGTGCTAAATTGGTCTATTCTGAATGGTATTCTTGTCCATATTCTTATTTGAAATTTCCTTCGAAACTCAGTCTCAGTGTCAACCCTTTGCTGAGTTCCTTGGACTCACCTGGCAAAATCAAATTCTTATTTTTTATCTAATCACTTTGGTTATTCCAATTAGTTCTTTTTCTTTTTTTATTTTCTTTAATTACTGGCTTCAAACTGTGTTGTCATATATAACTTTCCTGTCTCTTAACAATATCTCTGACATCTTTCATATTTTTTGGTCACTTTTATCATTAAAAAAAATCTGTCTAGTCCAGTCTAATTCTTCACTCATATATGATTTAGTAGCCATCTGCGCCCCTATCCCCTTGCCAGATATAGGACCAAAGGAACCCAGGGGAATTTCAGAGCTGTATCTGCTCTTTTACTTTTGTCTTCTACTTTTTCAGTTTCTAGCTCTTTTTTAATTTGTATCTGTCCAAAAAGATGAGATGAAAAGGCCAAACATCTGTTTAGCCAACAATTCCAATTGCTGGCTCTGTTGACTCTTGCTGCTTTTCAGCAATCATTGACTTGCTAATATCTGTCTTTAGTAGGATCTATGTGTCTTCTCCATGGCACAGCTCCTTGACAGGTGAAATTTTCTCTTCTGACTTGATCCATTATACCCTGCCCTCTGACCTGATACTGAATTTCTTCAGTGAGATACTGCCACTCTAGCCCAAGACTTTTTAAACTTATGCATCTGTGTCATGCCAAATGACAGTGCAGAAGTGGAGAAAGGAAGACCCTTTCTCTCTGACCTTCCTCTATTTCCTACTCTCTGCAGTTTGCTATTCTTCTTGCCAGTGTTTATATAGGTTTTTGGCATTTCATCAGATCTGCTGCATGCATAATCAGGGCCTGAGATGCCAATATCATCTTCATTCATGAACCTTTACAAGTGATTATCCTGCATACTTTTATTGATTTTCCATGGAAGAGACCATTATCTTCCTCCTCTCTTCAAACAACTAGGACTAACTCAAAACCCTGATGTTATTCTCTAATTTGTACAAATTCTCTTAGTCTTCTGGTTTAGACAAACAAAAGAATGAGAGGATGCCTAAAGTGAGAAATGGTGGAGTAATAGAGTGAGGAGCAGAATTTGAGGAGGTCTCTTTCCTTCTTTAGATAGTAGAACACTCTTCACTTTCTACCTTCTCAAATTTGGATCTTATTTTTCATTTCTGGAGAAGGAGGAAATTGTCCATGCAACAGCCTCATGGTAAGCAATAAATATCTCTTATATGAATCAATAAGTGAAACCAGTAAAGTAATCAGTCATTCTTCTATCAGTCCTTAGAATTCACTCTTGCAGAATGGAATTAACTACAGAGAATTAGGCAACTCACAGAGCTCCTGAAATGGTCAGAGAAATAAGTTTGGAGACTATACAACCAAGAAGAACACAAACATTAAAGACACCCAACTGCCTTCCTGAAACTGTCGTAATAGAAAATCCAGCACCAAGCTACAGTATTTACCATGAAACAAGATTTTTGTTATTCACTCCCAAACATACTTGTCAACTCATATTCATAAGCAAAACAATACCTCTAGCAAAAACTGTGTGATCCTGTGTAAAAGATTATAACAATTCATCACACAAATGAACTGTGGTCACCTCTCACCAAAAGAGTACATCTATAGTCTCACCACATACCCCATCCATTACTAGGTGATGTTGTTTTCTGTCTACAGTTCAGTCACAATATTGACTTGATATCCTCTAGTCTATATACTAAATTATATTTAACTCTTGCCCACCTAATTGATATAAAATAATAAGAGAAGTTTTAAAAAATCTGCATACAACTAACTATATACCGAATTGAGTAGACAAAATTATGGTTATGCACTACAACTTTAATGTTTGGATTTGTTCATAAGACTGTGGTTTATATTTATAACTTCCTTTCAATACTACTATTCACTCCTTCCATTTGCTCTCAGACAACATCACTTAAGTCAAGACCTTTTGTCCATTGGTTTAGCCAATCTGTGGTGTGAAAAGCAAAAAATGGGTGGTTGATATTTTTTCTTGTACTAGTTTGATGGCAACACTGCATCCATCGTTGGAAGTATTAATTCCTTGTCTTCTAAGACTTCTAAATCAGCACTGTAGAAAGTCACAGAAATAGGAAGCAATTTTTTGAGGAGTGGATCATTTCAGTGCTATAGTGAAATCACTGCTCTCACTTTCACACTTTGGTTCCCAGACCCATGCTTTCTGGTTATAGGGAGCTATTGCCATACATTGTTTGCTGATAAAACCTATTCTACACTCTATAGGATGACAGGAAGCATTTTAATGGATAGTTCCCATCTCTCTGCTTACTTAGTTTTAAGTAAACATTTATTTTATACAAAGCGATTGGCTACTTGTTGATAAAATACATTATTTTTGAAATTTAGAAAATATAAATCCCATGAATAATAGAAAATACATTACTTCTTTTATTGTAAATTAAATTCCTTGGTCAGAAGTCATGTTTTTCTTTGTTTTGTTTTATTTTTGATGAGAAAAAAATTTTTTTGAATTTAGTAAGTTTCTGAATAATATTGCTGACAGAGACAAGTTAAAAAGAAAGGAAAAATATATTCAGAATAAGAATCATTTCCAATGGGGAGGAATTATTGCCCTTTCACAATTTACCTCCTAGGTTCTTGACTGATCCCTCCAAATTGTGGTGCTATATCAGGAGTTCCACGTATGACCCTGCTTTTGACAGGTTGGGAACTCAAGAATACTACCATCCAGGCCACTCATCAGGAGGGGAGTCCCATGTTTATAAGTTTATCTGTGTACCTTGCCCAGGACATTATGGCTATTTGTTCATGACCACATAGAATAAGAACTGGGATGAATCTAGAAAGAAATTACCTGACAAAAACGAAAAAAGGTGAGCTTTTCAGTTGGTTACTGAGAGAGATGACTGAAGACAGGGCCATCTGCTAATCATTCACATGGGGCAGAGATATTTCAATATGGGGCCCATTTGCATAATATGCTCTCAAATTTTGTCATCAATCTTTCAAATACATTCCTCCAAATCCCTGATCATCTGGCCAAAAACTAGCTACAGCTCATGAATTTAAATGGTGCCACACCCTGCTCATCACTCCTTCCAATCAAAGTGGGAAAATCATCTGTACCTTTCTAAGTTTTTGTACTGAATTTTTTATGTGTTGTCCTTTGGGGACGATCATGAATTATATTTCTATAGTATTCGTTCTGCTCTTAACTGGTGCCAGAATATTGCACAGAGCTAACTACAATGAGAATGACATTTATCATCCTCAGTTATTAGACACAGGGAACTTCCCGAAGTTATATGTTGAGGAAGAGATGGCAATGCAGCAGGAGTTGGCACATAGAGAAAGTGATCATCTGTTCATTTGCCTTTCTAGTACATTCAGTATTTTCTTGAGTTTACTCTCATATATACCATTTCCAGGTTTGATCAAAGTTATATTTTTGCGAATTAATAATAGGAACTATAATGGGAAGCTCAGGTTATATGATTACTTGGGGTTTTATGAATGGCCTTAAGGTATCTAATAGAGACAAGAGCTCTTTCTCAAAATTGTATACTTACCATAACTTTGCTTCAAAACCTAGGGACTGGTATGATGATTTCTTTATTGGAGCTTATCACTGCTTTCTTTCAGCACCATAGACATGTGAAACATCACAAAATCTTTTGGGTTTTAAGGGGTAATTGCCAAAACTGCTTACATTGCAGTCTGAAGAAGACAAAAGGTCTTCTTTTGTGTCTAGACGCAATTAAAATCTGATAGTCTAATTATCCAATAAATAGATTGAGATTATGCATATGCCAAATCTCATATGTTGCCTCTAAAATTCAAATTAAATTGTTTTCCTATTACTATACAGAACAAAATACAGTGGATTTACTTCCAAAATGCTATGCTTTTGAAAATCTGAATTTCTTTAGAATTTGCCTCTTAACCTGCTGCATGCTTGTGTCTTATCAAAGCATCCAGGTACCTGCTATTTATTACTCCCTGGATTCTAATCTCATGCGTCATCAATGAAAAGGTCCATTTAGATGTTCTGGGAGATGCTGAAATGATGAAGTTCTCTGCAGATGAAATTATGGCCCAGAGTTAGAGAAATGACATATATCTAAAGTTAGACACTGAAGGTTTACTATTTGCCCAGCCAAGTGAAATAAATTCTTTCCAGTGTTCTGGACTTATTGGAATAGAAAGTAGGCCAAATCAATAACTGTATATCAAGTGCCAAGGTGCCACAGTGATGTTTGTTTCATTAAAGAATCATATAGCTCATATGATATTAAATGTATCTTTTACAATAATCTAATGTCAATCTCTAAAAAACCAATTTTCCTATATAGGCTATCAGATGACTTGAATTAGGAAAGATAGATCAAGATTCCTGCATCTTTTAAGTAAGAAGTGAACTTTATTGGTTAACTTACGCTTAATAACTCTCTTGGAACAAGCAAAAAATTTCTTTCCTGGTATCCAGAAATCAATAATAACTCAGTGTCCATTGTCCAACAATAAAAAACATTCTAGTAATATTCTTTTCCCACTGCACAATTACTTTGGTAAATAGTCATAGGTTCTTTTGAGGAAGACTAAAAAAAATCTTATTTTAAATGCTTGTGATGTTTTAAATATCTTCTTCAAATAGATATGACTTTAAATTCTGTCAGGTGGTGCTATATCTATAAACTTATTCAGGTTTGGCAATAGAGTATATGATAAAATTGACTACATGCAGCTCAGTTCAGGTACCTGTTTTTTGCTAGACCTAAAGTAGTTTCCTTTTCTTTTTTCTTTTTTTTTTCTTTCTTTCTCTTTTTAAGTGAGGGAGGCACTCACAGAAATCAAATGGGACCTTACATCTATGCCTATTTATTTTGGTACCAAAGACTTCATGATGAATTAGCTGTCAACAAAAATCTAGGTGGATCAAAATGTTTTGATTACATGCTGCCCATTGTTTTTCCTATGCCATCTTGTCTGGCAGCAGGATGCAGATGTTTAGCCTCTTCTACTATGAAATTAAAAAAAAAAAAAACATTTCAATTGAAACTTTTTCCACCTTTATTCCAGGCTACAAGAAACAGATGCCATAGTAATTTCAAGGATGCTAGTGCTCACCCACATTCCCTAAAGAAGGGAATCCTTTGGGATGCCCTAAAACGTGTATTTGAGGGTAGATGAGTAGGAAGCACATAAGAAATTCCTATGTCTCTAAGCTATTGCATCCCATCTTGTGTTTTCTTCTATAAGGAAATTTTGTTGTTTATGTTTCATTCAGTATAAACATCTTTTGAGGCTTAATACAAGTTATTTAACTGAGCAAACAAACCTCCTCTGCTGCTCTTTCTAATAGACTGATTTCAGAATCTTTGGTAAATTCTCCACATAAATAAATTAGTCAACAATTATACTTCTTCCACTATTGCCTCAGAACCCATTCAGACTTACCTTTAACCAATTTTTACACAATCTTCCCCAATTAATGTTTGAACTTTTTCAAAGCTGTGAATTCAACCAACAATTATAACTCAGCAATCTTAAAATTAAATCTGCAACTTGTTTTTCAGGATATCAATATTGTGATTATGAAAAATAAAAGATTTCTTTCCTTTCTTTCCCTTTTCTTAAAAAAATGGGTAAATCACAAGAAACTATCTGACAGTTATTTGAGCCAAACACTTAAAACCGAAATCATGTCATTTTCCCCCCCATAAGTTCCCTGCTGCACTTAGAAATAGCAAACTTATCTCACTGTATTTTTATTCTTCCTGTTATTCAAAATAATCTGTCACAGAATCCATTCCATCTGGTCAAGTCTTGACTTTTTGAGGGAATTAATTTAAAGTGTTAAGGGGGATAACTTAAGCAACTATGTTGTCTTTTCATAATGGAATATCAGTATCTCATTTTCTAATGCTAACTTAATTTTCACTCTTTCGAACTCTGTCTAGATCAAAAAACCAATTCTAGGTTCCATATTTTGGGATATCATTTGAAAGCACTTCTATTTTGGGTAGGTTTCTTATTTACAGACAATAGTATTCATTCTTGACTTTGTTTAAACTATCTAGAGATTATTAAGAAGTTTTTTATAAAAAAGTCTTAGATACCCAGGAAAATTAACTTGGTTCCTACAAAACCAGAGTATTGAAACCAACTCCACTATTAGTCCTGTGACCCATTGTTCAGCATGTATATCACTAAGCTTGAACAGTAGAAATGCTAACAAAGCTGTACCAAATCTTATCTCCTCAGGTGCATTAACTTATGTTCTAACTTAGCTGGTTCCCAGTTATTTGATCAAACATTAGTCTAGTTGTTGCTTTGAAGGTGTTTTTTAGATGTAATTAACATTTACAGTTGACTTTGAGCAAAGCTAATTACCCTCTATAATGTAGATGAGCCTCATTCAATCAGTTAAAGCCCTTCAGAGCAAACATAGGCTTCTTGAGAAAGAATAAATTTTGACTCAAGATTGCAATATAGAAATTCTGCCTGTTCCCAGCCTGTTGACTTGCCCTATAGATTTCAGACTTTCTCAGTTCTCATGATTGTATGAATGAATGTATGTATGTGTGTGTATATATATATATATATATATGTATATATATACACATGCACATATACACATACATGTATGTATATATGTGTGTATATGTGTGTATGTGAATATGTGTGTATGTTATGTTATGTGTTATGTGTGTATATGCACATGTGTGTACACACACATATCTGTATATATGTATGTGTGTATATACATACATATGTACATATGTGTATACATATATGCATACATGTGATACACATACATATACATATGTGTATGTGTATACATACATACATACATGATACTACTGGCTATTGGTTTTGTTTTTCTACCGAACTCTGAGGAAGTAATATACTACATAAAGTTGCCGTCTCACATTGCTCATCTCTGGCTTCCAAGTTTCTTATGGGTTTGTCTCCTGAAAAGATCCTAGATTACATGCTTTACTAGCTACAAAGCAATGCAGAAAATGTACCTATTAGCTTTCCAGGCTCTATAGAAGAGAAAAACATTAAAAAAGGGTTTGTAAATGGTATTTAGTGAATCAATCTAAAGAATCTGCCACACAGATATGATTAATTATTTATGTAGTATCCTTCCTCACTACTCAGCCTTAAATCAATAGTTGTAATCTTATACTATCCATCAAATAAGGCCATATAATTTCTAACTTACAAATAAATGATAAGATATATTAGTCCCTGATTTATCATTTACAGAGGACTTAAACAATTAATTTCGTTTTTGTCTGTTTACTTATTTGATGATACTAAATATTTCTGTCTGTAAGAAAAAGAAAATGAATCAAATCGTTTAGAATCGCTATTTTTCAGAAACTATGGCAATAAATATAAACAATTTAACCTATCTATTAATAATTTAATATAAGGAAGTAGCAGAGCCTTGCTCAGAATGCAGGTCTTACGAGTTCTCCATCAGTGTCCTTTTCTCTCTAACATGTACAAATAAATGTTAAACTGCACAAGGAAATATTCACCTAAGCATAGCACGACTGATTTGCCCATGTGTAAATAAACGAAGGCAACAGGAAGAAATGTGGAATTGAGACAGCAGAAACTGCAGTTAGATAAAAGCTCTCTGGCCAAACCTCAAACTTTGACATTTTGCATAGGGATGAAACCCACAGAACATATCCTTTTTCCAGAATGTTTAATTTGTTACCCTTTTATATGTAGAAATTAGAAAATGTTCTAAAAATCTAACAGCAGTCTGTGCTCTTTCGCTGAATTCAAATAGTCCACTTTTATTGAACATTTTACTAAGCTTAGATAAATCAGAGAGATTATCCAAAAGCATTCAGCTCATTGTATAAAACACCAGAGAGACCTTTAAAAGGATTATAAAGACTCTCAATCAAACTAGTTCTCACAGAAAATGTGTAAAAGGACATAGGACACAGTTAAGAAGCTGGAAGCAGGATCCATTTCCAGGGCTACCATTTAAATTCAGGCCTTTGTGAACACTCATCTAGAATTCCTTAACAGCACTCCAAAAGGACTCTTTTTCCTAGCCCTTCCCCTCAAATTCTACCTGAGAACACTGCTTCTATATTAGTCTTGGGAAAAAAAATATGCCATTCAACTGTTTAGGCAAAGTGATGAAGGAATAAGAGCCAATCAATCTTGGCTCGAGTTGCTGTCCTACCACTTAAAAACTGGTCTTTGGCAAACATACTTTTCCTGACTAGTTTGCCGATTCTGTCTCTGTCTCTCAATCTCTCTCATTCCGTCAATGAAAATATTTAATAATCTCTGACAAACACATGGTTCATATGACAATCAAATAAAAATGATTAATTGGAAAAATCTGTTTAGCAATTTTAAATATTACGAAATAGTAAAGAGTAAATATTTTATGGCTATCAAACCAACAGTCTAAGTTCAAAACTTAACAGACAGGCTATAAAATTTGTACTGTGAACATACTTAAATTCTGATACCTTTTCCTCTTGTCAAAGTAAAATCTGTGAAAATAAAATTAATTTTGTCCACTTTTAAAGAAACATGGTTTATTAGTTTCAAGATCAAATTCCTAAAATTGTATCCCTTACTTGTACCATACTTTACAAGTCTTGTTTTTCAAGTATCTCAGACATTATTTTAGTGTTATCCTTATTACTTTTTGAATTCTCTTTCCAAATACACATGTACATGCTCACAGTTTGAGCGCGCACACACACACACACACACACACAACATGTTTACACCTACCATGCTAATTATAGAGCATTTTATTGAAAACAAAGATTGAACTAATGATTTAAAGGACTGTGATAAGAACTGCTTTCATATGTCATTTTAAAAAGAAGACTTGTTGACTATTGTGTAACACTGATATTTAAACATATCCAAATATTTCAAAAGGTGAAAATGACTGTACTGTCTCAGAATTCTACAAATCAGAATAGTAACTCCAATGAAACAAAGATTGTTCTAATGTCATATTCTTCAGTAGCATTATTATTGTTTTGTTTTTTTTCTTATTCTTCCTTGAAGAGTTTGAGCCACAGTGACAAATTCCAGTTAGGAATACATCTTAAATACATATTTAATGTGTTTAATTACTATTATGTAAATCAAGGCATCAATATACTTATTTATTCTCCACCCACCCCCATATAAGATAAACCCAAGTTAAGGAAATATGAAGCTAAGATAACCATTCCTAGCATCTTATATTAAGTTGATTTAAAATAATATTATTTCAAGCTACTAATCAACACAAATTGTCTACTCAATAACATGCCCTTACTTTTATATTAAGCTGTTGATTCCAACTTGTCCCTTTTGCCTTAAATATTTTAAAAATCTGTCAGATTTATTGATGTAGTTGTACACAGCTCTAATATATTTTTCATGGCTAGATAGCATTTTCTTACATAAACATACCAGCTTATTGATCTATTCATCTATTGATAGATTTTTGAGTATTTTACTTGTGACTTTTATGAATTTTCTGCCATGACTATTTTTAGGAGGGTCTCCTGGTATAAATGTGCAAAAGATTCTCTAGGGTAAAAATATAGGCATAAAATTGCCAGGTCAAACAATATATGTATATTCATTTTACTAGAGACTGATAAATTGTATAAATACTGCTTTGGTATCATATCCCCAGTATTTTGTATATTCATCTCTGTTCAAGGTACATGAGGTATGACAGAAGCCCTTAGGGTTTCCTGGACATTCGCTAACCCCCAAGTTTGCCTGGTTTATTTTATTTGGGTCTATTGTTTATTGTCCATTGTGTTACATGCTTCATTTGGAAACTTTTGGTTTTATTTGTTTATGTGTTTGTTTAGTTTATCCTGGCCACCATGCTGAAAAAGAGAAATTGAATTATATTCTATCATCTGCTCTTGATTTAATTTTATTTTCTATTATTTCCCCTTATGCATTATCTTGCTTTCTCTTCTATTCTGTTTTATATGATTTAAAAAGCATTATCCCTTTTCTCTCAAGATTCCATCTCTAATTCCCACTTTTTTCTTTTTATTAGTTAGTCTAAATGGCTTACATTACTGTTTAATGTGTTGTATGTAAATTTTAGATTTGCCATAACTCTTCATTATAAGGAACAATTATTATAGATTATGTGGTGATAATTGGCAGAGACAGAAGAACCGTCATTAAAAACAAATACAGAATGTATCAGTTAGAGGCCAAAAAGGAGATAGAAACCAAGAAATAATTTAAACAGGAAAAGTTTAATTGAAAGAATTATTAACTATAAAAGGGCACTGGAGAATAATGGATTGGTTAATAAGGAGTAAAGAGGACTCTAGAGAATAAAGGAAAAGCAGATATAAGAACCAGCCACTACACTAAGAGCTATGAAAGAGCACCTGAAAGAGAGCTCCATAGCTTGTGGGAGAGGGCATAGCTATGGTACCTGCACAACAAAGAACCCCCCAGCATAATCACTAGAGGGGTTTTCAGGAAATCTCCCCTCTGGATATCACCAAACGTTCTCCTTCTGTGGCACAGAAAAAGCTGTTTTGGGGAAGCATCTTAGTAAAGGCGTTCAGCTATAAAACCATCCAGAAAAGCTGCAGGGGAAAGCAGTTTTTACTGGGCGCTGCTGATAACTGTGCTCTTTTCTCTAAACTACAAGCCCCATTTGCAAGATTACCCTGTGCTCAAGAAAGGTATGTAGCCCAGCCAGCCTCAAGACTGTAGCCATGTGGAATCCTAAGCAGAGGACCAAGCTAAGCTGGACCCAAACCCCTCATCCACAGAGATGATAAATAAATGTTGGTTTAAGATGCTACATTTGTGGTAATTTATTATGCAGCAATATTATTCTGAAAAATAGTATATTGACCATCTATAATGGCATTATTCACAGGGCCTCTGCTAACTTTGGATGTGGTCAATGGATAAGAATTCACATTTTGTCAAAGTAGAAAAATGCTAAGTGAAAAACAAAAGATATGAAGGTATCAAATACATAGCCAGTTTTCCCCACAAGGTATTTGCTGAATTATGAAGCTGAGCAAGGTAAGAGGCTAACCAGGTAAACCACAACCCTTTATAATACGGAGCTTCCAGGACAGCAGTCTTTGGTATTAAGAAGCAAAAAATCACTAAGAGGCGGTATCATAATCACAATATACTGTAACTTAAATGTCCAAGAGAGCTATAACCTAGAAACTTAGACAAAGCAATACAGGTTGACTACAACTAAAACAGCAACCTAGCCATAACTCAGCTTAATTCCTAAATAGATCGACATGGTGCCCAACCACCTATCTGCTTAGAAAATGGAAGAGTGAAACTCCTTATTATAACGTAACATCACATGAAGTTTCTACCTGTTTTTATATGCAATGTATGAAATTTTTAAAAATTGAAAATGAAATTATAAAATTCATGTCAAAAGAAAGTACACAATTATTCAAAAAAAAATCAAAGAGATCTACAGCTAATCCAGGTCTAACAAACAGGGATAAAACTATAATTAATTTGTTCAAAGAAATATAAAAAAAAATAAATAAAACTATAAAATATCAAGAATTTCATTAAAATTAGAATCTATAAAATATAAAGTAGAAATTATAAAGATAAAAATACATGTAATTTAAAAGGAATAGCTTATTTTAATAGCAAAATAGATATAAGAGGCAAGATAATTAGTGAATTGGGAGACAGCTCAAAAGAAAATATTCAAACTGACAGACACAAAAAATTAAAAAATATGAAAATAGTGTAAGAGGCCAGTGGAATGTACAAAAGAGCTATACTACTTGCAATTAGAGTGCTGAGAGAAGAGACTGAGAATTGGGCAGAAAAGATATTTGAAGAGACAATGACTTTTAAAAATACAACAAAGGTTCTTAAATCTTAGACAAAGAATCACTGCACGCACCAAATAAGACACATAAAAATCAAGTCGGATCAAAGAACACATTCACATCATAGTCAAAATGCTAAAAATGCCCCCCTCAAAAAAATAATTTTTTTTTAAAGCAACCAACGGAAACATAGATATAACTTCCAAAAAAGCAACAATCTGACAGACAGCTAACATCTTATCCAGAGGTGAGTCCATTTCCCCACCAGCTCTACAACCCACCCACCCTCTTCTCTTCTTACACCTAATATCTTATAAAGATATGAGAGTCAGACAACAATAAAGTAGCATCTTTAAAATGTCAGACGCAGTTAAATATCTCTTCAAAATCCCATTGGCTATGATTATGTCTATAAAATGTGAAGACAAATTAAGCATATTTTCAAATAAACAAAAACAAAAAAATTTTACCAGCAGACCTGTTTTTAAAAATGCTGAGGGGAAATTATTTAGTCAAAATAAAAATGATACCAGAAGAAATGATAGAAATTCAGGAGGAAATTTAAAAGGGAGTATAAATAGAAATTAAGATTGTATAAAAATAAATAAAAATGTCCTAAAGATTTAAAACATATGCATAACCAACATTCCTGATAATTACAACACAAAAAAGAGGATGAGAGTAAATGGAGTTGGTAAAATTGATCATTTATATTAGATTATAATAAGTCGAATATGTATGCTATAATCTTTAGAATAAAAGGAAAGTATTTCAGTAAACTAAAAGAATAGTAATATTATACTAACAGTAAAGAAAAAGTTAAATAATAATAATAAATATTTGATTACTATGAAAGAAAGCAACAAAGAAAAGAAAAATGAATATAAAACTCCTAGTTAAAATAGGAAGCAAAAAATAAGATTTTAGATACAAACCCAAGTATATCAATAAATTAAATGTAAATGACATAAATATACATCAATAAGGACATATTAAGAATGCATAAAGTGCTCCTACAAATCAGTAAGGGCTAGCCAGATAACCCAATAGACCATTGCACAAAGTGTTTGAATATAAACTTCACAAAAGAGGTAATTCTAATGACTATAAACATTAAGAAACTACTCAACATCATTAGTCATTTGGGAAAGCAAAAAAAAAAAAGTGCAAAAGTTGCACAGTGCGATAGGACTATAAACACACAAGAATGGGTAAAACTACCAGTACCAAGGATTGGTGAGAAGATGAAAGAGAAAGTTAAAGCAACACCCACTTTTCATACTCATTTTGAAAACCTATTTGATAGTATTTAGTAAAGATAAATATATGAATAGCCTTTGACACAGAAATTTTGCACCTACGTAAACTCCCAACAGAAATCATTGCTTAAGTTCACCAAAAGAGATCCAAAATATTGACATATAAGACAATCTGTGCTATATGACTTGTGTTAAGTATGCGTTAAGTCAACTGAAGCATGTCATTGGGAGAGATCTAGAAAAATAGTCATCAAAATCTTAAAGGTCTTTTTTACTGCATCAACATTAAAGTGATTTTAATGTACACATTAGAGTTTTTTTACTATATTATTTCTATACGAGTAATGTATAACTTTTATAATTACAAGTAACTATTTTTATTATATAATTGCTCTATATGCCTTCATTTTTCAGCAGCTAAATTAATGACACGACTATGTAGGAAAATTACTTAAGCCTCATTTTCCCTCTTGAATAACATATTTAAATTTCTAGAAATTCAACCTTTTTTCTCAAGAAATATAATCAGCTTAAATAAAACTGATTGGCATCTAACCAAGCATATTATATTTCCATTTTAAAAATACAAAATATCTGAGGCACGGAATAGTTTCATTAGAGCTGAGTTAGTGACAGAATCTGGTTATAAGCTTTACATATATTTCTCTTTCTTAGTATAAACATTAGGAGTAGAATAAAAATGGTTCTCTTGTAAATGCAAATAAGTTAAGGAGAGCGAAAAGTATAGTCAAAACCTTGCAAGTATTCCAAAATGAAGTAGAATTTCCTCTCTATAATCCTTTACTGATAGGTTTATATATAAGTTTATTAGGTTTATCAATCTTCTTTAACACACTTATATTCTATAAAACATCTGGTAAGAAAAAACAGAACACGGTATTTGGCTTAATGCTAGTGTAGTCAGGATATATGTTTCCTATTGTATTAGTAACAGACACAATTCTACAACACAATAAGTAAAAATGTTTCCTCTTAAAAGCAAAGTACTCCCTTCTTGGAAATAAATTACCCAGGCGAGGGCCATCATGGGGCTCCTGAGAATAGGTAATTCACTTCAAATGAATAAACCTTCAGCTAAAGGGAAAGTGCTTCTATTGGCAAATTGTAAGTTGCCACTTAATATTCTTCCTCAGTTTCCTTATTTAAAAGATGGGGTGATATACATTCCTTCTTTTAAATGCAATGCTAATACTAGGACATTAACAAGAAGGTTGTGAATGTATCACAAGAGATTTAAATCTCTTTAAATGGCAAACCCCACGCAAATGCTAAATAATGAATGCTCCAGGGTTAAATGTATCCCCTATTTGCTTTTAACTCATTCTAACTTCTCAGCATTGTCTGAGATATACCTATGTACTAAATAAAAATGCTCCCAGCGTCTCACCATTTTAGTAAGATCATTAGACAAGGGTCTCTTGGGTTGAAAACAAACTATTTTGGAGTTATTACGTTTTTTTGTCTTACTGTAAAAGGACTGTAACTTTTGGGTTAGAATGCACAATTAGTGTCTTTTTTATCTGGGTGCTTTGTTTATTCACTTTTGTCTGAGCTATTTTGAACTGGAGCTTTAGCATTTACCAGTTTTTCTCATCTTTTTGTAAAGAAAAAATATAATCCACACTTACTACACACTACTTGAAAAAAAAACACACACTTTATTGACCTATTATTGGATGTTTTGTGATTCCTTAGATGCTATTTTATATAATTTCATTTTGAAGTTTGGTTTGAATTCAGGCATCTTGGTAAGTGAAGCTCCGAATACTGACTACTTGCATGTAGAGCATAAGCACGAGTAAGTAAACACCTCCCTCATGCCTGCCCAGCCACTCAGGTCTAACCTCATATTCCCTTTTCTTGGCTTCCTTTTGAAACATATATAGTCAGGTCAGATTGTATTTGAGTATTTGGAGGTTAATGATGTGTTCTGTTTCCTTTCTCAGTTGGCATAACTTATGTCTGAAGAGGTTATCTTGCCTCCTTGGGCCATTATAAACAAAATGCAGTCCCCTAAGGATTCCTTAGAGATTTTTCTGAGGATGTTACTGTTCTCAGGGAATAAATTACTTCAATAGAAAAGGATCTTCATAGCTTTTCGTCCATTACCCTTCTCTCTTTCCCCCACCTTCCTCTCTCTCTTCTTTTCTCTATTTCTCTTCTATATTACATAACAAGAAATAGAATGTACACTAATGGATCTCTTTGTGCAGAAAGGGAATGGAGGAAGAATATGCCAGTTCACTGAGTGCTAAACATGTCTCATTTAATCAAAAGGTGGAAGTTGATAGAGACTCAGTAAGGTGCAGCATATGGACCAAAAGCCTTTGAGCAGGATGAAACTGAGTTGAATCTCAGCTCTGTTGCTAATTAATCATATAACCTCAGACAAACTTACTTTAAATCTAGAAGTCTCAGTTTTCTTATCAGTTAAATGGGGAGAATAAACTCTGCCTTGAATAACTCTTTTCTCTGACTCTTCTTTTATACTACTTTTCAACATAAATGTTCTTCAGACAAGATTTTATCTTTCTACCACTAATCAGTTGAAGGGTATTATCCACCCATGTGTTTTTGACTCCATCTTTATGCTAATAACTATGAAAGATATATCTACAGCCCAGTCCTCTACTCTGTAATCTGTTTATATGTTCCAGTCAACCTTCTCCACATCTTCTGAAATTCTGAACAGTACTTCAAGTTTATAATTTTAAAATCAAAGTACTGATCTTTCACCTGGCCCAAAACTGATTCTCTTACACTGTTCTTTCCCCAAATGAAGAGAGAAATCCAATCAATTGCCTAATTCAAAAACAGTGTAATTATCCTTGACATTCTTTCCTTTAAATGTTTCTCAAAAATTTGTCTGGTTGTGTCTGTGTCTAACTGAGTCCTAATCATTCTGTGCCTCCCTAAGGAGTTTTGATAGATAACTGTCTTTTCCACTCAGTTGAGTACTCCAAACAATTGGCAGAATAACTTTTAAATTGTGAATCTGATAATATTATATTCTATCTTAAATCCAATTACAATATAGTTATTCTGTATTGAGTGTTTACTACATTTTAGGCCTTGATCTAAGAACTTTACACTGAGTCTAAGAAACTGGCCCATGGATACACAGCTACCTAGAGTGGGAGAGGAAAGCTATCTAGCTCCAGCATTCCAATTCCTCATAGGACACTAAACTGCTTTACAACAGTGTCAATTTATTCTTGAGAAAAGACGTGAATTTTAAGAACATTATACCTCTAATGTTTTTATTATGTCTCACCTGGTGGTATGTGTGAGCTGGCTTGTACTAGATTGCAAGAATCCATTGTTGAATTTCCAGGAAAATTGCAAGCTCATTGCTAAACACTATCATTATTAAAAATTAAATTTTATATACTTATAATTAAATGTTTTATTTAAAGCAAAGGTAATAACACTTTGTTTTGTTTTCAAAACTCATCACTTTCTAATTATTTTATGTTTTTGAGGTTATTGAAATTTACTACATCAGTATGATGAAAATACAATATAATAGTGAACTAGTATGCATCTTGTCCCAATTCCACGTTTAGTAACATCATATTGGTAGCATGAAATTGCTCATGGTTTGAGTATTAATTGTGAGAAAATCTTTGAATATCACAAATCAGGGCTTGATTTATTATTTTTTTGCATTCTTGACTTAAGAAAGTGATGAAGAAAAATATTAATAATAAATTAACTTAAAAGTATTTGATGACTATAGACATTATACTGTGACCAACACAACAAATTTGAGTAAGTATACTTTCAATATTTGAAACCTGTTATTCAGTTCAATAAAGAAGTCTCTCACCTTTGATGAATGAGTGAAGTTCTGACATGTATATTTGTTGCACTTTTATCCCACTTTTTTATGTAAATTAAATACCAACCAACATTTAAGTTAGGATTATACCCTTTTATCAGTTGCAGCCATTACTTATGAAAGCACTAGACTGGAAAATAAATAAAAGTATTCTGTGAGAATCAATTATGTGAAATTAATATTATGTTAATATTATTTATAACGCTATATTATAAATATTTTATTATTATCTATAAGTTGCTATTTTATATCTATAATTTTGCTATACTATATTTAAATGTTAAGAACATTTTATTTATACTAATTCCAAAATATTGTTCAACCAAAGAAATTAATATTTTTATATTAATTTGGAAAAAACTGATTAATTCTTTTTAAGCTATTTAGAAAGGCATAAGTTATGCACTTTTTAAATAATAGAGAATATTATTTTTTATATTTAGCCTGAAGGTTTTTATGGAACTTACGGACTTGATAACTATTTTATATGTTCCAAGGTATTCTGTAAACTTGACATGTACTTGTCTGACATTTACCTCAAGCAAGAAACTAGATAGACAAGTTAAAGAAATAATTTATAATTACAGAAAAAAATAAATGCCAAGCCCAGAAGAGAGCATGTGTTCATTTGACTCAAGTAATGCCCGACTAATCATGTTCACACTTTTTGAAAAAGTGACTAGACTCCTATATTTTTGAAGTGCAATATACATGTAATATATTTTTGTTTCAATAAAGCATTTAACTGACTCAAGACATTGTGTAAACAAAATACTGAAATACAAATTGAATAATAGTATCAATGGGTATAATTACATGAGACAGATATCAGCTCAACAGCAAGAACTTTCTATCAGTTAGCTTTAAACAAGAAAAGTAAAAAGAATGGACTTGATAATAGGGAGTATCTATCACCAGATATATACACTCAACCAACTGATGAATGCATACTGGACATGTTGTATAAGAGAAGGAGGGTTCAGAAGATTGCGTGAGGTTGGCCCAGCATCCATTTCCAAGCTTCTCTTAGATTCTTGAGTAGGTTCCAAATGTTTGTGTAAATTGTACACCTTTCTAAAGCAATTTTATATTTTCTAGCAAAAACGTGATGAGAGCTAAAGATGTATAGAAGCCCCTTCTAGCATTTCGACAAAATTAGTCATTAGGTTTTTTTTTCATGCTAAGTAATGCACCTGGTATCTCAAAATGATCCCAGATGACTAATATATTATTCTCAAAAAGACTACATGGGAATTAGACCAAATGTTATCCTTATATAAAAATAAACTTATTTTAATCCTCTAGTATTCAATAAAGGACTTGGAAGTGTCAGTAAACTAGGCTTCTGCTTTGTTTAAAGCACTTTCAGCTCTTTGATTTGATAATGCAGGAGTGTAGCAGTCTTAAAATAATTTACTCTTGAAAATGCTCACATCAGATAACTAACTTGGAATTAGTGACCATTTGTCATAATCAGCACACAGTGAGAAAAACCTGTAGGAAATTGAAAATAAATACCAAATGATATCCAGGAAGGCCTACCAATAGAAAAGAATTACCATTAAATTCTAAATGAAGAAATTTATCCTCTATAATTACCAAGTGAAAAAAATAAAAACAAGTGCATGAAACTGAAACATGTAATACAAACATCAATCACAAGAAAATATTAAAAGTCTGAAATAATGTGATGGCTCAGTGGTAATTAGCAATTAGATTTCACAGTTTTTAAACTTCATCTGAGCCTAAAGTGTGGGTAACTCTAAACCTTGATTAGTTAGAAGTGCATTCAGCTTCAAGTAATAGAAAACCTCAATAACTGTGTTTACCAAAAGAGAGATGTATTTTTCTCATATAACAGAATGTCCAGAGAAAGGCAGTTTCTCATCTTGCTTTTACCATTCAATATTGCCATCCTAAACTCCACTTCTCTGTATCTGTGATGTGTCGCCTTCTCATTCTCATGAAGCATCTTATGATCATAACCAATCAACCACAAACCTCTGTTGTCTGACTAAAATTTTGTGCTAAAAATTATCAAGTACAAAGAAACAGGCTATGTAACAATTCCAGGGCAAGTAGGAATTTAATACTTCCTAATAATAGTGAGGCAATAATTTTTATTATTAATAATAATAAGGCAATAAGTTTCTAGTATCTGTGAAAATGTATTTTTATAGAAAGTGGAAGAATAAATGAGTATTTCCATTTTGATAGCAGTTGTTTTAAACTGCACAGTAGTTCCAGTAAGTCATCTTTCTCAGCTACAGAATCAATATGTTTTAGTTCTGGCATGGATCTCATGGGTCGTCTGACCCAGCCTCTTACTTTATGGATGAAGAAACTGGAATGCAGACACTTTAGATGATTTACTTAAGATCATGCATGCCATGAGGTTGTGGGTAAACAGCAGGCACAGATTGCTAGCAAGAACATATTTTTTTAGGTACCCATAGAGATCTGTACACAGACATATAAAAAGACTCACAGTCTAATAGCTGGATTGGAAAGCATCCAGCGTATTGTAATGGTGTGTGGAAAACATATTCAGAATTTCTTTTCATCCACATCCAGATTCTAATACTAGATTTAAATGTTACACATTAAATAATTGATTCCCAGTCTTTGCAGGTGGGATTAAATACAGAAACACAAAATAATTGGAAGACATTTAACATTTAACAGCATCATTATTTGCCTTTTAAACATTTTTCATTTGGGTTGATCAGTGCTTTAAATTTTATTTTTGGAAAGGCTGTTTACAAAGGGCTAGAAGAAGTGGGGACTATATTTAAATGGTATATTTTTTCTAAGAATCCATGTGTAACTGTGCCACACAAAAGAAGGGGAATATAGAGTAACATCAACAGATATTATTTTTTGAAAGGCTTTAAGAAATGTAAAAGTATGTAGACTTATTGGCAGCAAATTGCCTTAGGTTGTAGGAAATGATTGGTACAGGATGACAAGGTCAATTCTGCTTGGAAAAGACATCCATGCCATAACACAGCCCCAGAGGAAAGCAAAACAGATATGTGAACTTTGGAGTGACAAGCCATATTTTCAAATAGGTTAAGTAATTTTATAAAAAATTCATTGTATACATGATTTTAATACCCTACCTGTATTACAACAGGGTTATAAAACCAGAAAGACATACTATGAAATCCAAAATACCTGAAAAATGTGTTGACAATCTTAGCTGCCTTGTGTGGAAAATGTGGATAACAATATTATTCCATTGCAAGAAGTAAATGAGATAAAGAAAAGCGCAGCACCTAATCCAAAGCCTGGCATATAGAAAGAAAGCACTCAGTGAGTGTTAGTGATCACTATTATAACCAAGCCACAAAGTTTCATTTCTAATAATCAACTACAGACCAGTAAAGGGACACCCTCCATGAATTTGTAAGCATGAAAACAGGATACATTGAATTTCTGCACCTTTGGAATAAATAAAGACTTCTTACAATTCTTAAACATTTCCTTGTTTCAAAAGCACTTTGGAGAATAGTCACATTTAAATGGCATTCAGTAGTATCATATTCCTGTCATTCTATTAACTGTCTTTAAACCAACAAGATTTATGAAGGAGGAGAGAGAAATTTATTACTTTATTATCCAAAAGATTTCATGACATGTAAGCCAAATTTACAATTTGAACATCAAATTTTGCTGGCTATTCTCTATTCTCATTTTATTCCAGCAGAGGCTTCCCCATTACCTAAGATATGATAAAAGCATTGACAAGAATAGCATTCTATTTAACTAGCATTGTCATTGGAAATAGTCATTCTCTAAATATAGCTCTGCATTGATTTTTTTACTACCACAATGATAAGGCATCAACTATCAGTGCCACTTAGGGAGTGTGTGTGTGTGTGTGTGTGTGTGTGTGTGTGTGTGTGTATATGCACGTGCGCACGAGCGCATCTGTCCATGTACGAGAGAGAGAGAGAGAGAGAGAGAGGGAGGGAGAGAGAGGAAGAGAGAGACAGGCAGACAGACAGACAGACAGACAGACAGAAATAGAGACAGATACTAGGGGAAAATCTATGTGTATTATATTATTGCTCCTGCCATTCAAAGATGACTCAGTTGTTAATGTTATGAAATATGTGACAACCAAGATGCAAAACCATAATTGCCACACAGAGCAAATCCTTAGATGAGCAAATCCAACTGTTTCTGTCTGATATGTTATTTCCGATATGCTATTATGTCTGTTTCCCTATGTTTGTCTCTGGGCATTTATAATTTTTGCTCAAATTAAAAACTCTTGATTTGTCCTTTTTATGCAGTACAAAATAGCAATCTGTATTAATTGTCCTTTAGTGTTTTTGATGCAAACTTCATAGCTTCTAATAAATCATTCTTCTTGATCATTGAAGGGTCCATATCTTATTCGTCTTTGGATCTGTGGATCTTGGAATGATATTGTCAGTCATTGCAGACATTAAGTGACTAATCACTGCATTGAATTGAATCATACCTCTTAAAGTTGTGTTTAGGCAACTGTTTTTATATATACCCTTCTGGTTTTTCTAATTGAATTCAGACTCTCCGAAGTGATGTTTCAATCGTTGTAGGTGGGTGGCATTTCCATCTTTAATTACCAGTGACCTACTCTTATCTATTGATGTTAACTCTGAGTTTTTAATGTCAAGCATGGCATTGATCCAGAAACCAAATGTGATCTCTTTAGTTTGAAGAAAAGCCTAAACCTGTATTGTTTTAGATGACATTTCATACCTTATTCTTAAACATATTCTTTATGATAACACAAATTTCATAATTTAGAAACTCTAGCATAGCTTTTGCCTTAGATACAGGATAGAAACATCATCCTGAATGTTCTGTCTTTAATTGTTTCAACATCTTTAGCAGGGTAAATTCATATATATTTTCTCTGTTTTTTTTTCTTTTCAGTAAAGGAATTATGAAAACGTTTTGTCTGGTTTTTTTTCTGATAAAAATATTTTTCTGATAAAATTTATAAAACTATTAATTCTAATATTTATTACTTATAGTAATCCTTTACAAATGAATTCAATCAAATGCAAAATTCAGTGATTATCTCATTTAATTTATTAAACTATTAACAAATTATCATTAATTTGACTATTTTAAAAGTCCATCCTTGGTATGTATTATAAAAGCAATTATATGAAAATGAAAATCTAGGCACATTATGCTATAACTTGTGCCTTAATGTAGAAAATCTAGAAAAACTGATTATGGTCAATTTTTAAATTTTATATCCTAATGGGACTTCAGAAATAAATTGCCCTATTTATTTTATGAATAAGGAAAATAAGGAAAGTTATATGTGAGTTAATGTTTGCCTCAAATCATAGTTAATTGATGAAATTGAAAGCACATTTCCTACTTAGATTTAAGTATTTATTCTTAATTCATGTGGACTTTTTGACTAATCTCTTTAGAAAATAATTGATTAGAGAATTTATATGGTGCCATTTACAGACATTTAGAGTGACATTAGTGATTGTAGGCAGGTATTACCAATTACTATGTGGATAATTCTATATCATTACAGTACATCTTTGATCCAAACATTTAGTGACAATATAAACCCTTGACTTATGAAAAAGTAACTAAAAGTTAAGAAATAAAAAGCCTGCATAATCAATTAGAATGATACTGTGAAGACACATGGAGCAAGGGAAGAACACCATTTTGGTGGACATTTTTAATTTTTAATTCCAGAACCAATACTTAATATGTGGTATATAATTAGTTACATTTATTTCATAATATTTACTATATAATATTATTGTTCTTTATCAGCATTACTAAGAAAGTAACAGCTACTATTTTTGAAAACTCAAATTTTACTACATCTTTCAAGAGATTTAGAACAACCCTTCAAGATAAATGTGATTATCCTCATTTTATACAAACAATATTGTATGAAAAAACTAAATTACTGAGTGAGAGAGCATTGATGCAAATCCAGATATGTATAAAAACCCCACCCAATACAACAACCCTAAATAAATACATACACACATGCATGCATACATTCATAATAAACTCTGTGCTTTCTTCCAATATATCATTCTTCCTGCCTGGATCAGATTGGATCCTTTGGAAAGAAAATGCCAAAACAAAATTTGCAGTACAGAAGATTTATTTTAAGTAATGTATGTAAAAGTTAACAGAAAGAGCAGAAGTAACCAGAAAAGTTCCTCAGACAGTGGTGTACATCTGACACTTGTGAAAGAAAGAGGGAATGAGTGGGAAGAAAGTGACTCAGACTGTGCTGTAGGTCTGGGTAAACTGAAACCCAAAGGCAGAACTCTAAGGCAAAGATAACGGGTAGAGGAGTCCTGCCTTTAGAAGAAATGACCACACTCTATTCTTTTGTGCTTGGACTATAACTGAAGCTGTCTGAGGAGAGCATGTCCTCAGCTGTGGGGCTGCAGGAGTTCCAATAGCCCATTTATTGGAGATATCAGTTGAGGCAAAACCTCTTTCAAAGAATGACTAGAGTGGTGTACCCCTATGGCTGCCATACTCTGCATAGATTCTTTATTAGCTCTGACTCATAGTCTCCTTGACTAATATGGTAACAACCCTAATTTAAGATCTTAGCCTTTGTTTGCTCGTAAATAATTACTAGAAAGCATCTAGGAATTTAGTTGGTACATAAAAAGCATTCTAAAGAATACCACTTTCACTTTTTTAAATACTCTATTTCTACAGATGTTTTCCTGATTTAGGATATAAAAATATAGAAATGATCTTTCAGAACATATCATTCCGAGTTTGTCAGTCTCACTCTGGATCTACCTTCACTTCTGCTGGGGATAATGCTATCCCAGATGCATTGACCATTAAATATCTATGGTCACTTGTACTAAGGAAGAAATGTCATCCTCAAGGATAATATTCTTGTTACTATATTACATCATCACACTCAATTAAAAAGTTCTAACTAAAGATCATTGCAAAAAGATTGCTCAGCTCCCAAGTGAATTGACAATGACTAACTTAGACAAATGAAATAGATCTCTATTTTCCATTCCTTATTCGGATACTTCAGGCAAAAAAATAAAACCACTGAGGAAGGGCTGAAAGGTTCATTAAAGTTGAGGAGACTATGGAATAATATAATTTGAAAAACTATTTGGTGTAACAAAGATATTATGAGTAATACAATGGCCATATTTTCTCTATCTTTACTAATAGTTCAGCAAAGGAAAACTAATGCTACCATGAAATATTTATTGTAGAGTATTAGGAAAATTTTCTTATATTCAGGATGTTTATATAGCAGAGTAATTCACTTAGGTGGGTAATAAAATTTTTTATGTGAGTACTGATTGATTATTTCATGCATATATTCATTCAAAATTATTGTTCAGTATTTACACTATGTAAAATTCTAGGCTTTATAGTGGAAAATCATCAAAGATAGTAAAAAATAAATGTCTAGACAACAAGAAGTATTCATTCTGTCTATAACTTAAAATTAGTATTACAAGGTAAGTTAGAGTGACATCAGAGAGAAATAACATACTAGAAATTTTAAAATGTTGTCACATTGTAAAATCAAGAAATAAGCTGGCAAAACTGCAGAATTAACTTTTTTGGAGTCCAGGAATCAATTAAAGAATTTACAATTAGGAAAATTTTTAAAGAAAAAAAAAGACTACTGGGTTTTGGTAAGAAAGCTCTGAGCCATTTTAACTTACCTCGTTGCCACCATTATCACCTAGTTCAGCGGCAGTCTTAAGATGGCAACCTGCTTTGTTGGTGCAGGTTATTAGTACCAGAAGAGGCAATGCAGACCTTGTTCTTAAAAAACTGTGGCTGTGTATTTTGATCTGTCTAGTGGGTAACTAAAAGATAATCTCAAGGGTTTGATGTGTCACTTCTCCCTCAGAGCTTCCACAGAATTGAGTCAGTTTCCCCAGGGGTGTTTAGGGAAAGCACTGAAAGGTAAATAAATGTATTTGCCATGGCCACTTGGACCAAAGTATATAGTTGGAATAAACAATAGACAAGAAGCTTGAGAATGAAGAAACTTGGGAAGGAAAAACATGAGATGGAAGGATTTTGAAAAGCTCCTACATATTCTGGGAAATTTAGAAGGTCATGCAAATGTCCAAGTCTAGATGCATGTTCAAAACACACCTAAGAAGAACCTTTGCTCTTTCCTTTGGCTTAACCAGGCAGTTTGTGAACAGTTAGTAAAGTCTAAAAAAAATTACAAATTGTCTTGGTAGCATTGCTTAAGAAAATCTCTATCAAATTTTATCTGACTACTAAGCTGACAAAGAATGCAGACATATCAAAATTAGTTCAGAAAAGGAATGCACAAACTATCACAACAAATTGCAACAACAAACTAGGAGGAAGGAGAAGAATCTGAGTTGCCACATTACAATATTTAAAATATCTTTCAACAATAACAACAAAAATATGAGGCATACAAAGAAACAAAAAAGGTTCATTTGACTCAGGAAAAACAAAGTTAATAGTAACCATCATTAAGAAAGACCCAAATATATGAGAAGTAATGCCAACCTACATAAAATAAATTTTTAGAAGAACAAAAGTGCTAAAACTGACTCAAGAAGAAATAGAGAATCTAAATATATCAATAACAAGAGATTGAATCAGTAATCAAAAACTTTTCAACCAAGTAATTCTAGGACCATCTGGATTTGCTGGCTAATTCTACCAAACATTTAAAAAAATATTAACACAAATACTTCCAAACTCTTACAAAAAATAGGAGAGGTAGGAATACTTTCTAATGTGTTCTGAGGCTGATATTACCTTGATATGAATGCCAAACTAAGGCAAAAAAGAAGTGTCACAGAGAATCTCAAGAAAATACCACCAAAATAAACCAATTAGCCTATTAAAAGGATTATATACCATGACTAAATGGAATTTATTCTAGGATTACAACAGGGAGTCAACATATGAAAATCTATCAATATAATACCTCACATTAACAAAATGAAGGAAAATAATCACATGATTATGCTAACTGATGCAGCAAAAGCACCTAACAAAATCCATCACTCATAAGGTATATTCAAAATATATACATAGAATTTCTCCAAAAAAGATATACAAATGTCTAATAGCACTTGGAAAGATGCTTAACATCATCAGTTATAGAAATGGAAATTTCTTGATACCACTTCACACTTACTAAGATAACTATAATAAAAATAAAATAACTATATTATAACTATAATAAAAATGACAAAAATAAAAAGCACAATATAATAAGTGTTAGTGATCACGCGGCAAAATTGGAACTCTCACTTTGCTGGTCGGAATGTAAAATGGTACAGCCACTGTGGAAAGAGTTGACGGTTCTTTAGAATTAAACATAGTATTACCATGAAATTTATTAATTTCACACCTAGCTCTATATCTAAAAAAATTAAAAACACATATCCAAAGAAAAACTTGTATACAAATGTCCAAAGCAGCACTGCTTGAATTAACCCAAAAGGTGAAAATAACTTGAAGCAAACCAAAATTTTGCCATTCCAAAACTGCCTTTGGAGATACTGACTTAAAGCTTTTTATTAAAGAAAAATCAAGCCTCAAAAAGACCTTTTGGCCCTTCTCCAACTTTCTTACCTAAGAGATTCAGACAGAAACTTGATTCAGGAAGGAAATCTTAGAATGCGGGCTTATCCTAATTTGAAATAAGGACATCGAGTAGGTGCTTGTTAGCTAGGTACCCCTGTGTTTCTTTTTTCTGAGTTGCCCAGTAAGAATTCACCTGCCATGTATTTTCCTGTTCTTCCTCGGTACTTATAAATTGCCCATTCTCATATCTGAAATCTAGGATTTCATACCCCTCCTTTTCTCTTTTGTCCAAAATGTCTTACATACCCAGCGTTTCCTCAATGTCTTTGGAATTTTCATGCTTATGTGCATGAATTTAATACATGAACGAAACCCATGCTCATGTATTAAAACTTTCATTTTCTCTTCTTCATCTGTCTCTGTTAATTTGATTATTAGCTCAGCTAGAAGAATTTAGAAGGTGGTAAGAAAAGTATTCATTATATTTTCTTAGCCCCCACAAATACAAATGTTCATTAACTGATGAAAGAATAAACAAAATGCGGTATGTATATATAATAGAATAATACTCAGCCAGAGAGGGAAATGAAACAATTATATATGCTACAACACGGATGGATCTTGAAAACATGATAAGTAAAACAAGGCAGACACAGAAGTCCACATATTGTATGATTCCATTTATATGATATATCCAGAAAAGACAGATTCATAGAGACAAAAGCAAACTAGTGGTTGCCAGGAGCTAAGGTAGGGCAAAACAGAGAGTGAGTGACTTGTTAATGGTTGTCAGGAGCTGGAGGAAGGAATGGACAGCATAATGGGAAAGAAGTTTCCTTTAGGGTGATGAAAATATTCTGGAACAAGATAGTGGCGATTCTGCACAACATCGTAAATGTAGGAAAAGCCACTAGATTATATATTTACCATGGTAAAATGGTAAATTTTATCTGAAGAGAATTTTATCTCATTAAGTAATATAAATTAATGGGCAGCATGAAATGATTCTGTAATACCTGTCCTGCAGTAGCATATAATTCCCACTACACAGGTGAGACAGAGAACATTCTGAAAGAAAGCAAGGGTAGAGAGTACATGAGCTTCAGAAGGGGAAAAGATGACTAGAAAAATCAAAACTTCCTCTAAACTTTTCAAGAAGTTGGGAGTGGGATGGCTAAGGCCTCAAAGAAGAGGGCAGATGTTGGGAGCAAATGACATTCCTTTGCACGGGGTAGGTTAGCTCTGTTACCTCAAGAAAAAAGTTGTTTTCTGAAAGAAATGACAGCCAAGTCAAAAGGCAAATATAGCCCATATTAAAAGTGTTTGGTATACACAATTATTTTAAAATGGAAAAATCACTTCAAATCTGGGTTTTGAACTCCTATGAGGGTGTATGTGTATATATATGTGTGTGTGTGTGTGTGTGTGTGTGTGTGTGTGTGTGTGTGTGTGTGTGTGTGTGTATAAACAATGGGCTTCCTATTTTTATACATTACGAGTCAACTAAAGCAAGGAGTCTGCAAACATTCAGTTGCATTACTTATTATTTATGCATTTAAATTTAAAACAGAATTAAAATGTTTAACTTCTCTTTACTTTTACAGTACCATAATTCTAAAATAAATTTATTAATAATGACTATTTCAAAAACCTTAAGAATCTAGATAATAATTTAAAATTTTTGGGTCATTGTGCACGCCATAGAACCTAAGGTACTCTGTGTTACAGAGATCCAGTTGTAACTTTACAACCAAGCTATCCAACCTTTCTTATGAAATGAGCAGATTTATTATTTCACAATCCCATTTTAGGACTTTATAGACCAAATGGGACACATGTCCTAGGAAATGTTAATGTGAAAAGGATTTGTTCATAAATATGAATTTCCTGTGTTTAAAAAACAAACTTTAAAAGAAGGATATTTTTTTCAATCAGTTTTATAATAGAACCCTAAGCATATTTTTCCACCTTCAAAATATCCCAATTCTATATATATGTAGCTGAATATATTTTGGTCTGACACAGCTGGAAAAAGCTTCAATTTAGCAATTTAGATTTAGCAAACAATTTGTGCATAATATGGCCCATTTGCTTTTGGTGTTATTTTATCATAATTTTAGAGCCAAAAATACTGCAATATAAAATCAGCAATTGAGTATGTGCAATGACTCTGATGAACTGGATTTTCAATGGTGTTTTGTTTAAAATATTATCCAGCCTGCTTAGAATGTATAATTTCAAAAATGTCATGGCTTAAAAGGTAAGATGCCCCTTACTGCGTCTAATTTCCATTACAAATCAAGAGGACACATGCTGTGATATAACTCACAGGCTATGTGAGAAGAACTTAACCCTCTGACCCACCTCACTCTTCTTCATTCTTTGGAACACCAAACCAGGGCTATGCCTGATAAATTCATAACTTAATTTGTTTTGAGATTGTACATCTAGATTTTATCCAAGTTTCTCAAATGGGATAAAATCTACCCTCTAAGACCCCTGTTCTCTAAAAAAAGAGCAAGAATCGATTGCACTAATATTATTTAGTGTGGGTTTTTTTCAGGATCTTCTAGATGTGGCTTAGTGACTACACTGAAGCCTCATCTAGTAGCTACACTCAAGCCTCATCACACACACACACACACACACACACACACACACACACACACACACACACACACACAGTGAGCAAAAATGATCTCAGCCTCAAGACCTCCTGCTTCGAACTTCCAATGATTTTTGGAGACTAGTAACCATGTGATCTTGGAGCATTTATTTTCTTGCTTTTAAGCTGAATATGTCTCACCAAGATTGTAGGTTTGCTCAATTTACTAAAAAGAAAATTTGTTTGTGTAATACTCTAGAACTCAGTCAAGTCCACATCCTCTCTGTATATTTTACTGTGATTCCCACTTCATGGAACAATTCTTTGTCCTCTCTTCTATCCGTCCATCTACCCACCTATCCATCCACCCAATTATCACATACTAAGCATCTACTATGTATTATCATGAGAAATGAGTATGCATAGATGGAAAGAGTTCAGATAGCTGCAGGCTTTCAGTCGTAACCTATCTCTGGCCCTTAGTGTTCTACTAGATGACAAAGTAAGCTTCTATACAAATCTCATACTTTCTGTTTTTTTTTTTTCTTACACTTTACCTTTCCCACACTTCCTTCATAAAAAGCATCAACTGGAGTTGTAAAAAAGATTCTCATCATGAAGCCCCTCTGTGTAGAAGTCTGATACAATTATCATCTCAAAGGGCACAGAAATATGAATTTTAACAAGATTTTTATGATTAGACATGTTTAGAAAACATTCACCTAGTAGATTTTCTTTAGTAGTAAATTCTACAGAAACAGAATGTGTCAGAATTCAGTTTTAAATTTTATTTTAAATAACAGATTAAAATACATTGAGACTATTATATACGCTGGAGAGAAATCATTATTATAATAAAAATATTTAATATGCCATAGTCTAGGCAAAGTTTAAATTAGCTATTTCAGCATTATATCAAACTATTTTATGCCATTGAATAACCCTTGAATTAATTAACTATAAAACACTGATAACTAGGTTTTTTTCTAGATTTTTTTTAAAAAAATAAATTAAAATACAAAGAAATGATAATTTTACCATTTTATAAGTTTCAAAGATTAATTTTCATGTCCAGTCTAATTTGTGTGATAATGACATTCTGTCAACCTTAATTTTTAGTATGAATTTTCAATTGGCTCTGGTATATGTACTTACGTTTTTCTTTATGCTTTGCTAGGAATTTTTAAAATAGGTGACATTTTAATCCAGAGGTGATGGACAAAATATATCTGCAATATAAGCCACGTAATATGTTCATATAGCTCCCAAAGTACCTTGCAATTCATCTACATGACAGCTGTTATTGAAGCTTAAAATCATTAGCACAGGAAATTGGCAAGGACATAGGACTGGGTTATAAATATTGGCTTCAGATGTCATTTTAGGACAGAGTCAAATTTTCCCAGGATGTAGTAGCATGGATTATATAAGAAATCTTAGTTGAATTCAGTCACTGGTGAGAGTAATGAATTAGACCAAAGGAAAAGCATAAAATAAAATTAAAATTTGTGTTTTTGATTTAAAATGATTTTGTAGCAAAGTCAAGGGGTTTAAATTTGTGTTACATGAGTTGTCTAACATGAGGCAAATTATTTAACTTCTCTAAGACTCATTTCTTTCTTGAGCAAAATTTGGGGAGATGAATCTTTTCCCCATAATGCCAGTACATATTAAACACATATTTCCTCTTCCTTTTTTTAAATCTTTTTCATTTTCTCTCATCTTCCTCCTCTTCTTAGCCTACTATTATGAGTACCATTATCATTTTTATGCATTCCATGACACAATATCTGACCTCTATTTTCTAAAAATGTTTTAGTTACGTTAATGTTTTTAAAAACTGCATTTTAGCTACTAGAGTAGATGTATATAGAACAAAAACTTGTACATCAAATTGCTTTTCCAGTGATGCACATTTTGAATAATAAACACTATCTATTCAAACATCTATTCTAAAAATGATTTGTGGTTCTTTATAAAATTACATGCATTCTGACAAGCAAAAAGAAAAAAATAATGAGTGATGAAAATAAGGAGAGAATCAGTGAGATGAAGTCAGGGAAAAGTTAATACATCAATGAATGCCATAAAATAATGCATAAAAATTTGGACTGCAAATATGTCTTTGTTTTTCCTAGAAGCTAATGCATGTAATAATAATAGTGATAATAACAATAAAAATTATAAACAAATGAAGAGAATAAGGAAAAACTATATTTCATAAGTTACAGAGTTGGTAAGATTGATTACATAACAATAGTAGTTGAGGATAAGCATAACTACTGCTATTACTGAAAAGAGAAGATTTTTCTCCTTTAGTTCTTTTGAAGTGAGTAGTGAGTGGTAGATGTTGATGGCTTAGGCCTTTCTCTAACAAATGATTGAGCTCTAAAGGGCTTTGGCTACAAGGTATTTTGACCTTGGACATTGGCATTAGGCCAAAATAACGTTTAACAAAAGATTTTCTATGACTTGGCAAAACAATGTTTCCACTGCAGACCTCTGCAATTGTTTGACTTGATACAAAACTATAAAAGTGTCTTAGAGAGATGGCTTCATGATAAGTTTTCTAAGCCTCAATATATTCTACAAATCCTGATAAGGATTACGGGGCAGTAAATTAAGGTCATACTCTGATTAGTACCTAAAGAGCAGAGGTAATATGTTGTCAATTAAAGGCAGGACTGACATTTCATCATGACCAGTTAGAAAATAAAAGAACATGTGAACTGTTAGAAACTCATTCCACTTCTACATGGATCTGCACAAAAATGATGCACACTGTCAGTTAATCCTAAAGAAAAAAAAAATTCAGCTTTGTTCTAACCCACAAGAAAAAGGCCTATAATGTTTTCTAGTCTAATGCCAATTCTTATATCTTAAAAAGGATATATTTAATAATTGATTCTAATATATGCCACCTCAATAATTAAATATTTACCTGAGGAAATGCATATCCTAGTGTGTTTATAACTAATAAGTGTTTGAAAAATGCATCTGGCAATTCTTATAGTCTTAGCATACCTGTTAAAATACACTGATATGCTGGGACTCAGCACAATCACTTGTTCCTTAAGAAAGGTGATATCATATTGCAGAAAGTGCTACAGACTGAAAGAAAAGAGATGTTCTTTTCCAAGAAATGACATTAACTCTTTTTGTCACCTCCATCTTCTTAAGCTAAGTTTTCTTTTTTGGCAAAATTAAAGATTGATAACAAATATATTCAAAGACACCTTCCATTTACAAATTTCAAAAAGTTCTCACTGATTTTAACATTTAAGCAGCTGTGCTTCATGCATTTTAAAATTGTATTTGGTTGTTAATAGCTATATAAAGGTGTTTTTTTCAGCTTTCACCAAATTCAAATGGTAATTGTCTCTTCAAGCAGGAATGAAGTAATTATTCAATCAACAAATCATTAAATGACTACCTAATGAACATCCAACATTGCATGAATAAACAAAATTAAAAATAAAAATTACTCGTATCACCTGAGATGCACATTATAATCTCATTTTAGAGATATAAAAAACTAATGACCAGATTTTATTAAATTTCAAAAGTCATACAAATAGTAAAAAAAAAAGTTTGATTTTTGATTTTTCAGCTGTAAAAATTGTGATCTTTTGTTAAGCTATGCGATTAATGACATGGAGAGATTAGGGTAATTAACAATAGAGAGATGATAAAAAAATAATTAGATAGATCTAGATGGATGGATGACAGATAGATAGACAGACAGAGAGACAGACGGATGATAGATACATAGAAAATTCAAAAGATTCTGAAGAACAAAACAGTACCTAGAGATAAATATTTTTAAAATTATTTAAAGATTATGTTAGTTTTTGTCATAGAAAGCAAACATTATTAAAACACAAATCATTTCACTATTCTGGTAATCATTTCACTATTCAGTGTATTTTTTTTAAGTTCTGAGGTGTGAAAATGTTGAATTTAATTATAAACACCCATCATTAGAAATTAAACACATCATATTTACTTACAGAATTGTATAAGAGCCATATATGCCATTTTAACTTTTTCTGCCATGACATTTCTGGAAATTGTTAGGTAGATCGAAAAGAAAGATAAAAAAGACTTTTAAAATAAACAATATAGTTAGTAGTAAAAAGGACCCCTGGTTTAGCAGATCCTGGTGCTAGACTTCTGCTTAATTACTGAAAGCCGTAAAAAACATTGATGAGGTTCAGGACAAACTACCCCAAAATATGGCACCTTAACATATTGCATACTTTTAGCTGAAAAAAAATTGAGAAATGACAGATACAGGAAGGATTTTTTACCTTTCCCTAAAGCAGGTCAAAAGACCATGTGAAAGGTAAATGGAGGGAAGGCACATCTTTGTCTCTGAAGATGAGGGAAGCAAAGAGAAATCTGAATGAACAGGTCTTGTTAAGTTTCCCAAGGTTTACTGCATTTAGCTCATATCTCCCTTGTTTTCTACTACATCTCTTCATGGTTTTCTACTCCTCATCAAACCTTACATAAACACTCAGTTTTAGCTATTTCTCTAGGTCTTCATTTCCATATGATGGGGTATATGCTTTTCTACTGTTAATCTGTCTTTTGTTACAGAGACCCAGCTGATAACAAAAAGTGTAGGAGGAAAAAAATAACATTTTCTTCCCTACAGCATACACTTTCATACTTCAGCTTCCTCATTTGTAAAATGTAGATATTAATCAAAATAGTCTTTGAGGTCCTTTCTGGTTGATAACATTATAAGAATATATTAAAATAATTTGTCATAAAAGTTATAAATAGGAGAAATACAAAAAAGGAAGGGTAAAAGGCTAGTTTAATATTTTCAAAATATAAGTCAAGAAAGATAAAATTTTAGAGTAACAATGATTCCCTTCTAGGATTTTGTTTCCTTTGTAGGAAATATATCTCAAAATAGCAGATGCTGGCCCCAGCATGAGTGAGATTTAACACCTGTCTCATTTTTATGTCTTTTATATTACTTTGCATAGAAACCACTATATTCTAATAATTTCTATTAGATGTTACAAAGTAATAAGAATTTTTAGTTAAACATATGTACTATAAACTTGCATAAGTCATATTTTAAAATTAGAGTTAACATCTTACAGGATTTAAATATGGAAAATGAAAGAAATGAACTGCTTTACATTCCAAGTTATATCTTTATTATGAAAACATGAGTTTAAATTCATCAGTATCTTTATATATTTCCATAGTTAATTTTTGTACTATTGGTATTTGTATTATGGTATTGACAGGTATTTCTATTTTTTTTTTTTTCAGTAAATCAAGATAACAAGCACTTGGGACAATTTCAACTTAAAGAACTTGAAACAGTGAGCCTGAAAATATTTCATGTTTGTTAGGTTCTAAACATACACATTTAAAAATAAATATCCTGAAGATTCAAGGTCAAAAACAAAACTAAGCTAAATTAAACAAAAGCAAAAATCCATAAGCATTCCCATCAAAGACTTCTAAATGGTAATTAACACCATCAACCAACAAAATTCAGAGTTGAAGAATCCATGACTCATGGTGAAAGGTGTGTTTACGTTACTATTATCTTTACCAAGAATTGTAAAAGGGCATTTACAATGAATTGCTCTTGACAATCATTTTCATGATTCACAGTTCAAAACATTTCAGAATGAAATATTTATGGAATGCTCATTTAACTAAATACTATTTGGCTATTTACATTGTAGCAATTTCATTCAGTTTGTAACTAGGTTTGGGGATAAAACACAAAACTTTAAACTGGACATCCAGACCTCTCTGCTAACCACAGACTTAACATTCTTTTGCTATTTATACCGTTTGTTTACTTTTTGCATTTCCTCAGCTTGGACAGGGACTTTCTGCTTCTAGTCAATTTCACTCTTATTTTTGGCACACAAGTAAATTTTCCGTACTTCTGGAAAATGTTACATTTAACAAATTTTTAACCAAGACATTATGGAAACATTCTTGTTGGGATTTAATAAATTGGGTGGTGATAGTTGTCACTGTTGTCCCTGGAGATACCCACAGAACCAAAAACATGTCTCCCAATTGTCTTGGGAGGCTGGGAGCAGAGATACATGGTACCTTCTCTCTTTACCACCATCCAACACTGCTTTCTAATACCGCTTTCCTATCTTTAAAACATAAATGGTTTCTCAGGTTAGCCTGGAAAGAACTCAGACACACTCCAGCTCCCCAGCCTCAAGTTTTCTGAATCACTCATTGAGAATCTCTGTCAATACTAAAGCCAGGAGAACTTAATTCTGATCTCAAATGAGTACAGTGAACTCTGGTCACCTGTCAGTTACTCAACTCTCTAATATTTAATCACTTTCTTTTATTTAAGACTAAACTTTGAATTACTATAAACATATACTTTTTCCCCCAGACTGCCAAAAGGTAAGAGGATATTTTGTTTATAATAAGTTATAACTCTTATGGTTTAAATATACTTTGTTAAAAAGGAATCTAAGAATTCCCAAAAACAATACTCATCCAATACCTGCATTTAGTATGCTTGCAAAAGAAATTGCCTTATTCAAATTCCAATTTTTTATACTATTATTTTAGCTGGTGTTCTCAACTTTATCTACCAGCTGGTTAGAAGTAAATTTTACTTGTTTTATTGCCCAGTCAGAAGAAAATTTCCACACCAGGGTAGCTAAACTAAAAATGAATAGGAAATTATAAATACAGCTTGAAGAGGAAGGAAAGACCATTTCCTTTTAGTCACTCTCAATTTGGCCCTGACTGTATTATGACAAATAACTCTGCTGCCTCAAGCTATAGAAAATACTCATGAAAAATACCTAGAGCTGTTTCTAAACAGAGCACCGAGACGCAACTTTTCTACCAATATTTCAGAGGAACATCTTGCATCCCAAAAGTGGTTTTCTATCTCAGTAATTTTCAATCTCAGCTAACATCTTTAGTTCAAAGGTGGCGATTACTGCTTATGGCACAAACATTATGAATGTTTTATATCATTGTAAAGAAAATACCTGTGACCATTTTGGTGTCTGTTTTAATGCCTTTTTGCATCAGAGTATAACTCATCCAATATTGCTAAAATTTCCTAATGTGTCAGGAAGGGAACAGGCTAAATAAAGATTATGACTTATTCTTCAATAGGAATTTACAATAATTCATAATTAATAATTTTGCCCTTTTAGTTTATATAAAACAATTATATTTTAACATGTCTGTATTCTCAAGTTAACCTTTAATTAAAGAGAAAATAAAGCAGTTTTACATAAAAATTATAAATCTTTTGTTATTTTCTAAAAGTTTTATAATTTTACATCATACATTGAAATCTATGATTTATTTTGAGTTAATTTTTGTGTAAGGTGTGAGATGTAGATTGAGTTTTAGTTCCTGGTGAATAGATCTATGACATGACACAGAAAGAATGATCTATAAAAGAAAAAAATCAATAAATTGGACTTCATCAAAATTTAAAATGTTTGCCCTCCAAGAGACCCTATTAAGAAGATGAAAATACAAGCTATAGACTGAGAGAAATATTTGAAAACCACATGTCTGACAAATGACTTATATCTAGAATATATAAATAATTTTCAAAATTCAATATTAAAATGTTAATCCAATTAGAAAATGGACAAAAGACATAAACAGTTCACCCCCCCAAAAAAAGAAATAATAAAATGTTCAACATTACTAGCCATTAAGAAAATGCAAATTAAAACCACAAAGAGATATCACAACACACCTACCAAAATGGCTACAATTTTGTTAGAAGACAAAATGCTAGCCAGGATGTAGAGAAACTGGATCTCTCATTTTTTACTGGTGTGAATATAAAATAATAGATCTTTTCTGGAAAATGATACGATCGTTTCCCACAAAAGAAAACATAAACATACCATAAAATCTAACAATGGTATTTTAATGCATTTAATCCCAGAGAAATAAAAAATGTCTGTCCCCCCTCAAAATGTGAACATGTTTGTTCACTGTAATTTTATTTGTAATAGCCCCAAACTAGACACTACAAAAATAT
Organism: Cynopterus sphinx; assembly: GCA_030015415.1. Classification (NCBI taxonomy): domain Eukaryota; kingdom Metazoa; phylum Chordata; class Mammalia; order Chiroptera; family Pteropodidae; genus Cynopterus; species Cynopterus sphinx. The sequence goes on along the minus strand of CM057386.1, from coordinate 113,710,114 downwards.
CTTTCACAAGATGAATGATTAAACATATTGTGGTACAAACACAGCATTAAATAATAAGTAATAAATAGGAATAAAAAATTGATACATACAATTTGCATTGCTCTTAGGGCCTTATGCTGAGTGAAAAAAACACTCACACAATCTCAAAACACAATCTAAAAAATAAACATACAGTTTCATGTATATAACATTCTGAGATGACAAAATTATAGAAATAAAACAGATTAGTGTTTATCAGGGGCTGAGGACATTGGAAAGGGAGGGATGTGTGTGACTAAAGAGGGGTAGCATGAGAGAGAGATCTCCAGAGATTAAATAGTTCTGTATCTCAAGTGAGGTAGTCATTACACAAAACCACAGATGATAAAAACATACAGAACTATAGACATACAAACACATTTTGTACTTATGACAAAATCCCATATTTTATGTGCTACTATAAGTAGATGAGATGTAACCATTTGGAAAAACTAGATTAAAGAAGAATATATGGGATTTCTCTGCTATCTTTCTATTTTCCTATAACAATAATTATTCCAAAATAATATATATATTTTTAAATATTATTAGAAAGTGACTTTTTGAACAGACTATTAAATATAATAATTCTTGTTTTCAATTGAAAGTAACTCCATCAAAGTTATTAGAGTTTAATGCTTTATTTGACATATTTTATCCTAAAGATGAAATTTTTAAGTGATGTTATTTAAAACTAAATATAACTCCAAACTTCTCTTGCTTATGATTGCCTGAATCTATCCCCACTTCTTTTAACAAAAGAAAGCTATATTAAGAGAAGGGTATCATACACTGTGCACTTCCCCATTTGACATGGTCCACATAGGGTCCTGCTCCCCATTTAACACCTGACCTGGACTTGCCAGTAAAAAGACTTCATACTCCAGACTAGAGCAATTGATTTAGGCATGAGAAATGTGATCCATACCAGTCAATCTAAGTCTTTCTAAGATTAATTTATTGATTGTGAGGAAAAACGTATTCTTATTTTTATAGGTTTTATAATCACTGACCATTTTTTAAAATAAATTTGTAGTTTCTGGTCACATGGAGACAGTTGGCCTGAAAATTAATTAACAACAGGCTAACATCACCCTTGAGTCAAAGTTTCTCTTTGTTTCATTATGTTTTGTTTAAATTAATGTGGGTTAGATCTCTTTACTGCAGGGTCCTGATAAATATAACCTATTGACAATATTCTATTTTCATTAATTATAAATATTTAATTTGAAGAAACTAAGAAGAAAAGACATGTTCCTATGATCCTTATTTAGAAGTAAATTGAGAGTCTAGATAATATTAAATTAAATACATAAAATTGCTGATATTTGACTGTTTTTGACTTTCTAAATTGTAACATCATATGGTCCAAATAGATCAATTTCATCAGTAATCACTGTGTATTCAGTTAACTAAATTGCTGTTTAATTACTTATAGATTTATTTATATTTGCCTCCTTCCACAAAAACCTGAGGTCACATTTTCCTAAATACTACAATGAAAAACATTCTACAGTAAAATTCTGAAATGCCTTTTATTAAAAATATTCTTTTTTAAACCAGGTATTTTAGAATTTTAACAAAATTAATAAAATTAAAATTCTAAAATACCTGGTATAAAACAGAGTATTTTCCTAAAATCTTACTATACTTCCAACATAAATGTCAGTATAAATAAAATTGAAAACTTGAGTTAGAGTATTATTCATCACATGATATCATGGTAATAAGAGTCATTTACCTAAAAGAATTGCAAAAGCAAAGCCTTAAGTCCTCTATTATCATATGGGTATGTTTTGACTTCATTTACTCCCACTCCAATAATACAGTATTTTAATTCAAGAATATTTTTAACACCTGTCAACCAATGAAGAAACTAGATACAGTGTAATTTTAAGGGAATGTTTTGCATTTTGCACATGAAATGTGAGCTTCAGATGAAGATAAAATTTAAAAATATTGGTACAGTATATACTGGGCTTTTTCAATTTTGCATTAACAAAATATTCTAAAATATAGCTTTTTATGTCAGAAATGGATTCTTACTTTTTGTTAATAACCTCTTTTTTCTTCAATATCTTGGCCATCTGTCCCATTCTGTCTTTGAATAAGAAGTATTTCATGATTAAATTGCATTTCTTGCAACTTCCTCAAATTTCTTGAAAACCATCTTTCCGTGGGAAAAAAAAATGTAAAGGAAAAAGAAAACGTTTTCCTGAATAGCAGATTGTTTCTATAGTTCAGAGTTATATCCCCAGGACAGCTAAAAAACTCTAGAAATGCAGTAAGAACTTTTATTAGCTTATCATAACACATATAAAGGGTCCTTTAATTTTTTATCAAAGTTCGTATGTGTGTGTGTGTGTTTAACACAATTTATAAACCAGGCTAAAATTGAAACTAAAATTAATATACACAGAAAGGAAATTGCCTAGGAAATAATGTATTTTATACTTTTTATTTTACCAGAATAAAAAAAATCATATGTAGAATGATTTTTTTTTTTTATTGAAGTGAAACCCATACAACATAAAATTAACCATTTAACAGCCTATAATTGAGTGGAATTTAGTACATTCACACCATTGTGCAACTACTACATTATGTTCCAAAGCAATCTCATCACCCCAAAAGAAAACTCCTTATCTATTAAATAGTCTTTTCTCATTCTCCTCTACCCCAGCCTCTCGCAAACACTAATCTGATTTCTGTCTCTATGAATTAAATTCTTTTGGATATTTCACATAAATGAAATCATACATTATGTGACCTCTTGTGTCTGCCTTCTTTTACTTAGCATAATGTTTTCAAGGTTCATCCATGTTGTAGCATGTTTCATATCAATACTTCACTATTGTATGGCTGAACAATATTCCATTGTATGCATATACCACTATTTGTTTATCCTTTTATCAGTTGAGGGACATTTAGACCGTCTTTATCTTTTAGCTATTAGGAATATTGCTGCTATAAACATTCACATACAAATATTTGTTTTGAACAACAGTTTTTAATTCTTTGGGGCATACACATAGGAGTAGAATTGCTGAATTCTATGGTAATTCTTTTACTTTTTGAGGAACCGTTAAACTGTTTTCTACAAAGGTCATATTTTACTTTCCTACCAGCAATGTATTAATGTACAAGGTTTCCAATTTCTCTATACTCTTGCCAACATGTTGATGATGATGATGATGATGATAGCTGTCCTGGTGGGTGTAAAGTAGTATCTCTTTGTGGCTTCAATTTGCATTTTCTTAATGACCAATGATGTTTAGCATTTTTTCATGTGCTGTTGACCTACCATTTGTGTATCTTTAAATTTATTTTGATTTTCTCAGTAGTGTTTTTAATGCACAAAAAATTTTAATTTTGATAAAGTGTAATTTACATATTTTTTTTCTTTTGTTGCTTTTACTGTTACCTCTGAGAATCCAAAGTTATAAAGCTTTACCCTTATTTTTTATTCTAAGATTTTTAAAGTGTTAGCTCTACTTTTAGGTTATTGATCCATTTTGAATGAAGTTTTTATATATGACACACAGTAAGGGTTCTGTCCTTTTAAGGCACATCTCATGAATATTTGAATCACTGGAGAAATAATTCTGACAAAATTAAGATATTTTTATTGAGATTTATAGACCATGAATTTAAAAATTTTACTAATGTGGATTTTGATGCACATATATATTTTATGAATCTCACAATTAATTGATACTACTCTAGAAATATAAAAGATTTGATTCAGTACATGCATTAGAGTTATTGTGCCTTCCTAATTTGTTTCTACTGATCACTTTAGCACTAAGTCTGGCAATGACTGCCCATTATATCTAGAATATGTCTGTTGTTCTTCCTATAGTACTCAAATATGGAGGTAAGGGAGTGGGGTTGTAAACTTCCCCTGTAATTACAGCCTCTCATGTTTACATAGGGTTTTCTATTTTACAAAGCACTTTTCTGCATAATGTTTTATTTGATCTTACTACCGTCCCTTAAGGTAGACAGGACATACACTGATTCATCATACTAAACACAAGAAAACTGAATCTTTGCAAAGCAAAATGACCTTCCGAGCTCACATAACAAAATTTGCAAATCAGAACTCTAAACCACATTCCTTGAATTCTGGGCCAATTTTTTTCTGTGTGTTTTGTTTCTTTCTTTCTTTCTTTCACTACAATGAGACAGTGTAATTCTGGAGCAAATTTATAAAGGGTTTTTCTAAAAATTATTTTAAATCATTACCAAAAATCATGTTTAAAAAGTGTTAAAAAGCTATAAAGTACCATTTTTCTCTTTAAATAAATATGCAGTACATATCATAAGCTTTTAGTGCAATAATTTTATAACCAAACACCTGCTGAAACAAACATTTTTATGACAAGCATCTCAGTTGGTGTTTTTCTCTTTAATATGACAAAGTTTTTATTATATAATTCATATATTTCAGCTGCATTCAATGTAAGCATCAGCAAAAGGATAATCAAAAGGACAATCTACAAAATAAAATAATGTCGTAAGAAGGTAAATTAAAAAGACATGTTGATTAACTATTATTTTTATTCATATGTATGCCTGATGATAATGATCAATAGTTTTTGAGATTCTTTTAAAAAGATAAAACTAGGATTGTCCTTTTAGAGTTACACATATAGATATCCAACCTTAGCTCATCATCAAATCACACACCTTGCATATAGATAGCCTCATGCTAGATATTATAATAGAATAACAGTAAGAATAAGACGTAGTCTCTACCTTTAGTGTACATTCACAGAAAAGTGGCATACATGTATGTAGCTAATAGATTATAAAATAGTATGCCTTGGCCAAGGTAATAAGTGGCTCTACAAGGTAATGAATTTTCTCTCCCTGGAGGTGTTAAACACATCCTAGCCTTCTACTACTCAATGGCACTCTTATAACAGGGACTGATGCCTGGGTAGAGGATGGCAGTGAACCACTTCTAAGAGCACTTTCAATTTTAATATAAGCTCTAAAATAATACAGTTTACAGTTAAAGCTTTAAAATAAACCCCTTCTCAAAGCGTTTGCTTGCTGTTGCATTAATGTTTTTCCCCTGCTTATGATTTTTTGTATTCATTATTCATATGTGCTTGTGAAACATTTTTATTACTTCTGAATGAAACATTTTCTATAAGAGAAATAGCTTGGCTTGTTTTTGGTAAAAGAAGTTTCATCCAAGGTAAGTCTTATAGTTATTCCTAGTGACTTTATTTTGGTTTCCTTTAAAAAGCCATCAAACATTTGATAATGCTGATTCTGCCACCAGAACTCTGCACTTAATGCTATCACATTACTATTATATACTGGATCAAAACATTATATAAACTGAATTATTGTGTAATTAGCAGTTGAAAGCCTAACTAACAAACAAAGTAAATTTTAGGGAAATATAAAGTGTTATTTGGCACTGATCAGTACCATATACAGCATGTCAAATTAAATAGCATCCCAATATGCTAACAATGTGTTTTCTGAGCGATGAAGAGGTTAAATGTATTGTAAAAGGAATTTCCAAAAGAATGCATCTTCTATTTTACATTGAAACTTCAATTTTCTATGGCAGGAGGCCATATTACTAAACTTTGCAGATTAGCAAATAATTGACCAAACATTCATAAATAGCTTTTCCTAATTGTTAGTTGTTTGAGAAGTATATATTATTATATTCAGCAATCCTAATTAAGTTTAATAAATTAAAGCAATTTTTGTTGTGAACTGAAATTTTTACTATATGCTTTTAAGTTAATAAACTTATTTATATGAATTTGCTGAAAAGTCTTGTAATTACTTTTTTTATGGTTGATATAAAACTGCTTGGCCATTTGGAGAAAATAAATATTAAAAAAAATACTTTATGTTAGCAAATGAGAATTACTGATTATTATTCATCCTAACAATATTCACTTCCCAAATTATGAACTGAATACATCTTGATTGTGGATTATGGTAATTTGTGGAGAGTTTAATTATTGTATACAAGTGAGTTGGGCTTTTTCTGTAAATCCTGCAAGTTTTGTTTCCAATGAAAGCTTTTATTTTTCACCTTGTGCAGATTTCAAAGGACTAGAGAGCCGAGCGAAGACTAATAGATGATCAACATCAATAAACCCTCTCTCTCTCATACATCTTCTCTTCAAAGAATGCATCATCCCTTAGCTAAAGAAATACCAAAGTGGTTCTTAAAATTCAAAAGTGATAATAACATGGACATTACCCAAAATGTATTAAGAAAGGCAGGTCTGTAAAAAGTTCTATTTAATCAACACAATTTGTACTGACTCCCACTTTCTTAGCACTTGTTTCCATTTTTTCATTGTTTCTATCTATATATACCAGAGCAAAGTGGCAATAACTTTATCTGTACAAGCACAGTTTTCTTGTCATAGAAATAATTAGTATTTACAAATGTTTGTATATATGTGAAAAATTAATATGAGATTTAGAAAAAATTTAAAATGGTTCTTATATTAAAATCTGATACATACCACTGTTTTAAAAGACATAATAATTAATTAATTCACAGGCATTTAAAAAGTAATATTAAATAAACAGTGGACAAAATTGCAGGAGAAAGACACTAAAAATTAAATTGTTATCATATTTCTACTTTTTTATATCAGCATAGAATCTTTTGGTTATTATAAAAGAAAGATCAAGTCGAAATAGCTCAAACAGTAAAGGAAATGTATTGGTTTGTGTGACAAAATGTTCTGAACTTACTTTTCTCCTTTTGGAAAATGCTTACTTTGGCAGTTCAAATGTTGTAACCAGAATGTTTTCCTTTCTCTAGTTCACATTTCTGCCTCCTTGGCGTTAGCTCCACTTTTAGCAATTGTCTGTCTTTGTGGCCCTATGTTGGCTCACAGTGCTCACCAGGCCTCTCTTTTTTTCTCATTTATGTCACGTAGAGAAGAATAAGAAAGCAACTTCTCCAGAAAACTTAGAAAAGATCACCCCTCAATTCCTTAAACATATGTCTAACATAAATCCTGAATTAATCACTCTGGCCAGAGAAAGGGGTGTGGTGATTTTTTTAAGCCATTGAGGCTTTACTTCTATGTCTGAGGAGGAATTCAACTTCCTTTGAAATAGATAGGCTGCATGAGAAAGGACAAAGCCTCAACAAAAATAAGGATATACTTTTATCAGGAGATAAGTGGAATGGATACTGGCTAATCAACAGAAAATATACATGCAACTTGTGTTGTACATCTCTCACTTTCCACTAATCCTCTACGTGCCTTTAAGTAATTAATAGAAAAAGCATTTTTGTAAAGATCAGAGACCACAAAATAAATAAGATAATTATCCTCATTCTTCCCCTCTAGAGCCCCATTACCAAATATATTTATTACAAGAAGTTGCCTCCCATGCCATTAGTATTTCAACAATCATGGAAAATGAATGAAGAAGTTGCTGAATCACAGTCTCTTTGTTAGTATATTATACTGCCTAATTACTAAATAATAATCATAAATTCAAGTGGTCTTCTCTCCAAATGTAGAGCAAGGTAAAAAGAGTCCCTTCACCAATTAAATTATATTTTATAATCCCTTTATCTTTCAAAGAAACCTGCAGGCCTTAGTTCTTCAGTTGCAGGTTCTATGGTTTTTTAATTGGACCCCTGAGCCAATTAGCATGAGTTCAAATATAAGTCACTGGGAAAATAAAATGTGAATAGATAACAAATACAAATTTTTGAGATGGCATCAGATGTTTTTGGATTCAGGTTCTCTATAGTAAAATCATATGTAATAGGGCTCTATTATCACAAAGTGAAAAAAAAAGTAAGAAAGATGTCATTGCATGAGCTGGAGCTGTGCTAGATACCTTTTGTTTGTTCCTTCAGATTCATTGTCTACCTTTCTTCACCCTGGATGGTTCTCCAATAGCCAATCTGTATGAACAGCATCTATCCCCTTGCATCTCTGATTTCTCATTAGGCTTAGCCATTAAAAGGCATTGGCAAGAAATAAGTAGAGGAATAAAGAAGGATGTCATGGAAATTCCTTAGCTATCTCTTCTGGTAATTTAACATGGGTTGGTAAGTCCATTGTCAGTAGACTACACAGACAGCTCTTGTTCAGTGACCTTCAATCAAAGAGCTATTCTCTCTGGTTTCAGTAATTGTAACTTCCTCTTATCTCTTTAGACTTAGGACTATTAAGAGCTCCCTACTATGACTGTCCAAGGGTTTAATTGTTGGATCTTAAACATTGCACATGTTTTTGTACAATGTCCACCAGCGAAACTCACTCCAACCTACATTGTAAAATATGTCATCCATTTCCTTCTAGGACCATGACTGATATCAGGGTCAACTGGATCTGGGAGTAATATAAGGAAGAACAAAAGTGGGAATAGCCTGACTAGACTAGAGAGAAACATTAGGAAAGTGAGAACTAAAGTTCAATCACAGGAGAGTCACTGGTGATAATGCTCCTAAATCCAGAACACTTTAGAGTTTGGTTGACAAAAATAAAAGAACTAGAAAATGTTTTGAAGGATGACTGGGCATGTTGAAAATATCGTTTCATAATAATTCTTTTATTGTTCAGTGTGAACTGGTAATGGAAAAGACTTAAAGATAAAAAATGTTTAAAGGCTTCTAAAGACACCTGGGCAAAAACTGATATAAACCTGAATAATGGAGGTGATAAAGAGAAGAGTTGAAGAAAGATGGATGATATACATAGGATCTTTCAATTATGGAGAACTAAATTAAGAACATGAAAGAATGGGTAGAGAGGGTAATCATGTAACTTATTATCCAAAGGAGGACACCTTTAGAAGTGATAAAAGTTTCACTGATGCTTAAGGCAAGACAATAAGTATACTAGAGGAGTCCCCATAAAATAGAAGTATAATCAACCTAGAAATAAACTAAACATCTCAAGGCAGCAAACCTGAGTTCTTTAGGAATAAATTTCTTTCAGTAGAAAGAATAAAGTTAAGCCATAAAGTCAATTGTGTGGAAGTGAGAGAAACAGATATATAGCCATTTTTTACATCACTTTGGAAATGCCAAGATAGCATTTGATGATACAGGACCAAACTCCTTGTCAGAGGACTACACAGGATAGGAAACATAGATTTGAATCTTGTCATCATAAAGAATGAATCTGTTCTACCAAAGAAATAATGTCTATGACAGCAGTTCTTTTTCTCTTAACTATTTATGTCTGTGAATTATTTCTTTCACTGCAGTCTAAGATCCTTAAGGGCAGGGCTGGCTTCTGATTCACTTTTGTAAATCACCAGGCTTAACACAGTATTATTTATATCTAAAGATACTAATAAATGTTTGTTGAGTTAAATACTTGTTTTACATAGCATATCCATTATTGTGTCTTTGTTCTGCCACTACTCTGCCATACCTCATCCTTTACCTAAACAAATCTTGCTACTGTTCAGTCTGGTTTGCCATGTAGAAATGAGAAGAGTCTAAGAATCAGTGTTTAGCCAAGGAATGAGCTATGGCAAAATTCCTGTGTTGCTTGAAAGAATATAAATTAACCATGCTGTACATGCACGTCTGCTGTCTTGTCTGGGCAATTGTATGGGCAATAGTTTCATTGTGTACTGGCTAAATAGCATTATATATTTATATGCTGTCTATTTTTACTCTGTATTTGTTTTTGAGGAGATATTTTTGAGATGTTGGAAGATGTTATTTTCTTTCCTTTTAATAATAAAAATGAAGAAAATGCTTTTTATGTATTAATAACATCTTAATGACTGAGATCAATGTTTGACCTCTGGTAAAACAAGTACACTCCAGCTGTCAACTTATTCTCATGTTTTAGCCATTGGTTTTATAGATGTAAATAATGCCTTCCTTATTTAGTTCACTTTTATAAAAGTAGCTGCCATTTCTTTATTTGTCATAAAACCTACTTCCTTGCTCTGCATTCAATAAACATGAAGTACATCCTGTTAGAGTATTTCATTCATCATTTAGCAAAAATTTACCAAGTGTTTGAAACAGTGCTAGGTGAAAATCATGAAGTATGGATTTTGAGGGTAGGAAATAAAAAAAGAGTAATTAATAAAACATTGTTCCTGACCTCACAGAGTTATAAATTTTTATGGCTACTTACTTTTGTGATTCTTTTGCCACAGCATTATTTGACAGAAATAAAAATGTCTTAAGTGCCATAGAATTTTCCTCCTCTGTTCCCTCCTGCCCTTCTTACTTTCTCATATTTAAGACATCTATTTTCAGAGCATGTCAATATTGAATATTCATTAATTTTCAAAGTCCTGGGTTTTTGCCAGTTTAGATTTAGTTGATGTTCCATTACACTGCTGAGCAGATTTCATGGTTCTCTAATCAAATTAACTCACTTCTAAACACAAACATTTTTATAAGACACTTGCCTAAAGCAATTGTGACTTAGCTCCCATCTTATTTTTTAAATAAAAAATTGAACAGCAGGTTATTAAGTTCAGCACATCACCTGCTGTGCAAAGAGACCAACACACAAGAGTTTCAGCCAATCTTCCTATAGCACTTCTAATATATACTGTAGATCAGAGAGTCGTTACACCACTAATATTCAAAGCTCCCTGGATTTCAATTATACTTTATTTATTATCCTAGCTGTTCCACCATTTGCAATGCATAGTAATCTTCTACACATTCACTGCTTCTACCTTAAGGGTTGTGAAGTATCTTCTATGATGCATTTTGTCATTTAATATTAGGTTTACTATGCAAAATACAGCTAAATCTTGACAGGCCCCATAAAAACCTATCCTAAATGAACCATTATATTGTATGCTGTCAAAGCAGACTAAAAAAATCTAGTGCCACTCCACAAAGCTTGTAGAAACTGCACAAAATAGTGAGTAATGTAACTTCTGAAAAGGAGGCTGCAACTACATGCACTTTTCAGGACATAGTCTCGATCAGGATATGAGGTGAGGATAACAGCGGAAATGGCAATGGTTTATTCAAATTCAATTTATTGCACAAAGTCGTTTTGGAAAATTTACAGGGGATTAAATTTTTAATAAGATCTAGATTCTGCAGTCTATAAGTTCAGTCAATGCAGAGAAAGAACAAGAGGTACATATATAAGCATAAACAAGGGTGAATATAACACAATGATGTCTCAGAAGCATAAGTGGCAGATGTGACAGCACTATAGTAGTAGTGAATTGCAGCCCCTAGGGCTCTTGATAAGTGATGCACTCAGGATTCCGAGGGCTTATTAATTTTCTCAAGAGTGCCAAAATACAATGCTATGAACCTACCATACTGGAACCATGGGGAGTAGCAAGTTTAGGGACTTTGACACCTGAGAAGTGTCCAAAGGCACAGAAATAGTTCCTGTAGAGTCTGAATTTTCAAATTACCATGTGAGTAAATAAATAAACAGATTCCTCTACCCTATCTAAGGGCTGCTCTACTGAAGTCCCAAAGCCGAGTCTGTATTTTTCAGTGTGCAGAGTGAATCAGATGTGTAGCCAGACATTGAAGACACAACCATGCTGCTGTGATATTCTACAGGTTAGTGGTCTTGCTACCTATGATCAACATTATTATATATTCTCCATTCCTTACAGTCTCTGGCCCAATACAAATCATCCACTTATCTCTCTCCCACTCAGCAATGACTTTTAGTATCCAAGATAATAATTAGTTCAGTAAAGTACAACAGCTACATACTTTTTTTAGCTTTCTCACAATCAGGATTCTATCTCCAGGTACTTCAGACTCTTTAACCAAAAGGAGGTATTATGCACATTAGATGCAATTGTTTACTTTTATTAATAAGAGTTAAAGCAAAGGATTATGGATTTGATTTATTTTATGTTCCATAAAAGTGAGCTGTTTCAAAGTTATAAATACACAAATATAATAATATATACAAAATATATGACATATATATGATATAAAACATATCACATAGTGGGCTTGAAGGCAGTGGGGCAGTGTGATATATTTTCAATTGAATACAAAACTGAACTTCTCTGAAGTAGCTTATGAAGTAACTTATGGAATTCTAACAATAGCCTGTCGTGGATGACAGAATCTCTACTGTCACACTTTTTAAAGTGAGTCTTATGGTGAGACATTTAGCCATTAAGTATGAAGCTCTATTCAGTAATCCAGTCAGGGAGGGAGAGAACTCTTCAAAATCTAGTTGAATCTCAGTGACACAGGGTCGGAATTTTTGCTATAGATTTCACTTATGATAGACTTCAAGGTATATTCTGAGATCATTCTGTAGTTACATACTAACACATGGCCGTGGCTTTCAATGGGTAAATTTAGAACTAAAAAGGCACCTCTAATATCTCATCTTCAGTCTATGGTTTTTTGGGGGGATTAGATATTAAAAACATTTCTGCTACAAAATACCTAGAAATGCTCAAAAATCAAAATAAATATGCTTTTTAACAAATAAACTCAAATAAATAGTCTAGACCATATTGTTTGAAAATTAAAGGATTTTAGCATGCCAAAATGGGAAGTAGCATTGAAATCACCATAATCCTATAAAACTCACTGTCCAAATAATCTAGAATTTTGATTGTTAAAAGCAAATCCAGATAAGAAAGACAAGACATCAAGGAAGAAATATGAAGAAATTAAACCAATAATTTGAATAAAATTAGACTATTCAAAGATTTTTGACCTCAGTGCATAAATGTTTTAGAAAAAAATTACCTTCTAGAAAAAAGATAACAAGAAACTCCTCTGTCTTAGAAATAACTCTGGTGGACAAATGAAATAAAATAAAAAATTCTCCCCCCAAAATGTATAACTTGGGCCTGCCTTCACACTAATATATGTATTCCTATTTCTTACAAGTATAAATTAAGATTTTTTAAAAATTAAATTAAGAAATTAACTTAAGTTTTCCTTGTGTTTGAAAGCCCCAAGGCGCTCTCCGTAAGGATTCATAATGATGCAGAATTCATGTGACACAGAAATAAAGCCCGGCGGATATGAACTCAAAAGTTAGAAAGAAATATGTCAACAAGATGGGGAGTAAACAGAAAAAACATATAGCTAAATCAGACAACAAAGTAGTTTAAACATTCAACTACTGGATACAAATTTTGGAGTAAGTACATTTCAATTTTTATGTTTGTTTGTTTGTTTGTTTATTTGTTTAATGAGTGAGAAAGAAGATATTATCAAGAATAAACAGAAAGGTCCAAAAAATATAAAAATCTGTGTTTGAGAATGTAAGATGTATACATCTATATCTGCATAACAACCACACATTTTTTTAAGAAAGAGAACATTTTCAGAATCTTAGAGGATCTGTGTGAGATTTTTGCCCATCAAGATTCTTTCTACCACACCATAGTAACCATTACCTTAATTTATAGAATAATTAATCCCTTTATTTTATTTACTTTTCTTAGACAATATATTTACTTTTGCTTATATCTGAACTCTACACATATAGAATTTGCATTTTATTCATTTAGTTGTGTTACTATTTTGCTCAAAATTATTTTTGAAATCCATTAAGCTCATAGTTTTAACTATAATACACTCACCTTTATTATTGTGTGTTAATCTGTTATATGTATGCACCATGATTAACCTGTTAATTCTAGTATTCATGAACATAAACAGAATTCCAGGAATAAAAATATAAAGATCAAAAGTAACTAATTAAAATCAATGTTAAATAATTAAAGTAATTTTAAACAGATGATTTTATAAATAAAAATAGTAAATTTGTAGACTAAGCTAGATCAACAAAAATTATATAAAATTCATAAGACAGAGACACAGTTTATGTTAAAACCCATGATATCTAGGAAGACAGAATAAAGAGAATAAAAAAGAGGTAGAATATTCTAAAGAGGTTGCCAAAAATTTCAAAAATTAATAAATATTTAGATACAGGATATATGTTTAGTTATAGAATGAACAGCAAACAAGAATCTAACCAACAATAGAATCTTATAAAGGGAAGTTCTAGAAGATATAACTTAGAAATTCTCAAAGATAATTTAGATAAAATTCTAAGAAATTGATCCCAGAAGGAAGATCTCAGCAGCAAGAAGCAATAATGAGAAAAGATATTGGTATAATTAGGGTAATCTAAAGAGACACTTAATATAAAAGATAATAACAATGTTTAATTAATGGAGTAAAGAAAATAATAGATTAAAATCCTCCACAAGATTAACACATATGATGTGTGGAAGTGTGGTTAGAATTTAAGTGTTCTTATTCCTTGTATTATTCAAGAAGAAAATGAACTAAAACTTTCAATTAATGTTGTTTAAATTACAATCATAAAAATTCCAAACCAAAGTTGGCTTAAAAAAGAATAATTGTAATAATAATAATAGCAACAACAACAATAATAGCATTAGCAATAAGGATAAATAATCCAGATAAGCAGAGAGTGAAACAAAATAACAAAAAGGAAAATGTACATAAACAGAATATAACAAAAATAATTCAAAATACATCAGAAATCACATGAAAGTGAATTAACTAAAGTATTAATATAGTCAGATTGTAGTTAAAAATGGGAAATCTTGCTCTATGCTAAAAGTACTAGTTACTACTAAAAACATTATAACAAGTCTTAAAATAAAGGAATGAAAAATTATGTACTAGTAAATACTAAACAAAAGAAAGCTGACCTAATGTGACATTAGTAGGAATACTGAATGTCACTGTATAATATAAAGGATTTATTCACCAGAAGCTAAAACAGTTCTAAACTCATCTGAAGTAATAACATAACTTCAAAATATATACAGCAAAAACTGATAAAATATAAAAAAGAAAAGTTGATTTACAGTTTTAGTAAGAGAATTTAACACTCTTTTTCTAGTATTGATGTTTGAAGCAACCAAAAATTAATAAAAATATAGAAGATTTGAAAGCATAATTAAGTATAACAGACATATATAGAACTTTATATAATTAGATTCTTCTTCAGTACAAGCAGAATATTTATGAACATTGACATCCTACCAGGACCTATGGCAAGTCATGTAACATACAGATTGTGGTCTTTGATAAGAGAAGCATTGAAGTAAAAATCATCATAATTGATACAATAAATGCAACAACAGTGACAACAACAACCCTTAAACAGAGGGCATTATCATTGTATATTTTAGAACATTTCCAAATAACAGTAGTCAAAATCATCATGAAACTTGAAAAGACTTAGAAGTCAATAAAAATAAAGATGTGTGTATTAACTTTGAAACAGAGCTAAAATAGCTTTTAAAAATAAATATAAAACTTAAATGCTTCTATTAGAAAAAAGGAAAAGCCAAAAAGAATTAAATATCTGTCTTCAGTACACGTTTACCAGGCACCCAAAATTCATTCAATGCTTAAATGTTGGCTTCTGTTTTGTGATCTCAAGTTCCTCATCCTCGTTGGACTTAGCCTATATTCAAACTAGTTCCTGAAGCCATGTGTATTAACTACATATATTAGCCTTGAGAAAATATCATAGGCATAAGTGACAGAAGAGTCTCCTTCTACCAGCTCCAAAAATACATATTCTACATTTAATGACAATTTACAGTTATAGACCAGTTCAGGAGTAGACACCACCCTCAGTATTCTGTGTGTATTAGTGTTATTTACTCCTCAAACCAAACTATGGTATAGATTCTATCATCTTCATTTTATGGATGAGGAAACTGGGCACACAATAGTTAAATAATTTGACAAAAGTTAAGTGGAAAATTAAAGAGTCGAGATATGAATACAGATAGCTGGGCTTTACTGCCCATATTTTAAATCTTACTATTTCTACCTCCAATTTTTAATTCCCATGGGAATCTGGTAGTCAACAAGATACAGATGTTAATGAGCCACATAAGTTATAAAAAGGTTTCTGAGATTCATCCAATATTACTGTCATCATCTTGTCCCAACTACTTCCTCCATTACTGTGCTTTCATCCTAAACCACACAGTACAGTGCTACACAGCAGCCACCATAGTCTTTACTGGTATTTGAAATCTAATTATTCAGATTCAATATTTTATTGAGCCCTCTAGCTATATTTTGAGTAGTCTGTGAATAAAGGCTTAAACTTTGGAATAAGGCTCTGTAAATTCAAATCTAGCCTTACATATTGTAGCATATTTTAGAGCATAACCACCTCACTAGCATCTATTTCCTCTTTTGTAAAATACGAATATTAATGTACTGATGCCACAAAGTTGTGATGAATAAGTTAGATAACATATAGAAAGAAGCTCGATAAATTTTATGAGACTCATTAAGTGCCCTACACTAAAAAATTAATAGTTCAGGGATGCAATTGCTGAATGATTTCCAAAGACTACATGATGATGATTTAAGGAAATAATTCACATTAAAGTGATTTATTGTTTAAATTTCTTTTAGAATATCCAAACTAAACTCCTATACTCAGCTGGAATACATTTATTTTAGGAAGCTGGTATGACTTTCTCATTTACTAGGTTTCAGACATCATAGTTTAGTGTTTTTTTTTACATCTTAATATATTCAAGAAAGCCCAAGAGAAATTGGTAAAAGTTCAGAGAAACCAAATGCAATAAAAAAAATTGACTAAAGTACAGAGAAGAGTAGGCTTACTGAGTCAGCATCACCCTAACTGGGCCCTCTGAATCTAGAGAAGCTTCAGTGAAAACATAAAATATACTTTACAGACATTACAAATTCTTTGGGAAAGGACTGGACCCAGGAAATACCATGAATCCTCAGAGGATGCTAGATTTACACAAGTTGCAAATCATATAGATTATCTAAGAAAATTCAGTAGTTTAGCCAAACTAATCCAATGTAATTTTCTAATAAACACAAATTGGGTCAGGGCAAATTTGTGATGTAAGAAAATTGTAGGCATCTGTCTATCTTTTGAAAAGACAATTCTTTTCAAGCAAAGGTCTGACTTAGAAATGTGCTCACTAATACACATTTTAGCTAAATATTAAATGGCAAAATAAAGAGTGAAGCCAAAATCACTATTATAAATTGAATTTTAAATAGATCATAATTTTAATAAAAAATTCAATTTTTAAACAGAAATTAATTTTGAATTTTATAGTTCAGGAACAATAATTCCTCCATATTTTCAACTGTTAGATTATTCCTGCACTACTTCATGAGCATTTATGCTACAAAATTATACTGGTAGGTGCTTACTTTCACTAAAAAGCCCTGAAAGAGTCAGATTTGAGGATGCCTTGTTTTCTTCTAATATTTTCATAAACTATAAACTCTATACATGCTTTATTACATCTTGTTCAATATTGATTTCTTAAGTACTAATCATACCAGACTTTGCAGAGTTTTTAAATTCTAACACATTTTTTGAAAGGCCAAAGATTAAATTCATTTTTTATGATTTAAAGAATGTCCTTTTAGAAATTATTATTATTATTTTTTTTTGTCTACAGCCATGCTACCCTGAACAAACCCAATCCCATCTGATCTTGGAAGCTAAGCAGGGTCAGGCCTGATTAGGACATTGATGGGACACCACCTAGGAAGACCAGGTGCTGTAGGCATAAAAAATAATAGATTATAGGCTGACAAAGTCCTTGCAATCTGTAATGTTAACCAAGGGTTGCCTCACCTTAAAAAAAAAAAAAAATTAGGCTGTAATGGCTGAATGCAGGCGTTGGTGAATGGAATTAAATAGCAAAAATTTAAATCTATATAATTCTTAAATTGTAGCTGAAGTTATTCTGTTGAATGTTATAAGCGTTGGCAAAAAAAATTAGAATAAAGGTATAATCTCTACCATTTTGGTTTATATTATTGCTCAAACATTATTGACATTCATGGATATAAAGGTATATAGATATAGGGCTCAAAAAGATATAAAGTCTTCCTCATATTTTAGCACTATGGTTCATAACATTAATATTATCAAAATATGTTCTATTTGTTTATTTGGAAATTTCCAATAATATTTGCAAATAATCAAATTCCATGATCATCATTAATTGTGGAAATAAAAACATATATATATATATATATATATATATATATACACCTGCCTAATAGAGTTTTAACACATAAAGTACTTAAGATTTTTAATTCAAGTTCAGCTAGAATTTTTACCTATAGTTGAAGATATAATAAGATGTTAACTTATAATATATTAGCATAAGTCCAGGTGGCATATTCCTATGACTACTATTTTAATGTTAATGAAACATAATGGTACCCAAAATAATTAAATAATCATTTTTCACAAACAAGTTCAGGGTTACCAAGAAATAAAGTGAAGCATGCATTTGGTTTTCAGCTTTCCAAATTCTGAATCTGAGGATGAAACATCTGAATGAGTATTTTGAAGATGCTGAGCCCAAAGCCAAACTTCTGTGTATTTGTAGCTGGCAAATAAAATAATGGTATTATCAATTATATGAACAAGTATTTCAAAAGCTGCATTGTCCCTTTTCTCTTCCTTTTTCCCTCCTTCTTCTTATTCATATTCCTTGTCCATTCCTCTCCTAAGAAATTCCATGCTAAAGCACAGAAGATAGGTGTCTATAGCGAGAGACAGGGTAGAAGAAGGGTAGCTGCTGTGGTCGGAGCATGCTGCCAGAGTCTAAGTAGGGCAAGAAAGACATCCATGTGGAGAGTAACCTGGCATGAGAATCAGAATCCAAGCATTAGGGAGGATGTCCCTCTACAAGAGCAGCCTGGTATGGAGCCTTAGTTAGATTGTGGAGGGCATCCATGCAAGAAAAGGGCCTGGCATGAGGAGTTAGTGCCTACGTGGGTGAAGAGGGCACCCTGCGAAGTGGGCTAGGTGTGTCAAAGGGTTGCTCTCCGGTAGGCCCACTCTTGTGTCCTTTGGTTAATATTTGCATAATAGATCTTTTTCCATCCTTTTATAAAATTTGTCACTTTATTTCTTGTTTATACTACAAACTTACACAAACATTTACTTACAAAGGATAAATTAATAAATGGGGAAGTGATTCAAGAAGAAATCAAAGTCTGCTTTTCTACTTTGTGTTCTTTGTGTGATTCTGAATAACCACCTCATCCCCCTTTGTTTATATTTTCTCATTTGTACAGCTAAATGATATGTTTTTTTCTTTCTTAACCTATGGAAATGCTTAAGAGTCAATGTTTTTTTTCTTGGAGAAATCTTGGTACTTGATACATACTACACAGTGATATACAATCTTGGGAATTAATTTAGCGATTGTAGAGGTTAGAACCATTATCAACTCTGAACAATGAGACGTTAGGTTAAAATCCAGGAACCAGCCAACAATCAGTGTCACTAATGCACATTCACTATTTCCATAGCTTTGTAAATAAGCAAAAGATAAAAACTTTGGTTCATAGAAATGAGAAATTATGATTTGCACTTTTATTCTCTGAAGTATTTTTCTTTAATCACTTGACTTTGTGATGTCAAATCCAATTCATATGGATTATACAAACCAGAAGGGATTTTTACCTAAAACAATTATTTAACAATTAATTTGTTTTTCTACATTAATGACTTGTCTATGTTAATGATATAGTTTCTTCCCATTTAAGTTTAAAGTCAGGCACCTATAAATTATGGTTTACTTGTGCTTGGTCAGGTTGACAAAGTCTTTAACTAAAATTTGAATTGAACTTCTGATATAGGAGGTGTGACCTCTTAACTCAGCCCAGACCCACTCCTGGCTATGTCTTTGTCCTAGATCTAATTCATACACTTATGCACTGGACTGACTCTTACTTAGAGTTTGCTCATGATTTAACAAAACTGCCAAAGTGACAAAACTTAATAAAATACAGGAAATTAAGCATGCTGTTAAAATGACTGGAGTAATGTGAAACTATATATTTTCAAGCATATCCATAAGTAGGTGAAAATTATGTTCACTGATTACTGAAGCACAAAAGAACTTGTGCATGAGAAAATAAAGATTATGTGTTATTCTTGCCAAACATCTACACTTACTCTATCAATGTGAAAATATCAATAATTTCTAGCCAATAAGATTATTGTAAAAGCAAAAGGTGAAGCTGCTCCCAAATCAAAGTCAGCGGGAGATGCAAGGTGCCTCATTTTCAATGATATCTGCTAAAAGAAATAGAGCTGACACTATATAATTTGATTCACAGAGTCTTAATTACAGGATATAAAATGTTCTGTAAATGAGCCATTATGCATTTTCCATTTTGTTAGTTATTTCAGTGAATAAAAAGTTTAAAACTAAGCACATTTTTAGTTAAGGCACAAATTGCATTTGCTGAGAAACAGCATTATCTAAAGAGCAATGCACTGGTTTAGGAGCACCACATCCTAAATCCTTT
Source organism: Cynopterus sphinx (assembly GCA_030015415.1). NCBI lineage: Eukaryota > Metazoa > Chordata > Mammalia > Chiroptera > Pteropodidae > Cynopterus > Cynopterus sphinx. Next base: position 113,689,779 of record CM057386.1, on the reverse strand, counting down.
TAGTTCCATGGACTTCCTACGTGATCTCAGGCAAGCTTTCCCTTACCACATGAGCCTTTGCAGCTTATAAAATGAAGACTAATACCTGCTGCAGATTAATCCCACTGATTTATGTAGATTTAAAACAGTGATTTGTAAAAACAGTGGGCTTTTTGGAAACAAATAAAAGACAAAAAAGAAACATGTTTTTTTATTGTTATTGCTATAAATTCTATAATTATTTTGGATGCTACTTTTCTCAGAGATTTAAACAAGAGATTGTTATTTAGAAAAATTTAACTCGTGCTAAAATATTCTTCATTTGTTAAATTAACCATCTATGTGACATTTCATTTTTTTCTGTAATTTGTACATTCTTTGGAATATTGAATTACCAAAAAGAAAAAATTATCTTTTTTTATACTTGGAAATACCTTATTATAAATCAGATTTTACATTCATCCCTTTAAAATAATTTTTAAAAAAGAAGAAACAGCCTCCCCAAAGGCATATTCTAAATGAAATGACTAAATCTATAAACACCCATTAATTTTTTTTTCATTTTCATTTCCTATACAATATTGCACAGGATATGACTCAATACATTCTGATTTTCATTGACTAGAAATGGAAGATAGTGTTTTTCACAGGAGAAATAAATAAATAAAGCCTTCAAATCTAATTTATTCAGACCAAAATCTGCATGCAGAGGAAGGTAGCTATGGGCAGCCTTTGGAATGTGGTACTGAAGATGCTTTCCTCTATACTGAATACTCTATATCACCTTACCATCAAGACTGATTGTAAGGAGTTGCAACTGCTGAGGCTTTAAACTTATTATATTTTTGAAGTAAATGATCCTGATTTTTTTTTCTTTTTATTGGTCACAATGAAAGATAACTAATACTGTATGTCATAAAAATTTTGTATAAGCACAGGTACAAAATTAGCATCAAAAATTCAAAGCATATGTTACATTATAAAATAACTACAATAGGAAAAGAGTAATGTATCATAATTCACATCCACAAATGTCTTTCATTAACAGTTTGGAAAAGAGCAAATTGGTTTCATTTTTTGGAGTCCTGGGTATTTTATGCCAACATTTGATATGTACATATGAATAAACATTTAAGACAAAATGAGGAAGGGCAAATAATTTAGTAGTGATAGAAAATAATAATCAGTTCAGAAAGTGGATCTAGCTGAGTATAAATTTAAGTCACTCAATTCTTCCCTTTGTCTCCTCACTCTTTTTCTTTTAATTTATATTCATAGACTAAGAAGAGCCCTCAAAAATCATCTCATCAAAGTCACAATGAGATAATATAATCAAGATAATTCTAAGAGTCAGTATCCAGTAATAAAATCTGCCAGGAAGTATATTCATTGTTTCATTATCTTGACTCATGAAATGGTTTTCCACATGTCACCTCTGAGAACTCTCATTGTCATAATGAAACTAAAGACATCAGTTCACATTCTCCTATTCAAGGTCATACTTCCTCTTATCTCTCTTGCGGGCTGAATTGTATCCTCTCCCCGAAAATTCATGTGGAATATCTAATAAAGCAGAAAGTCAATAAGATTAAGCATTTCCTTTGAAAGAAGTCTTTAGAAATTACACCATCTGAATGTTTAAGGGTAAAGGGAACAGACCAATCTTTACAACAGGCCTCCTATGCAAGACTACTCTTAGGCAACTTATATGGAGAAATACAATATTCTATAGGAAAATACTACCTTTTTTTTTTAGTACTTTAGCAAAAGATGCCTCTCCCTTCACTATGTATAGCTATCACTAATAGTTGAGCAAGTGTGTAGGTCTTCTGGGTAGGAAGAAACCAAAATCCTAATTCTTACTCTTGGATACCTTACATATTGATGTCAATAATGGTAGGTCAGTGAAGTGTCAATGGTAAGAAAAAGCAAGGAAGTTCTGAAATTAAACAATCACAGGAAGAGAAAAAAAAAAACAACTTATTCAACACAAGAGCCTTAATGTTTGAGAGGTGAGGTGGGTGCAGAATGGGAACTGATTCTGGTGCAATAGGAAGCCTGAATGTCTTAAGAATCCAGACACTTATTTTGCTTTGGAGAAAAATGTCCAACATGCAGTTCTTACACTAAGAGATTTCTCACCTTGGAACTACATAATACCAGTGTAGAGATAGATCCCATCAAGGACATAGCTTCAGAGGAATCAAGTCTCCATGAAGTGGGGAGAGAATTCCTCAACAGAAACATATGGGAGCAAGAAGCAGTGAAAATGAAATAGAAGGGTTACAGTTTCCCTTGGAAGCCAACTAACCACTACCTACCCTGATTCTCTGGGACAGAGTAAATCCCTGAGTTCCTATATAAGGGTCCAGAAATAAAAAGCAACGTTTTCTATAAATAGTACATATGAATTCTCAAGAGATCCACCCACTAAATAAGACACGAGACTATGTTTGACAACCCCCTGTAGGTAGGCTATAGCTACTCCACATAGGCTGCTGCCATTTATATCCCAGCTACCTAAACTTGCAATCTTAGGGTTATTTACCATATGTTCCCCATCCATAACCCTCTTCTCTCACTGCATGTGTGCACACAATCATATACATAAACATCAACTTTCCAGTTCTTACTCCACAGTTTCAAATTTGTTTCTCCTTTTTTACTCCTATAGACTCACAGAATCCAAGCTCTGTTAACTAGCTGGACTACCATTTTATCAAATTAATAATTTCTCTCATTTCAATAGATCCTTTACATAATTCATTTTTCACTCCAATGTATATCTATAAAACATTATGTTTTTATATTAATTGTTAATATTAATATTAATATAACTCCAGAATACACAGAGAGTCTAAATGGTTTCTCTGAATAATACTCCAATTCTACCACTTACAAACCAGGCAATGTTATAAATTTGAAAGATGAAGTAGTGAATGATATAGACAAACTTCTTTTCAGGGAATCTGCTTTTGATATGAAAACTCCTCATCTAAAAATTCACATCTAAAAAGATAATCAGATGTAGTATCTCATAGGATAGTTGTAAACATTTAATAATAAACATGAATAAAGTATTAAGTAATAATAAACATAAATAAAGTATTAACACTAAGTGGATAATTAATAAAAGCCTAATTTATCTTCTTGATTAAAAAAAGGTAAGACTTGTGCCTTTTAGAGGAAATGCTTTCTTTTCCTTTGTGAATGCCTCTAAGTCACCACTAATCATGAAAATATTAAACTGAGATGCAAGGACACAAATAAACAATGCTCAAAATGCCCATTGACTAAAAATCTAATATAATTTCTAATCACAGAATTCAATACATTTATTCACATATTGCTGTCTTTCTTGCTCTCTATTCTCATTTTTCCCAAAATATTATTTATGAGACATATTTTATATTATTTATTATCATCTCACTCTTTCAGCATTAAAAAAAAAACACTAATCTCAATTTTGTTGAATTTTAGAAAAACAAAATGTTACATCTGCTTGGTACACCAGGCCATTGTATGAGGAAGTTCACTTTCACATTATTCTTCAGACTTCACTATTCCTCTCACATGTCATTTTCACTGAGATGAGTGTCTAATAAGTCATATCTAAGTATCTTAGTATAGTGTCATCATCAGTTGTGAAATTCCAACATTTAACCCACTGTCTTAATACTCTGTTGAAAGCAATGAGATAATTAACTCTCAATGCCTATATTTAACTTCTAAAGTACTAAATTATCTGTTATTAACATAATTTATGATAGGTCTAGTGGTTTTTGGCTCATTCTTAATTTTTATATTTTGATTACATAATATCATGCTCAAATTTAAAGACCTTCTTTACAGAACGTTCTTTGAGATACTTAGGTTGTGATAACACTTGGCAATATTTCCCCATTCACAATCATTAATTTGAGGAGAATCTCTTTCACCCCTATGTCATGTTACTGTATAAAGTTCTATACACAGCCTTTTTTGTTGTTGTTATTTTTAGGATATTCTGATTTTATGGAGTTAGATTTGTTTTTATAGTGATCATCACTCCTTCCATTTTGTTTCAAACTACATTATTTTCATATTGATTATCAATGCTAAAATCTAGCAGTTCCAGAAAAAAAAAAAAACAGATCAATGTGATTCATGTTTACCCTGAATGTGATCTCCAGTCTAATGAATATCCTTCTCACTGATATAGTGTAGTTAGTGGGTTTAAATTTAAAATTTTTAGTAGAAAACATTTTTGTGCTATTAAATTTAACCTAGAAATCCAATATATAAAACATTAAAAAAGAAGAACTGTTCTGGTTAAGGGAGTCCTTTCCACTTGACCCTTTTGATTCTAAGATGTTGGTAAGAAATCTTCAAAGGATCTTTAGAGCATGATTTCAAAATCATTTTTCTCGATGTCGCCCTAACTCCTAACTTGGAATTAAATTTCACTGAAGGATTCTTAAAGAATCAATGGGCTCCCAATAGCCAATTACCCAGAGCAGATGAAGAAATGAAATCCTCAGCTTTGAGGGGAAAAAAGTTCTCATTTGTAAAAAAAAAATTTTTAAATATAATATCTATTATCCTATATGATATTATGTTACTTAACCAAGTACAACTTTCAAGAACATTATCAAAAGCTTCTTTAAAGTTATTATAGATGAAATCTATTTAGTAATAATTACAATCAGCAGACTTGGCATATGCAAAAGCATATTGATAATTATAGTTACAAATAAACAAAGTAAAAATATTTCTTTTAAATGTGTTGTAGACAGACACCTCTCTGAATAGTGTTAATTTTTCACTTAGAATTTAGATCCTAAAAGTAAGATATGACTTTATTTCTCCATCTTTCACTATCCTAAAGACTATAAAATGAGACTATATTGCAATTTCAACCTACAAATGAGTGTAATATTAAGCAAGATTTATCAAATGAAGAAATTAGTATCAGTTACCTTGCTTATAGCTGCTTAATCTTAGGATACTGGTTCTTCTTGCCATGTTTATTATCTATTAACTGTGTCACCTTGCCAATGGCTTTATAATAAGAACATGAACCCCAGAAGTAATAAAGTACCCATGTTTTATTCATTTGGGCACACTACCCCAAAATTTAAAAATTAAGCAAAGAAATCTAGAAAAAAGTTTTTATATTAGCTATCCAGAATTTAGAGTTTCATCTTAAACTAATTTTTAGCAATTCTTATTGCAAATATATTCAACAGACCTACCTTCTAAACACAGGGGTACAGGTTATTTCTTTTAGGTACAAACATTTTTACAACCATATTTTATTTATTTTATTTTGATTATTTTAGTAATTGATATATTGCTAGGTTCCCTTGGATATTAATAATTCACAGATATTTAACTCTAAAATACATCTGGGAAGTCAAATGCAGTAAAATATTTCAGCAATAAGAATATAAAATAACTACAAAAAATGCTAACAACCTTTTTTTTTTTTAATTAATAATTTCCTACCATGAACTCACAAGAAGGAAGCCAGAAAATATACCAAGATTATCCATGGTATGACTATGACCTGTCTTTCTTTTCACAAAAGTCAGGATGTTGAATCTAAATAACCTCACAATTTGTATGAATATCCACAAATCACCCTTTCTGACTGGTAGGAAATTAATGGCTTATAAGCATGCAACTAGTTGGGATAACTGTCTCTGAGTACCAAAGTAGATTAAGGGAATGACTCCAATCCTAAAGTATACCCCACACCATAAAAAACTACGTCACTGCTTAATCCAAGCTCTGGCTCCTCTAGATGAAGTGATATAGGTTATTTAACAATAAAAAGAGAAAGTAGAACACAATCCTCTAAGGCCATACATAATTCCAACAAGATCCTCTCTCGTCTGCCATAACTTCAAAAACAGACATTGTATTTAAATCCTAACATCCTAATACTAAGCAGAAGATAGAGCTCAAGAAACAGGGGAAAGCAACCAATAATAACTCATACCACATAATATCAGAAAAATAAAGCTGTCAATACCAAACCTGCAGAAGATAAAAAAAAAATATGATTCAGTGAAACAGAGAAAAATGAAAGTTAGACAAAAGAAAAAAGGAGGAAAAGCAGTTAAGCCTTGGATTGATAATGTGTACAAAATTGCAAATATGGAGTGGTTTTATATGACAACTTTTGGTCAATTAATTATAGAAGACATTGCATAATGTTCTGCAAAATAAAATTAGCATGTCTATTATTAGAAAAGACTAATTGCATAAAAATTTTAGAAAGAACATTGTATATTTAGAGTTATTATTATAAAAATATAAATAATAGTATAATTGGCAGAACAAATTGAAAAAAATCTTATGTATTAATGCTAAATCTTAACAAATTCTCTTAGAAATTATTTTTTATTCCTACCTCCCTTTTGTTTTAGTTACATTGACTTGTTTAAATGTGCCTTTTTGAAATGAAAGAGAAAGTCAAATAATAATAAAAGTAGTACTATAATAATAATTTGCAAAATAAAGAAAATAGAATAGCAGTTGCTCTTGTTAGAGCTGCAACAAATTATTTAGAAAGCCATGTTATCTAGAATTATGTTCAGCTTTGGAAAGATTCAAGTCTCAAAGTCATAACTAATAAGAATATTTTTGTTTATTAATTTCTGCCTGCTTATTATAAACAGTGATCAAATTTTATTCAAAAAAAAAAGACTGATAACTTCCTGGAGATTGCATATTGAAGAATAAAAATTGCTATTAAGTAATATTTTCTTGAATGTTTAAAGATTTTTGAGAATACAATAAGAGTTACCATGGGTACAATATTCATAAAAGAGTTTGACAGCTCTCTGGAGACTACATACAGAGAAATAAACATTTTTATTAAGTAACATTTTCTTTAATGTTTAAGAATTTTTCAAACTAGAATAAAAATTACCAGGGGTACAAAATTTGATATATATTCCAATGGATTTAAAACAGAACCTAATAACCATTCAAATGTTTTTAAAGATAATTTAGGACTTCTGCTTTCAATGCCAACTTGTAAAGGGCTTGGAAGTCATCATTACTGTCCTCAGAATAATCAAGCTGAACAAAGTAAAATTAATTACTTTACTTGAACCCATCAGAAAAGCAAGGTAGTGGAACAAACTGATACCCCAAAATTTGGAAAGTCAAAATGGATAGAGAAAGTCACAGTAAAGATCAGTTCACCTGGAGCAAAATTTATGAAGCTATAACTGATAGTAAGATTTATCTGGTAAACTTGACAAATTACTGAAGGGTGACTGTAAACTAGTATGAGTGAGAAACTTGTCAAGGTTGTAGATTTATAGGGACAACAACACCTTTATTGGTTTAAATTTCAAGAACCTAGGCAGGTTCTCATAGTGAAAATTAAAAAAAAAAAAAATCCCTTGTTTTCCAATAAGAGGAAGAAAAGCAAGCGCTATGATATAGAACCAGAGTATTCGATCTAACATGTAAAAAGTCTGCTCTCCAGGGAACAGACTTTACCAGAGACTTATCCCACTCAAGAAATGGCCACTTCCCTGACTCTAGCACCTTCTAGACTTCCTGTCTGACCTAAAGGGGGAGTAGCTGTGGGTGGGTGTGGGAGGGACGAGGAACTAAGAAATATTTGTGAAGGTCACAGACCAGGATCATACATCTACTAAATAAATGAGATTTAATAACAAAATTACAGAATGCTTCCTCTCCTCCATATCATAAGTTACATCAATAGGACTTCAATAAATAATAGTGAAATCTAGCTGAAAGTGCTACAAGAAATACACACTTCGAGGAGCAGTAAAAAAGGAAGCACCAGAATCTACACAAGAAACAAAATTAAGAATACTACAGAAATTTGAAACTTCTGGTACCTATAGCTACAGTAAACATTGAGCCAAATTCCTAGCTATATTAACATAAAACTCACACTAAAGACTTATTGATCTTAGTTCTTACTACTGCATGGGTCATGGTTGAGAATTTTTCAAAATTAATGACAGACATCAAACCATAGGCCCATAAAGTTCAGAGAACACCAAGCAAAATAAATACTGAAAAAAAAACAACAAAAACTAAACCTTGGCATATTATATTTAATCTTCCAAAGACAAAGAAAAAATTCACAAGAGGCCAGAGGGAATTAATACACCTAGTGGAACAAAAATAAGAATTACATTCTAATGGGCTTCTTGTCAGAAAACATGTCAATGGGAAGAGTTTTCGTTTGCCTGAAAGTCTTTATTCTCCCTCCATTTCGAAGGATAATTTTGTCAAATGCTGAATTACTGACTCATGGGTGTTTTGTTTTGTTTTGTTTTGTTTTTAATACTTAAAATATTTCACTCCTTTACCCACTACATAGAGAGGGGCCTAGCCAGGAAGTTGTTGAAGTTATAGTTCCCCATTCACACTGTGTTACAGAAGACCTGCTCTGGTGGTTTCAATAGCTAAAGCTACACCAATCTCCAGGACTAAAATGATTTATTTCAGTAGGGTCAGCAGGCAGTGAAATCAGCAGATTCTATTCTCCCACTCTGATCCAAGTGGGATTCATACTGTAAGGTGTCAGCTGCTTGACAGCAGCACCAGTTTCCAGCCACCTTTGATACACACATTCTGCTCCATGGGGACAGTGCTACAGTCAGTAAAGAGCATGTACCCCATTTACACCATGCGTAGCTCCTGGATCCATAGCCCAGAGGTTCTGCATAAAAGAAGTTCAAGGCAGCTTATAATACTTGTAACACTCTAACCATACCTGCCAAGGTGACTGATTTCAATAGGATGAAGTTTCTGTCTCAGGACATTGTCTAAAACAACAGAGCAATCAGCTATCAATTTGTGTACGCTAACATCTGGGTGTGATACCAATAGAAGGAGGTAGATCAAGGAAAGAGACAGTCATATAGCCTGGCTAAAACCACAATCATCCTTAGTAGTCAGGAAAATTGTATGTGTGCTCAAGACTGGGATCTATAAAAGACATCAGCAGCTGCACACTGCGGGGAAAGAGGCTTTACTGAAAAAGTACAAACAAGTCACTAAGCAAATAAATAAACAAGAAAACAAGAACAATTAAAATCCCCAAAGGGAGATCAATATCCAGATTTGCTATAAGATATTATCTAAAATGTTGTTTTCAACAAATAACTATGAGACATGTAAAGAAACAGGAAAGCATGGCCCATATGTAGGGAGGAAAACCAGTCAGTGGAAAACTGTCTTTGAGTGAGTAGATGTAGCAAAGATTTTCAAGGAGCTATTATGTTCACATTTAAGAGAAATGTGTTTGAAAAATAGGAATATGCTATAATAATGTCTCAGCAAAGAGAAATAGCAATAAAAAATATAAATTTTTAAAAATAATAATAAGTGTTAAAGAAGTTGTGGAGAAAAAGAAACTCTCATACACTGCTGGTAGGAATGTAAATTGGTACAACTACTGTGGAAAACAGTATGGAGGCTCTTCAAAAAAATTAAGAATAGAATTACCATATGATTTAGTAAGCCCTTTTTTGGATATCCACTCAAAAAACTTGAAAACATTTATTCATAAAGATATATGCACACCAGTGTTTATTGCAGCATTATTCATAGTGATCAAAACGTAGAAACAACCGAAGTGTTGGATAAGAAGTACATATATACAGTGGTACATATATACAGTGGAATGCAACTCAGACATAAGAAAAGATGAAATACTTCCATTTGTAACAACATGGTTGGATCTTGAGAGTATCATGCTAAGCAAGGCAAATCAGATGAACAAAATCAAGAATCATATCATTTCACTCATTCGTAGATATAAAACTGAAAGCAACAAGTGAAAAAACAAGAAAAATAAACAAACAAAAACTCAGACATAAACAAAATAGTTACCAGAGGGAAAGGGGGCCAGGGAAGGTAGAAAAGGATAAAGGGAATCAAATACATGGTGAAGGAAGGAGATCTGACTTTGAGTGATGAACACACAATGCAATATGCAGATGACATATTACAGAATTGTACACTTAAAAACTATGTACTTTTATTAATCAATGTCTCTACAATAAATTTAATAAAAATTTTTAAAAGTAATAATACTAAATTAAAAACAAAACAAAACAATGCTTTCTAGATTAAAGAGGCAAAGCACTAAAGAGCACAGGATCTGGAGCTATTCAGGCCCATGTCTGTCCCGAATTCTTTCTCTTTGACCCTGAGCAACTGATATCTGCCAGACTTGGGAGAAACATGAAGGCACCTTAACAACAGAGAGACTGGCAGACAGTGCCTGAAGCAGGCAATCACTGGGAGCATCCTCAATAACAGGACAAATAGAAGCAATAAAAAAGAAAGTACACATTACTACCTAGGTGGTATTCCAGCCAAGAATTGCCGGAAACAATTAGACAGAACAAAGATAATGGAACACTTTACCAAAAGAAAGAAAAGAAAGAAAGAAAGAAAGAAAGAAAGAAAGAAAGAAAGAAAGAAAGAAAGAAAGAAAGGAAGGAAGGAAGGAAGGAAGGAAGGAAGGAAGGAAGGAAGGAAGGAAGGAAGGAAGGAAGGAAGGAAGGAAGGAAGGAAGAAGGAAAAAAAAAAAAAGTCCTGGACTCTTCAAAATGTCAATGTCAATGTCACCCCAGCTGGATTTTTTAAAAGCAAATAAAAAAGGACGTTTTTGTAATGACTGGGGGAAATCTAAATGTAGTCTATATGTTAAATCACATTATTATAATAATGTTTTACAGCAAAAACAATAAAAAGTTATAGAAAAAGTATGACAAATGAAATTCACTAGAGACATAGACTTGAGAGTAGATTTGAGTTCACAGAAGAATTAACTAAGTTAAAGACAGATCAATAAGGATTATTCAATTTGAAAATGAAAGGAAGCAATAATGAAGAAAAATGAAGAGAGACTTAGAGAAATGTGGGAGATTATTAAATGCAGTAAAACACACTTACTGAGAGTAGCAGAATGAGAGAACAGAGATGAAAAAGCAGAAAAGAAAATTGTAGAAATTTTGACTAAAACTGTTCCAGTTTGATGAAAAACATTATCTATCAAGTTTTCTTTCAAGAAAGAGAGAAAACAACCCAAGGAATAGAGAATTATTGTAAATCGTACATCCAATAAAGAATTTGTACTGAGTATATAAAAAAACCTTGCAACTCAATAATAAAATGATAACTAATCCAATTAAAATATTAAAAAAACTTCTTTCTCAAGAATATGCAAATAGTAATAAGCATATGAAATAAAGTTAAACATTAATAGTCATTAGAAAGATGAAAATTAAAACTACAATGAGATAGCACTCACACCTGCTAGGGTGACTAAAATTAAAAAGGCAGATAATACAATGTTCTGGCAAGAATGTAGAAAAATTAGAACCTTCAAACACTGCTGGTGAGAATAGAAAATGGCAAAGTCAATTTGGAAAACAGTTTGGGATATCTTCAAAATGCTGAATGTAACATGACATAACAACTCCCCTCTCAGACATATACTCAAGAGAAATGAAAAAATATATCTGCATAAAAACTTGTACATGAATGTTCAAAACAGCATTATTCATAATAGCCAAACAGAAATAACCCAAATATTCAACAACTGAGTGGATAAATAAAGTAAATATTGCATATCGATACAGTGGAATATTATTTGACCATAAAAAGGAATAAAGCACTAATGCTTACTACAACATGATTGAACCTTGAAAACATTATGCCAAGTCAAAAAGTCCACCACAAAGAACATATATTACATGAGTCTACTTCAAATGTCCAGAACAGGCCAATCAATAGAGCTGGTAAGTAGATTAACATTTACCATTTAGGGCTGAGGGTATGGGGAGAAGTAAGAGTAAATTCTAATGAACATAGATTATAAAAATATTATGAAATTTGATTATGGTGAAGGTTGCCCACCTCTGTGAATATACTTAAAACTACCGATACATGTACATTAAACGCATGAATTAAGTATAGCATATGAATTATATATAAATAAAGCTAAAAAAAATTACAAGAAGAAAACAGAATTATCAAACCAGTTAGGCAGATAAAGTACCTGGGAGATTTCTGGAGCAACTCTTGAGATGTCACCCAAGAGGCTCTGGAGACGTGAGTTGCAGGTGTGCTGGGATTATCAACTGCAGAGTCAGAGTGAACATATGCTACCTGAGCAGTTTCTCAAGAATCTGTCCTCATCACTCTAATTTTCATTTCTTCCAAATCAGGATTTTTTTCCTTATATTTTTTTTCCAGAATAGCAGGAGTCCTCCTTACATTAGGTATAGTCCCTTTCACCTCAGCAAGCAATTATTTATGTTTTTTGTCATCATTACCCTTGAACTCTACCAGTCAGAGCTGCACTATTAGAAATATTGCTTTAATACTGGAGTATTATTTGAAAGAAATTTTTTTGGTTATCAAGGTTGCCATTCTCCCCTAAGCATAAGTTGTAATGATGTTAATGAAACTTCATCTCAGAAAATTATATGTCAACCTTGTTATGCTCTTGGTTTGCCAAAGATAAACATGACCCCTTTCTGCCAGTGAAACCTTTGAACTGTCTTGGAGTTATACAGGACATTCACATATCTTCTGAAATACCAAGGGACAAATAACCTTTCTAGAATTGTTTTTATAATACTTCATTGAATAATTGGGCAGTATACTTTTGTATTGATAATTCTATATAATATTTAATGAATAAAGAATCTTGAAATATTTAAGTTTTATGGTGTATTGGTGTTACATCTACAAAGAACTAAAACAAGAAGACATCAGTTTATATTTTTCCCCCAAACACTGATAGCATAAAAGCCAAAAGATTCCTTTAAGAAATCAAATATTGTCTGGTGGAAGATGGCACACTAAGTAAAAGCAGGGTTCATCACCTCCCAGGTCTGCATTGAAATTACAACCAAATTATAAAATAATCGTTGTGGAGAATCACCTAAAGTCCACTGATCTCAACACATAGGTCTGAAAATATAAAGAAGGAGCCACATGGAGGCCGGTACATCAAAGTCACAAAGTGGGCCAGACATGCACCCACAGGTGGTGGAGGGAGAGTGAGAAGGCTCCCCTGAAGGAGAGGGTAATCCTGGTCTCATTTGGAGGCTCCCCAGCCCAGGGAAGAGGAGATTCCAATAACTCTGACTGTAAAAACCAAAGTGGATTCCAGCCATCTGAGTGCGATGGAAGGAGACTGAAACCTAGACACCCCTTTGAAGGGCCCCCACACAGACTTTCTGATCTGTAGACACTCACCCAGGACACGGGGTAGGTCAGAGGCTCACACTAGATTCATATAGAGAAAATCTGCATTACCTGGCATCAGAATGAGGGCTGGAAGGGCAGCCTCCATTGTGCCTTAGTTTGGCACCCCTACCAGACAATCCACAGGCCACACCAGTTTGCCTGTATAGACTCCTTCCACAGGGACATTAGGAACCACTGGCCTGAGGAGATCAGCCTTCCCCACCCAACCTGCAGATTTCCTGGGGTTTTTGATGATGGTGGCTGCCACTCCCTAAACCAAATCAGGGCTAAACATTCACAGCTGGTAGCCAGCACTGTGAGTGCTCATTTATGAGATAGTTTCAGGCAGATCGGCATTGCCAGCAGGAGCTTGGGCAGATCTCAGGGATCTGTGGGCCAATCTCAGACTAGCAGCTGGTCTTGAGGTGATCTGGGATTTCTGAAGGAATACACGAACTGTTACCAAAGTTGCAGCACAACTGAGGCTATATAGATCTTACTGCCATTGTCTCCCTGAGACCCCACCCCACCCCATCTACAAATTGTTCCAGGTGGCCTATTGACTGATCCACCACTGCCCTGCCCCTCCCCTGCAACCCTGGGTCTCCCAATCTATGCAGGCAACAAACTTTGGCTATCAGAAAGAGGACACTGCACGGAAATCAGTTGTAGGTAGACCTCTGCCACCTGCAAGAGTTGTAATATTACATCTGTTGAGCGCTGTGATCTGTGGGACTGCCCCAGGTGGCAACTGGTTTCATCGTGATCTGAACTACAGTAAGAACACCCAGGCACAGAAGTTGCAGCAAAATTGAGGTCATATTGGCCTGATGGCCATTGTCTCCCTGAGATCCTCCTTTACTCAAGCCACAGAGTGCTTGCAACCCATTGAGAGGCAGCCTCCTGCACCCTGCTTGACTCTGGGGTTGTGTATTCTGTGCAGCCAACAGACTTTTGCTAGCGCAGTGAGCACATTTTGGGGGAAAATAGTTGTGGGCAGACCACTGGTGCTTGTACAAGCTACAATACCTCTTGAAGGGATCATAGGAGTCTGTGGTATTGCCCAAGACAGCAGCTTTTCTCCATGTGATCTGTGAGTACTGTGGGAATGTGCAAATACAGAAATTGCAGAAAATTGGGACTATTGGTCTGATGGCCCTTGACTCCCTGAGCTCCTGACCCATCCAACATACAAAGTACCCACTCACTGCACATTGATAGACAACTGCCCTGCCCTGGGGTGGTGCATTTAGGCCCAAGGTGGGCAGCAGCTGACTTTGCTATGATTGGAAATTTGTACAGGGAGCCACTGAAAGAGCACTGACATGTAAACTGCCACTGCAGTGACAGGGGGAAATTTATGCAATAGACCAAGGAGACTCCCAGGGTCCCTGTGCCACCCAACACTCATATCGCTTAGAGGCTCTTCCAGTTTCAGAGACTTACAGGAAACTGACAGTGTCAGGCCTTGAAGAGTACTAGTCCCTCTGCTAAACTGCCATACGTCAGGGACAAGGGGTAACCAGAACAATGCCTACACTATTGTCTTTTCCACTTACCTATAGATCCAGCATAGGCAACAACCATCTGCGGATTGCTTTTTAGTTCCCAATGGGTAGCCTTGAGCAGTCAAAAGCAGTGGCTGACCTTGGCCTACTGGGGATCCCCTCCCAAGGGGCCACAAAACCAACACATCTGGAGGCTGGCACAAGACCACAACCAAGCAACTAGCCTCATTTGCGGTATACACAAGCCTGCTAAGGCAAATCCTACTCAGGGGGGTCAGCCCCCACACAGTAACTCTTACTTGCGGGTGCAGCCAATTCCTACAGTTAGCCTGAGCTAATCCCACCCACTGGTCTATTAACAACAATAAAGTGTTGGTGACAACAGAAGATCACATGCAACCCACAAAAGATCATGTCCAGAATCAGGGAGAGTGCACCATTTGGCTACACAGGACCCTTCCACATTAGGCCATCTGGCCAAGGCTGAGAGATGAAACAAATATTTGTGACACTTAAATGAACGTAGAGAGGCTAACAAAGAGAAAACAAAAAAACATGCCACAAATGAAACAACAAAAGAAAACTCCAGAAAATAAGCTAAAGGAGGCAAGCAATCTATCAGAGACAGAGTTCAAAATAATAGTTATAAGGATTCTCAATGAACTTATGGAGAGAATGGATGAGTACAATGAGAACCACAACAGAGAAGCACTAATTATAAAAAAGGACATAAAAACCATAAATAAAGAACCAGACAGAAATGAAGAAGACAATAACTGAAATGAAGAATACACTAGAAGACTTCAACAATAGATTGATTGGGTGAAGCAGAAGACTGAATCAGCAAACTGGAAGACAAGGTAGTGGATTACACCCAATCTGAACAACAAAAGAAAAAAAAATTTTTTTAAATGAGGATAGTTTAAGAGACCTCTGGGACAACATGAACTGTAACAATATCTGGATCAGAGGAGTACCTGAAAGAGAAGAGAGAGAGAAAGGAATTGAGGATCTATTTAAAAAAAATAATGACAGAAAGCTTCCTTAACCTGGCAAAGGAATTAGATATCCAAGTTCAAGAAGCACAAAGAGTCCCACACAAAGACATGTCATAATTAAAATGTGAAAAGTCAAAGACAAAGAGAGAATCTTAAAAGCAGGAGGAGAAAGACAGCTAGTTACTTACAAAACTACCCCCATAAGAATGTCTGCTGATTTTTCAATGGAAACCTTGCAGGCTAGAAGGAACTAGCAATATTTAAAATTATGAAAAGCAAGAATCCACAACCTCAAATACTCTATCCAGCAAGGCTTTTGATTAAAATGGAAAGTGAGACAAAGAGCTTCCCAGACAGAAAAAAGCTTAAGGAATTCATCACCAACAAGTCAGTATTATAAGAAATGTTAAAGGAAATTCTGTAAAAAAAATAAAGGATAAAAAACAGAAGAAAACAAATACATATAATAAAATGGCATTAACTATGTAGCTATCAATAATCACTTTAAATGTAAATGGATTAAATGCTCCAATCAAAAGACATTGGGTAGCTGAATGGATAAGAAAAGAGGGTCTATGGCCATGCCACCCTGAACAAACCCAGTCTCCTCTGACCTCAGAAGCTAAGCAGGATTGGGTCTGGTTAGTACTTAAATGGGAGACCACCTAGGAAGACCAGGTATGTAGGCATAAAAAATAAAATAAAAAATAAGTGGGATTGTAAACTAATAAGGTCCTTGCAACCTGTGAGGTCAACCATGGGTTGCCTTGCCCCCCCCCCCAAAAAAAAAAAAGAAAAAAAAAAAAAAAACAAGACTCATACATATGTTTTCCACAAGAGACCCACTTCTGATCAAATGACACTCACAGACTGAAAGTAAAGGGACAGAAAAAGATATTTCACACAAACTGAAAAAACAAACAAACAACAACAAAAAAAAAAAACAGAGGAGCTATGCTTAGATCAGATAAAACAGACTTTAAAACAAAACCTATAATAAGAGCCAAAGAAGGGCATTAGGTAATGACAAAGGGATCTATAAATCAAGAGGACATAACCCTAGTAAACATATACACACCCAACATAGGAGCACCTACATACATAAAACAATTATTGACTGACATAAAAGGAGAGATCAATAGTAATACACTCATAGTAGGAGATTTTAACACCCTGTTGACACTAATAGACAGATCTTCTGGGCAAAGAATCAACAAGGAAACCAATGGGCCTAAAAGATACACAAGACAAGATGGATTTAGTAGATATTTTCAGAGCATTTTACCCCAAAGTAGTAAAATATACATTCTTCTCAAGTGCACATGGAACATTTTCCAGGATAGACCACATATTAGGACACAAAACAAATCTCAATAAATTTAAGAAGACTGAAATCATATCAACTGTCTTCTCTAATCACAATGGTATGAAAGTAGAAATCAACTACAAGAAAAAAAGTGGAAACACAAACACATGGAGACTAAATAACATGTTGCTAAACAATGAATAAATTATCAATGAGATCAAGGAAGAAATCAAAAGATACCTAAAGACAAATGAAAAGGAAAATACAATGATTCAAAATCACAGTGAAAGCAGCTCTGAGGGAAATTCATAGGAATATGGGCTGACCTCAAGAAATAAGAAAAAGCTCAAATAAACAATATAAACTTACACTTAAAAGAACTAGAAAAAAAACAGCAACAAAGCCCAAATTGAATGGAAGGAAGGGAATAAGAAAGAGCAAAGTGGAAATAAATGAAATAGAGTCTAGAAAAACAATACAAAAGATTAATAAAACCAGGAGCTGGTTCTTCGAAAAGATAAACTAAATTGACAGACTCTTAGCCAGTCTCATCAAGAAAAAAAAAGAGAGAGGACTTATATAAATAAAATTAGAAATGGAAGAAGAGAAATAACTACAGACTCCACAGAAATACAAAGGATCATAAGTAAATACTACAAGCAATTATATGCCAATAATTGGACAATTTGGAAGAAATGGACACAGTTTTAGAAACATATAATCTCCCAAGACTGAATCAAGTATAAACAGAAAATCTGAACTGACCAAATAGCACCAATGAAACAGAATCAGTCATCAAAAACCTCTCAAAAACAAAAATCCAGGACCGGATGTCTTCATAAGCAAATTTTACCAAACATTCAAAGAAAAATTATCACCTATTCTTCTCAAACTATTCCAAAAAATTCAAGAAGAGGGAAGGCTCCTTAACTCTTTTTATGAGGCCACCATTACCTTGATTCCAAAACGAGACAAAAACATTATTAAAAAAAAAAAACTATAGGCCAATATCTCTTGGAGACATTGATGTAAAAATCCTCAACAAAATATTAGCAAACTAAGTTTAGCAATACATTAAAAATAGTATATGACATGATCAAGTTAGATTTGTTCCTTGGATGCAAGGTTGTTACAATATCTGTAAATCAATTAATGTGATACACTACATTAACAAATTCAAAGATAAATACCATATGATCATATCAATAGATGTAAAAAAAAAGCATTCAATAAAATCCAGCATTCATTTATTGTAAAAACTCTCAGAAAAGTGGGAATAGAAGGAACATATTTCAACATAGCAAAGGCTATATATGACACACTTACAGTTAGCATTACACTCAATGGGCAAAGGCTAAAAGCATTTTCTTTAAGATCAGGAACAAGACAAGGATGCTCACTTCCACCACTCCTCTTAAACATTGTATTGAAAGGCTTAGCCACAGCAATAAGACAAGAAAGAGAAATAAAAGGTACCCAGATTGGAAAGAAAGAAGCAAAATTCTTATTATTTGCTGATGACATGATACTGTATATATAAAATCCTAAAGATTCCATCAAATAACTGTTAGAATTAATCAATGAATTCAGGTTTTGCAGGTCGCAAAATAAATATTCAGAAGTCAAGAGCATTTTTATACACCAATGATGAACGTTCAGAAAGAGGAATTAAGAAAATAATTCCATTTACAATTGCATCAAAAACAATAAAATAGCTGGGAATTAAATTAACCTAGGAGGTAAAAGGACCTGTTCTCAGAAAATTATGTCTTGAAAAAAGAAATTGAATAAGATATGAATAAATGAAAGCATATATCGTGCTCATGGGTAGGAAGAATCAACATTATTAAAATGGCCATACTACCCAAAGTAGTCTATAGATTCAATGCAATCCCTATCAAAATACCAATGAAATTTTGGTACAACATACATCATTGGTGGGATTGTAAATTGGTACAGATGCTATGAAAAACAGTCTGGAGAGCTTTTTAAAAATTACAAATGGATATAACTTTTTACCCACCACTTGCACTTCTGAGTATTTATCCAAAGAAAACCCAATTATTTGTAAAGATCTATGAACCCCAATATTCATGGCAGCACAATTTACAATAGCCGACATATAGAAGCAACCCAAATGCCCATCAACAGATGATTGGATAAAGAAGTTATGGTTCATATATACAATGGAATATTACTCAGCCATTAAAAAAAAATAAAATCCTACTATTTGCAATGACATGGATGGTTTTAGAGGTTATTGTGCTGAATGAAAAAAGTCAGACAGGGAAAGACAAATACTATGTGATTTTCCTTATATGCAGAATCTAAGGAACAACAACAAAAAAAATTATCAAAAACAGATTCACAAATATAGAGGACAATTTGGTGATGGACAAGAAGGGATGGGAGATTTGGTGGCTGGGAGAATGTGGAGAAGTACAAAATTAGTAGCTGATAGATAGACACAGTGATCAGGTGCACAGCATAGGGAATGCAGTTAGCATTGACATATTGGCTAGGTGGCAAACCAGACGAGGGAAGAAGCAATTAGGGGGATCATTTTATAAAATATATAAATGTCTAAATAATGTTCTGCATACTTGAGACTAATTCTAAAAAGAGAGAAAAAAGGGAAATCAAATATCATCTTCAAGGGTATAAGGGAGTCTCTATCACATGCACATTAAACTTAGAATAGAGTCATTATTATGCTAATTAAAATATCGCCAATACAATTTTATGGTGATTATTGCCTTTGACCACCCAGCACCACTTTCTTTTATCTTGTCAAGACAGACCTGATCTTACCCTACCACAAGAATTGTCATGATTGGGCCACTAATATTATCCCTCAACCTTGTCCATGGGTTGGTCCAAAATAAGTACATACCGCAGTTGAGTGAATGGCTTTCTCTATGATCTTTTTGCTGTAATTTGAGTGGTCATGAGAAATATCTTCTTCCTCCATTATCATGAGTACATAAAATGTGATCCCAGAGGTGACAAAAGTCATATTCTCATTCTATATATAAGCTGAAAATGTTAGACACACATGGAGAAATAGAGATAAGTGGTAAGAGACCACTTCTGTTGCAGTCTGAGTTCCTAAGATCCCAGGAGCTATACTCAACTTTGACTTTTTTCTTGGCCTGCAAACTGCTATAGTATTTACAGAGAGTGAGACACATACATACATATGTACATACATACATATAGCATATATGCCTATTTATAATAACATTGAGGAACACTGTTTGAACTGGAGTTCAGTCATGTACAAGTAAGAGTATTTAGACTCAGAATATAAATAATTAATCATAAGAACCACAGAGTTTCTTCTTTATACTAGTGCTGTGTAAAAAACGTTGAGATAAGTGGTGAATAAGTGCTGATCTCACTCCCAAAGATGTCTTTTCCTTGATGAGAACATAAGAACAACATGTGTGTAACAAAAGAATATAAATTAGAGCATACCAAAGAGCTTCTATATGAGGAAATATTGACTGCTTAGGGTAAGAAAGCACTAACAAGATTGCCATCTCAAAAATTTTGGCAGTACAGGTTTTAAGACTTGCACAATAGTTTATTATTTTGGTTTCCACAGCATGTTTGGGAAAGTAAATTCTTTATTCAGGATATTATGATTGCTTTCCTTCTATTACAGGGTTTCTCAACTTCAGCACTACTGATATTTTGTGCTTTGTTGTGAGGGACTGTTTTCCTGCATTGCAGGAGGTTTAGCAGCCTTGCTGGCCTCTACCTACTAAGTATCAATGCCTCATCCCTCAGGTTGTGACAAAAATGTCTCTAGAAATTGCCAAATGTCTCTTCAGGGACAGAATCACCTCTGATTGAGAACCACTGCTCTATTAAAAATACATTTTTTATTGTTTTTCTGATTATAAAAATAATAAAAATTTGAGAAAATATTAAAAATAAAATAAATAAAATGAAGTAAAAATTATCATTTTATTTTACTTTGACATAGTCACAACATTTGGTTACATTTAAATTTTTTGGCTCCATTATTAAATTTAAATCATATATTATTTGGCACCCTACAATTTTCTTTTAGTATCCCATATGAGCATTTTCTCATGTTAGTAAATATTCTTTACAAATGTAGATTCAAACAGGTAAGTAGTGTCCAATTGCATGGTAGGGTTCTTCTATTTCTTTTTCCTGACTTTTTCTTTTTCAATTTAGGAAAGTCTCCCAAGCCCAAGTGAAACTTTAAGAGTTAGTATAATGAGCTCTTTGTCTAATAAGAAATTCATTTTAAACAAAAGCCTTTTCATCATTTTGTTTAGTAAAGAACATATGGAGTCAACCAATTGGTCCCATAGCGATTCAATACATAGTCTATTTTCTGATTTTTGTACTATCCAATTAGTAAAATTTCATGTTTAAAAGTTCAAATCAAAGAGTACTTAAAGCTTATTTAAATAGCGGAAGGATCAATACTAGTTTAAAAGTAATTATTTTTCAGTTTTTACATATTTATGAAACCGTGCTAAGCACTGGATTTACCAATAAAGTGCTTTAAAAAGTAAGTCATGCACAGAAATACTAATATGTACAATGTAAGGAGAACAAGTACCAAAAAAGATATGCAAAACCCCATGGAAATTTAGAAGAAGGAAAAACTGCATTTTAAAAGATCAAGATAAATCTAGATGAGGAAGCAGCATTTATAAGCACCTTAAGGAGAAGTATAATTCTGATATGCCAGGCAAAGAAGAAAAGGAAGCATATTCCTGGCTGAAGAAATGACTTGAATACAGAAGAACACTAAGTGGTAAGATTGGAGGATAGTAAAAAGGCCTACAATTTTAGGTGAAGGTGTCTCAGGTGAAGAAGAAAGTAGAAAAGCAAGAGAGAAAAGGGAAAAAGAAAGGCACAGAAGTTAATGAGAATCTTTTATTAAGAAACTGTGTTTTAAGTTTTACTTGCAGTATTTCAGAGTTCACATCTCCATGTTTAAAATAAAAAAGGCCAAGACACAGAGTTACTAGCTAACAAATGAGATGCGATTAAAGTGGAGGATTTAATCTGTCTTTATGTTGCTGTACACCACCTTTAAAATCTCATATTTTCTATTATTTACATTCAGTAAAATTCCTCTTTTTTGAGCTTTTGCTCTTAAGTGAAGTCCACCAGTGCTCTCCGAAGTACTCTGGGCACCCATCAGTTGCCTCCACACCATGTAGTACATTTACATGTATACGTGTCTGCCCACCTTCCTCAACACACTCTCTGCAACATGGTAACTTTCTTGAGAGTCAAGGAACTACCTTCAGCACCTCTATGGCTTCAATGCTTAAAACAGACTGTGTTCCAAAATAATCATTGATTTGATAAAACAGAATCCAAGCAGGGGTACTGAGATAACATTTTTACCCTCCAAAAAAAAAATTGGTGTCAATCTGCTTCTCTTTCAAAATTCTTATAAAAATCAAGGAAATGCCTTTATTCAGCTTTTAACTCCACCTATGTTTCCCAGTGGGTTCTTGTTATAGATTTTTCAAATACAAAGAAAACCTGCTGATAGCATGTTACATGTGGGAGTGAGGGTGTTAACTTACTTTAAATGTTGAGCTTGAAATTGGATTGATTTTTGTACTAATAGTGTAATTTCCAGGTATTTGTTTTAATAACAAACAGTACTTGAAATGACTGCTATTCAGCGGCAAGTTTATAGCTAATTAGAGGAGCGTCTCGCTGATGCACGCTAATGAGAGGGAGAGCTATTACTAGAGCGTGAAAGTTTCCAGGATAGCATCATAAAATGCAGTTTGCTTAGTTCTGTAAATATATGCTCTTTGCTTTATTTACAACAGTCTATAGATCCCTCCAGTGCATAATACACTGGTATATTAGGTGAGATAAAAATTTCACTAACATGAGCTCTCACCAAAGTGTTCTATCTGCTATTAAACTTTTATTAAGAGCAGAGATAAAACAATTCTCTTTGGAGTAGGAATTAGAGTGCCTGCTGATGATCACTGAACTGAGTAAGGGTAGACAATAAGAGAGAGAGCTGTTCTCAAGGAAACCCCGACTGATCATGCCCATTGTGCTCTGACCTTGCCCTTACCATTCCCAGAGGTACTTCAGGTCACTTCACATAAATGGATAACAGAACAGCTAAATGTCCTGGAGTGAGTGCTGCAGTGTGTGAAGATACAAAGGCCACTCTTGGGATGAGTGTCTGAATGTAGGTTTTGTTGTTAGGACAGAAAGCAGCCTCAGAGCCAGAGAGCCGAGAATAGTATTCATTCTACGGTGAGATGTGAGCTTTAGAAAAAACCACGTGGTCTCCAACTTCCATGGGTCTGAGAAGACTGTGGATGGACAGTGAACAGACTGAACAAGTAATGGAACAGGAAGGTGTTTTAAAAGAAGAGCCTGAACTGGATGAGCTACTTAGAGAGGAGCTGGAAACCCAGGAAGGTGAAAGGAAAGAGATGGCCATGGCATTAACCAAAACAAAGAGAGGACATTTCAATAGGGTAATTGTTTTCACTCCAGTGGTTCATTTTGTGTTTTACTGGAAGTGATCTGACTGTTTTACTGGGAGTGGTTTAATTTCTTTTTACTGGGAGTTTTCACTCTACTGGTAAATTTTGTTTTGCTGGGAGCTGTTCCTGCTTTGAAAAGATGTGAAGATATGTTTAAGTTTCTCATGGAAACATACAAATGAAAACTTAAAGTAGATATACAATTAAAATGTTCATTTTTATATGTATTATTCATATTTAAGTATTTCCTACATATCGTATGTCAAAAACAGTTCAATTACTGAAAATTGAGTCCATCTAAGGATGTGCCATAAGCTCAGCCCCCAAACAATGGCCTGGGAGGATAGGCTATGCAGAGAACAGAGAACAAACCTTGAAGTTGAGCAGTCCTGAGCTTAAGATTTGACAGTCTCCAGTTCATTGTTTGAGTTTCATCAAGTTTTCAAGGCTGTCTCATCTGCGGTTTCCTCATTTATGTAATTGGGATAATATGGACTGCTAGGTCTTGTTTATCTTTATCTACATGGGCTATTATAACAGAATAGCATGAACCAGATGGCTTACAACTAACCAAAATTTATTTTTCACTGTCCAGAGGCCAGAAGTTCAAGATCTAGATGCTGTCAGATTCAATGTCTGGTGAGGGCTTGCTTCCTCACTGATGACTGCCTTCTCTCTATAACCTCACGTAGCAGAAGGGGCAAAAGAGCTTTCTGGGGCTTCAGTTTTAAGGGCACTAGTCTCATTCATGAGGGCTCTAATCATGACCTAATAACCTCTGACATAAGGAAATGAGAGACAGTAGTAGAAATGGGGAAAACTGTGTTATAGAGTACCTACTTCTATTCCTTATGACATTCTTGTCACTCATTTTACTTGTCCGAATGGTATAATCATTCAATACCTTGTTACTATTATTACTTTTAACCATTATTAGATCAATTAAAAATTAAAAAATAAAATATTTATTTTGCCTTTGTTTATTTCTTCTCCAATGTTCTTTCTTTATGTAATGAAAGTTTCTAATCATACCATTTATTTTCCTTCTCCATGAAAAATTTCTGTTAACATTTCTGTAAGGGCATGATCTGCTGTGATAAAATCCTTCAGTTTTGTTTGTCTGAGAAAGTCTTTGTCTCTCCTTCATTTTGAAGGATAATTTCTCTGGTTGTAGAATTCTAGGTTGATAGGAATATTGTTTCCTTTCCACTGTTTAAATAATTCATTCCATTCTTTTCTTGCTTATATGATTTCTGATTAGAAACACATTGCAATTCTATCCTTGTTCTATTATTTGCAAGATATCCTGAGACCTAGATTATTTCAAAACTTTGTGTTTGATTTTTGCAGTTTGAATACAACATGCCTATGTGTAGAATTTGGGGTATTTATCTTGTGTGGTATTTGTCAAGCTACTTTGGGCTACAGTTTGGTGTCTCTCGGTAATTTGTGAGAATTCTCAGTCATTATTACATGAAATATTTCTCCTCCTTTTCCTTTCATTCTGATATTTCAATTATACATATGTTACAATTTTTGAAATTATTCTAGTTTTTGGATAATCTGTTTTTCCCTCCTCCTCATTCTTTCTTTCTGTTTGAATTTCCTTTGGGGAAGTTTCTAAGGACATATCTTCAAGTTCACTGATTTTTGCCTTAGTCATGTCTAATCTACAGAAGAGTCCACCAAAGTCATTCTTCATTTCTGTTACAATGTTTTTGATTTTTAACACTTATTTTTTTATTCTTAGTATTTCCATCTCTTTAATTATATTAACCATCTGTTCTTGTATGTTGTCTACTTTTTCTATTAGAATTCCTGACATATTAATCATCATTATTTTATTTTATTTTATTTGTTTATTTTTTCTTTCTAGTTTGTTTATTATGGTGACATTGGTTAATGAAATTCAGTAAATTTCAAGTGTACAGTTTAGCTGTATGGCTTGCATAGTGTGTTCACCACCCACAGTTAAATTTGTATATGTCACCACGTATTTGACCCCTTTTACCCCACTTACCTCCTCTCTGCCCCTCCCCACCAATCTCTGTTAACCAGTAGTCTATTGTCCACATCCATGTGTTGATAACTATGGTTTTTTAAATCTCTGTCTGATAATTCTAAAATCTGTGGCTTAATCATTTACTTCTCTTATAGCAATTATTGCTTGAGTGACCTGAGATACAATACTGATCTCATTTCTCTAGCCTCAGTTTACTTTTCTATAAAATTAATAAGTGTACATCTCCAATACTTTTGTGAGGACAAAATTAGAGAAGCCATGTGAAAGACTTAATACAGAATCATCTTATTTTTTCCATTTTATTTTTATTTTTTAACATTTTATATTTTTATTTTTCCTTCTCACTCCTCTCCTCTGGTAACCACTAGTCCATTGTCCATGTACATGAGTTTCTGCTTGTGTGTCCTTTTCATTTGTTGCTTTTAGGTTTGTATTCCACATATAAATGATATCACATGATTTTCAACTTTTTTCTGTCTGGCTTATTTCACTTAGTATGATTATTTCAAGGTCAATCCATATTGTTGCAAATGGTAGTATTTTATCTCTTCCTATGAATGAGTAATATTCCATTGTATATATGTACCACAGCTTCTTTAGTCAATCATCTATCATAGGACACTTCGGTTGTTTCCACGTCCTGGCCACTGTGAATAATGTAGCTATGAACATGGGTGTACAAATTCCTTTTCGGACATGGTATTTCAAATCTTTGGGGTTAATACCCAGTAAAAGAATTGCTGAATCATATGGTACATCAATTCTTAGTTTTTTGAGGAGTCTCCATACAGTTTTCCATAGTGGCTGTACCAATTTGCAGTCCTACCTGCAGTGTAGGAATGTTCTTTTTTCTTCGCATCCTTTCCAACATTTGTTATTATTTGTCCTGTTAATTATAGCCATTCTAAGAGGTGTGAGATGATATCTCATTTGGTTTTGATTTGCATTTCTCTAATAACTAGTGATGTTGAGCATCTATTCACATATTTGTTGGCCATTTGTATGTCTTCTGGAGAGAAGTGTCAGTTCAGGTCTTTGGCCCATTTTTTGATTGGATCATTTTAACACAGAATCTTGCACCCAGTAAGCAATTGCTTAGTTCTTGCTACTGCTATTATTGATGAAATAATTGATTTTTCATATTCACTAGTCTCACTAGACTCTGAACTACTTATGTGCTTAGCATGGTATCTGTCAAACAGAAAATAGTAAATATTTGTAGAACAAATATTGAATGAAAGTATAATTTCTAATATTTCTCCTCTTCTCTCCCTAGATATGTTTCTCATAACATGACAGAAATAAATCCCCTGCTGGTTGGTTTACTTCAGTAATCAGAATTCACTACAATATCACCATCACTTGCTCTCTTACTGAACTCTTCTCCACCTCAGACCTTGAAAGAAACTGCATTTCATCTATCATCCTAGAATTCATGCCCTCTATTTATTCTACTGCACAAAAGAAATCTAAACTGCAGAAATATATATTTTCAGCCAACACATCTTTTGGAAATCAATACTCTCCTTCTATTGAAAACCTAGCTTTATGCTCAATGAGAATTCTCAACTTGCTCTTAGTTAGTTTTTTTTTTTTTTAATGTTGGACAGTCTTTAGAATTAAAATGTATAAATTGTACTATGACATATCTGGTTAATCTGGAGTCATAAAATTTGCAGAGGAAAAAAAATATTTAACCACTCAGGATTAATTCAACAAAGTCATTGAATTTGAAGCTAAAAAGATACTTAAATCATGCATAATCTGAATGTTGAATTGCTTACCTGAGGACACACAAGCAATGTTTGCTTTCAAAGTCATTGTTCCTTTTATTGTTCCAAACTCCCACACTTCCTTACACTATGGGTGACTAAGTCTATATTCTATTTATTCTACTTCCTATTTATTTAAAAATACTAGCATATATATCATTTCTCCTGGGATAAGTCTGGTATACACGCACACAGACAACACACACGGACACACACCATATTTGGTGCTCCTCCTATGTGTTTCCATGGCACCTGTTTATTCTTCATCAAGGCACTTATTACATTTATTTTCATTTCATTTTTAATTGTCTTATTTGCTAGACTTTAAACTCCATGGTCAGAGAACCATGTTAATCTGGTTCTTTATAGTATTTCTACTTCTAAGTAGAGTAAGAATTCTTAATTCAACACTTCCAAATGAATAAATGAATAAATAAAAATATTTTTAAAAACCTTGGTAAAGCTGAATACCTGATCTTAAATATGTATAACTTACAAGTGATTTTATAAAAGTGGGTATTTGTAATTTTCTGCATATGTTACATGATCTGAAAGACAAACATGCACAAATACAGCCAAGAAGTTGCTATTCTCCTCCTATTTCCAAACTGTCCCAAGACAATTTATCTTAGACACTGGACCAGATTGCAGAAAAATATTTGACATCAACCTTTTCTATCACTAAGGTAATTCTACAAACTGGTAGGATAGAAAGATACGATTATCTGAAAAATTGCTATAACAAAGATTAGCTACTTCTTTTGTTATCCTCACCCAGTGAACCCAAATTTAGAAATAATTTATGTCCAGAATATATCTATCCCTGAAAATCATAAGAAAGTGGAGAAGAAATTTCTTTAAATATAAATAAATAAATAAAACAAAATCTTTTAAAATAAAAACATCTTCCAAAATATTCTCAATAAGTAACACTACATTAACATTTTCTGTTATAAATACTGCAATGAGACTGATTTTTATATGTGCATAAATGGGAGAAATCTTGCTTTAAGGTTCTCATGCTGAATGTGCTGTGTATGATTGCAGAGTTTACCAAAGTTTGCTATGATTTATGGTTCTTCTTAACTGTCTCATATCCTCATATATAGGTCAGAATCTTTAATCACATTCCTATATATCATCCTCCAATGAAGGTCAATATTTGTATATAAACAATAAACATTAAACTGTTGGTGGTATCATAAAAGAAACCTTTCCTTCTACTCAATAGCAGTAATAACAAAATAAAACCCTAGATACCTGTATATCTGTATTTCAAACTAAATAACCCCAATATGTGGAGAAGATAAATCAACCCTGAGCTCCTCCGGCATTCTGACACATTTCTACAAGCATTTATTATACTACAAAGTAATCATTCATATATGGGCCGATTCCCTTGCTTGATTAGAACTCCTTGCATGTAGAGTCAATGTCCTCTCTGCCTACATAACTCCAGGTTCCAGAACAATGCTCAGAATGAAACAAATTTTCAATAAATACTTTTGGATTAATGTACATTATAACGCAGATAATACCTAACTACTATACTAATTTTATAACAATAGTATACATAATTAACTTATCTTGTGGTTAACTGTAGCCCACAATGTAATATTTCTATATGATCAATTACCTTTCATCTTTCATTTTTGTGTGGCTTTTCTTCCTGAATAGCCTATTCATCATGTGTTGTCATTCACCTAGTATCCTAGTATAAGATAACTGTACGTGAAACCAAAAACAGATCATTGGGTCTGCTAAATCTAGTGCTTCTTTTTTTGGATGTTAGTTGAAAATAATTTCATAATAAAATAAAGTTTCTTTCTCAACTGAGTAAAACAATTTTTTTTCTGAAAATCTTGTAAAACCATTCAAGAAAATAAGATAGCAAGAATCCCTATAGCAAAGAAGTAAAATCAGTAAGCAAAATCAAGATTAAAGATTATTTTTTTTATTTTAATCTTAAATCACTTTCTATCTCAAGATAATCAATACCATATATTTCTTTACCTCTTCCTTCACAGCCATGGATTGCAGAGGTCCCTCTTGTTCATCAGAAAGAAGAAAATGCTGTCTTCTTTTCTAATTCTTCTTCTTTGCCTTTTCTACAGATTGCTGTTTAAAATTATCACCTTCAGCCTTTTTTTTTATTAAACTTTTATAGCATCTTCTTTAAGAAGTACATTAATTAAGCTCTTATGTTTATGCAAACAGCCAATTAAATCTTCAGTCCTGATCCTTCTTCTAAACTCCAGCACCATATTTCTATGTGCCTGATGAATACCACCTTCTCCAGTACTCTGGAAATTTAAGTCTATTTTAGACATAATGGAGCTCATCATTTTCCATCTGAAGTCTTCTCTTTTTTTCTGTTCTTCATTTCGGTTTATGATACCATCATTCCACCCATCAGCAAACTTTACAGTTACCAATAGCACTTCTTTCTTACGTGATATCCTATGTTCAATAATTTTTCAGCTCTTCCCTGAACCCGTTTTCTCCTCATCTTTGTTCATATCATCCGTTCTCTAGCTCAGGCTTCATTATTCCACATATCTACTACTACAATATTTTCCAATTAGTTTCTATTTCATTATTAAAATTATTCATAATAAAAAAAAGGAGATGGGAGGATTCTAAGGATATTGTATGTTAAATATGATTTGTTACCTTTGGCAGACAGAATGCTATGCATCAACTAAATTTAATTAATTTATTACTGGGTTGACAGAAAGGCTACATGTCCTGGCTCACATTGCGTTAGGTTGAAGACATATGGGTAAGATCTGGCAAATAGAATATAGGTCTATATCATGCATGTGACCTTCAGATTGACCTAAAAATCTCTTGAAAAATTATCTACTTCTTTTTATCTTTCACATTTTGTAGTAGTCACAGGAAGGAAGGATCTCAGGTCCCTAAGTGACTACATGGCACGAAACTTTCCACAGTCCCTGTTGTCAATCATGAACTTTCATCTGAGTGAGAAATACACTTATTGTTATTATACGTTTTTAAGATATGGCATTTGAGATTGTTTTCCAGCATTTTCTAACCTAATACTCTGTTGTTCTACCCCCATTTCTAATATATATACGATTCTGTAGCTAATTGACTATTGTGGGAAAAAAATTGCTGATGTCAGTGAGAATTTGGGCACTATAAATGCCTTAGCAGAAAAAAATTTGTCCAGGGTTTTCTCTCTTGCAGGTTGGGAAATGTTTAGAAGACCAGAAGGAGAAGCACCAAGGTAAGAATCAGAATCTAGTAAACCATTAATAGAGTTTGACCCTGAAAGATGCACAGGTAACTAGAGAAACTCAACATCAACATTTCTGGATTCAGTGAAATAGACTGAATACAAACAGTGCCCAAGGCTGAAAGAAGGTAAAGAAACCTGAAAGCAAAAAGACTATTTCCTGGTAGCTCTTTGGTAAACTGGCATTCTATCTGCAGCTGCACTTCTAGCCCACAAGGGTAGAAACTGCTGTGCCTTCCAACATTTACTTGGGGAACACAGTTAACTAGATCTGTTTCCCAAAGAGGAGACTGAGAAAAATAACAACCCATTTAAGGATGCACAGCAGCTATAATTAGGAAACTAGGTTGGGAGAAACCAAGCCCATGCTTGGCACATTACAGTTTCAGGAATAGATGCATGGGGACACTGTGTAAGTTATTCAGGTTGCTCACTATGCAAGACACCTAAACAGTAGAAAACGTAGGTCCTGAAATCCAGTCCCAATGTGTTTGCTAACCAATGCACCTATTAGGAGCCACAGACATTCAGAGTAAGGTGCACCTTTTTAATTAACAGGAAAAGCACTGCGCTGGAGAAAGTTATGTACCCATGAAACTGAGCCACTTGGAGGAAATGCCTTTTACATTAAATATAAAAGAGCACCTTTTTTTAGACTAATGGGCCACTTTGTGGAATAGCAGTGATCTTTAAGTTAGATGGAAATTTAAAAAAACAATACCAAAAAATAATTAAATAACATTGCCTTTATTTAGAGTGCAGCACACATGTGCACACACACAACAACAACAACAACTCTAGAGTGAAATTATGACTTTCCAACTAAATATATTATATGTCTAAATAGCCACTAATTCTTATAAAAGTAGTAACTGGCATCTGAATATAAGAAATACCTCAAAACATATAGCTTAAATTTAAGGAGAACTGAGAACCTCAAAAATTAGACTTCGAGGATATATCCTGAAAGAATAGAATTCAAATAAGTCAATTTATTCAATGAGTAATTTCTGAATACCTGCTATGTGTGAGGAACTTTTATAAAATTTAGAATAAATCAGTACATAAAAACAGACAAATAATCCTTCCTCTCTTGGATATCATATGCTAGTGAGGAAAAACATAAAAATAATTAATGTAATAATGTATATAGTATGTTACTAGGGATAAATTGGGGGAAGGGTTGTGAAGATTACATAATTTTGGAGAAACTCTTTAAAAAAAAGAATCTGAACTGATGGCTCCTCCCCTCTGCTTCTTATCCTCTTACTTGCCTTTCCTAAATAATTTATTCTAAAGTCATTAGGTAGAGCTAAGCAATCTAGGCAACCATGTACAAGGGACTGGGGGAGGCATATAACACAAAGCAATGAGCACATATAGCACATAATCTTGATCTCTAAGTACTTTTTTTCATTATAAAGAAATGATTGATCCAGAGCTGAGTCAATGAAAAATAAAAAATGAGTCTGGAATATCATATTAAACAAGAAACTAAACAAATGCTCAAAGAACAATGAGAATTCAGAAAAGGTACAAAGAAGTAAGTGAAAAGAGGCTCTCATTGGCCCAAAATTAGACAATTTAAGCATCAAACTAAATAATGATAATAAACAAATATAATAATCAATTATATAAAACAGGAAATCGTGAGTCCATATGGGTATTAATTAATTTGAACACTAATTAGATATGGGTCTAAAATTATCTCCTCAAAAAATACATATTACCAAGAGAAAAGACTAACTGTTCAATGAAGTAGCCTGACAGACATCAACTTAAGGGATCAACATCAATATCATCAGTAATGAGACAAGGCACAGCTGTGGCCACATGACAGGATTCGATGAGAATAATATCACTACTATGACATTCCTGCCAAGAACTCTTAACTATAATCATATTACAAAAATAATTGGACAAACCAAATTGAGGAACATTTACAAAATGAGTGGTCTATAATCTTTAAAAGTGTCAAAATCCTGAAAATAAATTAAAAAAATAAAGATAAGCAACTGAACCTGATTAAAAGAGATATAAGGATACGTAACGAATAAATGAAACATTATCCTATACTGGATCCTTCTGCTGTGAAAGTTATTATTGGTACAATAGAAGAAATTGGGTGAAGTTTAAAGATTCAATAATAGTAAAAATCGATGTTAATTTTTTTTATTTTGATCATGACATAGTGACTGTATAGGAGAATGTGTTTGTGTGTAATAAATATACACTAAACTACTTGTATATAACATAGCATAATGTCAGCAACTCAAATGATTCAAAAAATATATATTATTTATGCTCTGCTTTCAACTTTCTATATATTTGAGTTTTTTAAATTAGAAAAATTTTA
Organism: Cynopterus sphinx; assembly: GCA_030015415.1. Lineage (NCBI taxonomy): Eukaryota > Metazoa > Chordata > Mammalia > Chiroptera > Pteropodidae > Cynopterus > Cynopterus sphinx. Next base: position 113,656,797 of record CM057386.1, on the reverse strand, counting down.
ATAATTTAAAAATATGAAAATATTAAATTGAAAATTTTGAATGTAAAATTGATCAAAAGCATATTATATATGCTACATAAAATGCCATAGTTTCACAATTAGCTGTCTAATACATCTCTGTAATATTTTTCTACTTGTTTAAGCTTCAAATTTTTTGAGTGCCTCCTCATCTAACAATTCTTAATTTTCTGTAGAGGATATAAACATAAATTTATCTTTCTTCTAATAATGTTGATATTAAATTTAAAAACTAATTGACAGTTGAAAAAAATTATTTCAGCTTCGAAATTTGTCATAAATAATTAGCACCTACTGTCAAAATGGAGGAATTTTTGATATTTTATACTACAATGTTTTATTTCAGGTAGTACATCTTTGGCTTTCTGCTATATTAGAATTTTGGTATAATTAGTAATTTTGGAAAAAATATACAAACAGCCTGAAATTAAAGCATACACAAAGACATTTTAAATACATCTTAAAGTTACCACAATGTTGTACTCATCTATAAAAATATTTGATGGAATTACTTTTACTCTATTGACTCTTAATAGGTATACATGAGATTTGGTCATTTATCTTCAGGCCAGTGGACTGTGTGAGTGGATATCTTGCATTCCATTTTATCCAGGTCCACCAAACTTTAACAAAACGAAATATGTTATATAAGCTAAAATACCATTTAATACATTGCAATGGCTACATGCAACACCCATTTTCTCACACAAATGTAATATTCATCACTACAAATTTATGCACTAAAATACAGAAATTAACACATTCTATTGTGTGTAATTCCCAAGGAAAAAAAATATGGTGTAGTTACAATTGCTTTATCAAGTATATTTCTTTGCTTCTAACCAAAACAACACTTAATTTGTTCTTAGGTATTTAGGAGAAACAATTATATTTACAATTACACTAATAATTTAATTCAACTTGATGATGGAAAATAATTCCAATGGACAAGCTTTTAAACATTGCTTCCCTCTCACTGCCAACTTCCCCCTAGTACCTTTTACTGAGGACACATTCATATTACAGTATGAGCTATGAACCTACACCTTTGGATCGTAATGAAAAGTAAGTTGGCACAATCATTGGTAGCATTATTCCAGGAAGTTACTTGTTTCCAAGATGATTAGCAATAATATAACAGAAATAAAACTGCCTGTAAGCCACAGAAATATATCTCATGAGTCTCACTAAATCTACCCCACTCAACTTCCCTTATACTGATCCCCCAACTACCACAGTAATTTTAGAACAACCTGAATTGAGGATAATTTTGATAAGAGAATGATCCTTGAGAAATGTCTGTAATATCCCCAGTACATAGATAGATAGATGATAGATAGATAGATAGATGATAGATAGATAGATAGATAGATAATAGATAGATAGATAGATAGATAGATAGATAGATAGATAGATAGATAATAGATGAGAGAGGGATGATAGATAGATGATAAATAAATAGATAGACCACTGAGACCTTAAGTTAGAAAAGATAAAGAGGAAAGGGGAGAGTAGAAATAACAATAGACAATCAGGGATGATAATATGTATAGTAATAAAGATTTATGTAATAGAAGGAACTAAAGATTAATAAAACAATTGGAATATCCTAGATAGAAAATGTTAGTGATTTAAAGAACCACACTATTCTATCTCAATAACACAGTAGTTAAAGAGTAAGGTTCAGAGTAATGAGGGGGACATACTGGAGATGTTTTACTAAAACTGACATATATAATTATATTCTTATACAAACTCAGTAAAAAAAAAAATAAGAAATATTTCCCAAATCATTTTGTAGAAGTACAATAAACATAACATAAATATTAATAATGGAGAATGATAGAGAAGAAATTTTTAGTTCATTCCCTTATTCAACACAATATCAAAAATTATTTAAACCAATTTAAGCAGAAATAATGTATCTATTTATTTTTAAAATGCATCATAACTAAGATGAGTTTATTCAATGAATATAAAACACTTTATAGATAAGAATGTCAACATAATTTACCACACTAGAAGATTAAAAGAGAAAAATTATTATCTCATCAGATATATTAAAATCATTTGTTTAAAAAATCAGCACCTATTCATGATTAACCTTCTTAGGAAACTAGAAATAGAAACAAAACTATGTGATAAAAGCTATCAATCAAAAGTCAATTACTAAATACACACATAAAGAAGAGTTCTCAGGAAAATTATTTTCAAAATAATAATTAAAACAGACATTTGGAGAAAAGATTACTGGTTGCCTGTGTTTGAGGAAGTAGTGGAAGTGAAAGGAAGGTGGAGAATCCATAAAATGGCAAGACAAGGGATACTTGGCACAAAAAAAAAATATTCAGTAACTGGACTGTGTCAATATCAACATCATGGTTGTGATGCTGTACTACAGTTTTGCAAGATGTTTCCATTAGGAAAAACTGAGCATAGGGTAAAGTGCTCTGTCTATATTATTTCTTACAGTTGAATGTAATTTACAACAATCTCAAAATAAAAGTTTTAATTTAAAAATAAAAATAAATAAATTCAAAATATAAAAAAATAGACACTATCACTATTATCCAGGATTGTCTATGAGAATCTCACTGAAGTCAGATCAAACAAAGGCATAAAGGAATAAATAAAAAATTATGAAAGAAATAAAACTGCCATTATATAATGATAGCTACAGCAAAATAACATGAATTAATAAGGTCTGAGGAGCACTGGTGAAGAGAAAATAAATTTATAAATTTTTACTTTAAAGCAATATATGATAGAAAACATAATATTTAAAGGATAGCATTTACACTAGCACAAAAATATAGTGCACACTGAAAAAATTTAAAATATAAATATATTACATAAGAATTAATTACTTATAACAAAATTTAGTTAAACACATAAGATTCCATAGGTATAAAAGTAGACCCAATTAAGAAAAAAAAAAGTATTTTTTTCCCTAATTAACCTATGCATTTGGTGCAATTCCAATTGAATTCCAAATAAGATTTTGAATAGAGATTGACAAATCAATTAGAAATTTTACATTTAAAAAAAAGCAAAGAAAATTTTAACTGTTTTGAAAATCAGTGAGGAGCTTTCAAGACTTATATTAAAGTTGTAGTACTTAAGACTATAAGGTTGTTACAGGATAGTATATACTGAAACAGAACCACACATGAAAGGAAACTTGGTTTATAACAGAGATGTTACTGCAGATTAGGATCAACTATTTAATAAACAATACCAAGAAAAATTCATAGTGGGAATAAAAGAAAATAAAACTGTGTCCTTGTCATGTACAAATATCAATTTTAGTCAAAATAAGTTTTAAGAAGTAAACCTTTAAAGTTTTATAAGATAATAAAGAAAATATATTTATGATATTGTGGTATAGAAAGGATTTTTAATCAACTCCCCCAAATCAAAAATTACAAATATACATACAATAAAAAAGTTTAAATTATTACATATCAAAAGATACTTGAAAATACAATTTATAGGTCAAAATGGATTTGTACCCAATATAGAAATTAATATAAACAAATATGAAAGCAATTCATTAAAAATAGGACAAATGATAGCAATTCACAGAAGAGGAATTCTACAAAACCAATAAATGTTGAACAGATGCTCGACCACTTCAGTAATCAAAAAAATACAAATAAAAATGACAAGACATTATTTTTTTCTGTAATCATATTGGCAAAATTTAAGACAATATCAAGATATCAAGATATAGTGAGTACAGAAAACAAGAATTCACACAATTGGTGGTAGTATACATATGTTCAACCATTTGGGGAAAAATTGGTAATATCTAACAAAGTTGAAAAAGATATATCCATCAACCTAGTAGTATAATCTTAGAGAAAAATCTCATATATGCACACTAGGAGATATAGAAGCATTATTTAAAATAAAGAAAAATAGTTGAAATAGCTTAAAATTCTATTAAGAGTAAAAAAGGAGAGTCATGCAATAGAATACTCTCTCAGTGATATGTGAGAGCAGATACAGGATTGTTGCAGTAAGTCACTGACTTTTCAATTGTTCAGTTTCTAAATAGATGCAATATTGAGATTGACCCTATAATTGATTTCTCATTTTATTTAGTTTTTATTAACAATGTTGCCTGTAAAATATTTTATTGTTGTTGCTGAAGTACTGAGTCACTGCAAATCCTTTTCACAGCGATGCTCCTGTTCAAGTGTAGAATGGGCAATGCTGTGTGAACATGCTCTTTGAATTAGATCTTATAACTCATAAGGAACTTTGATGAATCTGTGAGAAACAGTGAATGTGATTCTAAGTGATGCAATCACATGCAGCATTACTAAGAGCTTGTGTAGCTTTCTCCGGCTAGAAAGAAGCCCACAGTTATACTTGAAGACTTTGTTTGATGGCCTGAATGTTCTTCCGCACACAATCCTCCCTGCCCCATACCACACAAGTACACTCACTCACACACACACACACACACACACACACACACACACACACACATACACACACACACACACACACACCTTCATTGTTAATGAACCAAGAAGAAATATTAATAGCAAATCCACTAATAAGTATGCATACCAAGAAGATCAAAAGAAATTAGTTCAAATGAGTATCTAAATGAAAAAGGACTATATTGCCTGCACCCACTTTTTCTGCATCTCTACCTGGTGTGCCAACCTTAGCATATCAAAGTAGGCAGCATGCATTTTTAAGAGGGTAGAAGACTTATTTTACACGCAAGAGTGGGGTAATTTTATATCTGTTCTAAGAGTGGATTAAGTAGTTACAGACCATTGTTAAGCTGCTAAAATAATCATGAAGAAGAATAGATGGAAGAACAGATCCTTGCAACAAACCCATGTTAATTACCCTTGCAGCTGGGAGATCAATTTGCATAGAGAGTCATTGAAGCCTGTCAGGTATGAATTGAACCACTGAGCTGCTACATTTGATAATCCAGCCCTTGAGCTTTTTTTTTTTTCTGAAGAAAATGGTGTTTTAGCCTACCAGGCAGCTTTTCTCATATAAAAGTACTAATTTCTAATTAATTTGCTCCTGTTTTAACATATACACACCCACACACATTGCAACTTTTAAAGAAATTTAAATATTATCAAAAGTATAAATATTGTTAATCACATACATGAAAAAGAAATTGCTGTATACTGTAGATTTTAGGTTTAGTTCCCAAAATTCGACGATTCAAGAAGTCTCCTAGCACATTTACAGATTTGCAATTGGCTAATGATACTGAGGCTGTATTTTAAAAGGCTTTACCTGTATAAACTCATTTAATAGTCACAATGGTCAATTGAAGTAGGTAAAACACTTTCCACCTTTTACTTAAAGGAAAACTGAGGCACAAAGAACTATAGTAAATTGACCAAAGTCACTCAATTAAGAAAAAGGCAGGGCCAGGATTTGAATACATATGGCCTAATTCTCAGCACATTTGTTAATCCATTCCACCTTGCCTCTCCTAAAATGTCTACACTATACTGCCTCATTTAAGGAATGAAATGATTTCTTTGTAATAATAATATTAACTTCAATACTAATGGACACATTGGTACTCATGATACTTAGTAATATATATCCTTCAGTATAATTTACCCACTTTTAGATTTTGAAAATTGAAAAGCTAAGAGAGGTATTATTAGGGAAAAGGAAATACAGAAAACTGTATAAGAAAAAATAAGAAAATAAATGGAACTCTATTAAAGTTAATGATGTTTTCATAAAATGTAGCAAAAATTAGTTTAGATAAAATTAATTTAAAAATAGGTAGACTCAAGAATCATAAAAATACTAGATACACAAGTTAACTTAAAACATATAATCTATATTCTTTCACCAATATTTTTTTGTGTACATGTTATGTATTTCTATGATCATGACACAGAGGCCCAATTTAAATGAGCTAAAATAATAAGAAAAATTTATTAAAGCAAAGAACCTAAAGGGTGGACATGGGGTTTGGTGCATAGTTAGCATAATGCAAGTAAGAATGGGCAGAGTGTAACTTAAAATGTGGATAAATATGGAGAATTCCAGTCAAGATGGTAGAATAGGTAAATGTTATACTTGCCTCTTCCCATGACCACATTAAATTACAATTAAAATGTAGAACAATTACCTGGAAAACGATTTGAAGACTAGATAAACTAAAGTCCTATAACTAATGATATAAGAAGAAGCCACCTCAAGACTGGTGGGGAGGACAGAGATGTCAAACCAGCTGGCCTCATACCCAAAAGTGATGGTCCAGAATCAAGGGAAATTAAGTTGCAGAACCCCGTGAACAGCAAGGGATTCCAAACACACATCAGGCTCCCCAGCTTGGAGCACCAGTACCAGAAAGAGCAGCTCCACCATCAGTCAGTCTCCATCTGTCTTGGTAAAATGAGTCCTTTAAAAGGGCCTGCACACAGACTTTCTCACTCCCAGGCACTTATCCTGGGCTCCCGCAGAGGGACAGCAGCTGGGGAGGTGCCAGAGACATAGAAGGAGAGACTGAGTAGTGTGATTTCAGGCTGAGGGCTGGAGGGAAAGCCACCATTGTCCCTTTGTTGAACCCTGCCCCAACATGGCCAAATCTTAATTTTTATTGACCTAGTGAGCTCTGCTTACTCCACTCTGGTAACTCCCTGGGACTCCATCCCATCCAAGGGCAGCCATTTTTGGCTTTTGCTGAAGTTTACTTTGGGTCCCTCTCCAGGGTCTGTAAACCCCAGGTAGACAGTGGCTGGCCTGGTGAGATTTCGTGGAGTGATCCCAGGCTCAACATTGGCACCAAATCTGAGTCTGTATTAACCTATTTAATACCATCAGCTTTAGACTGGTGACTTGTTAAGAACCTCCCTCACTCAACTAGCGCGACTCCACAGGCAGCTTTGGTTGCCTGCAGAGAGCTAATGTTGGCCCATGTCGTAGTCTTTCTTGGACAAGTTTTGGGAGTCCACAGTCCCCAGTCAAGTGGCAGCTTAGAATTGGTATCCAATCTGAATCTGCATTAACCCACTGAATACCACTCACCCACACTGGTAACTCCTGAGACTCTGAGCTACCTAACTCTAGTTCCACCCAAGGCTCTCTCAGCAGCTGAGCCTATGGACAGCTGCAGATGGTGGCAGGCTTCAATGTTCCTTGTGCCTTTTTCTGAGCTGCCTCAAGCCCAGTACTGGTAACAGCCTTGCTCAGTTCACAGTGTGGCCTCTCCTATGTACCTCTAGGTCCAGCACAGGAAGGGGCTGACCTTGGCCTGCACAGTAAACCCTTCCAAAAAACCTCAGAACCAGAAGGAAAAAAGAGAAAACATAAGGACTGAAAACCTACTTGAAGAAAAAAAAGACTGAACATTTCTGTAACCTGGTGAAAGAAACAGATATACAAGTCTAGGAAATGGATAGTCCCAAACAAGATGAACCAATAAGGCTCACATCAAGATATATCATAATTAAAATGCCAAAGATTAAAGATAAAGAAAAAATCTTAAAAGCAGCAACAGAAAGTCAGTAAGTCACCTACAAGGGACCTCCCATAAAGCTGTCTGCTGATTTCTCAGTAGACACTTGCAGACCAGAAGGGATTGGCACAAAATATTCAAGTGATGAAAAGCAAAGAACTAGGACCAAGATTACTCTACCTAGCAAGGCTATCTTTTAAAGTTGAAGAGAGATTAAAAGAAACTTTTTTGACAAGAAAAAGCTAAAGAAATTTATCATCCTCAAACCAATATTATATAAAAAAAAAGTTAAAGGCAATTTTTTAAAATGGAAAAGGACAAAACAAAAGAATATATGTATATATGAATAATAAATGGCAATAACTATGCACTTATCAATAATCACTTTTAATGTAAATGAATGATTAAATGCTCCAATCATAGTGCTGCTGAATAAATAAGAAAATAAGACCTATACCTATGTTGTGTACAAGAGACCCAATCCAGATCAAAAGACACATGCAGACTGAAAGTAAAGGGACAGGAAAAGATATTTCACACATATGGAAACAAAAATAAAGATGGGGTAGCAATATTTATATCAGACAAAATAGACTTTAAAACAAAGGCTATAATAAAAGACAAAGAGCAACATTACATAATCAACCAGTAATTTCATTTCTGGGTATTTATCTGAAGAAATCCAAAACACCAGTTCAAAATGATATATGCAACCCAATCTGCACTGAAGCATTATTTACAATAACCATAATATAGAAGCAAACTAAGCCCATCAATGGACAATTAGATAAAAGAAATGTGGTCTGTACATATGATGGAATATTACTTAGCTGTAAAAAAGAATTTTACACTTTGAGACAATATGGATGAACCTGGAAGATACTATGCTAAGTAAAATAAGTCAGACAGATACCATATGACCTCACTTATATACGAAATCTAAAAATAAATAAATTAATTAATTAATTAATTAACGAAACAGAAGCAGATTCATAGATGCAGGGAATAAGCTGGTGGTTGCCAGATTGGAGGGGTAAGGGGTGGCGTGGAAAAGGTGATGGGATTAAGAAGGACTAATTGTTAGTTATAAAATATTCATGGGGATGTTAAGTAAAGCATAGGGAATATAGTCAATAACATGGTAATAACTATGCGCAGTGCCAGGTGAATACTAGTCCAGTCAGAGGGATCACTTCACAAATCATATAAATGTCTAACCACTATGTTGTTCACATGAAACTAATATAAAATAACGCTAAATGTGGACTATAATTGAAAAATCAGAAAAGGGGAAACATAAAAGGGAATAAGAGGTTGAAATGTCCAGGCATCAAACAAGTCATGGAGATGTGTACAGCATAGAAAATACAGCCAATAATATTGTGATAACATTGTAGGGTGTCAGATGTTTGCTGCTCTTTTATCATAGTGATCACTTTAGGTATATAAAAGTTGAATAATTGTGGTGTACACCTGAAACTAATACAATATTGTATGTTAGTTATATTTTAATAAAAATATTTTTTAAATAATTTTCTTTTAAAAAATAAATTAGTTAAATTTTCATTTTCAAAAGAAGTTTTCTACAGTGGATTTATTCTAAGAAAAAATAATTTGAAATTTTAGAATAGTAGTAATAAACAGTGTGTGTACTTTGTTTTAAAATATCTAGTCTCAAAGACTGTTTCTACAAAATCGTATTGAATGGTAACTTTATACCCAAATGAGAAATATCATTATTAGCTATAACTGGATATATTTCAATCACAGATAATCTTACACACACTCATGGGAACAATAATAGAAACAGTGAACAAGTTTCACAGTTTCTTATTTGAAAGAAAATGCCTTAGGTTTTTGGTTATATTCATTTAAATAAAAACTAAAACCTTATAAATATGTCAATACAACTAAAAAACTTTAACCATAAAAGTTTCATCAGTTTAGAATATTTATAAATGTAATTCTTTCCTTGATTTTAAACAATATCATACCGTATTCAATTTTTTCATTAAAGTTCAAACTAAGTTACATTGTATCCTGACAGTCAATATGGTTGTCATGTTTAATGTCTATAAAATTTCCTATTGTATTACCATATCACTGCTTCCTTCTTAGTTTTCTAATTATTGAGAACACAACCCCTTATACTGTTGGCTTGTTATCTTTGTATAAAATGAAAAAAAAAATGTGGCTAAGTTTGGATATTTAGAAAGAATTGTTACAATCTCAGAAAAGAATTATTACTAAGTACACTCTCTTGTGTGACCTCGTGACATATTAATTACTGTTATTTATATAACATTCTATTAAAATTCATACAAATGCAATGATGTGTAATGTGTAAAAATGTGGCTTATTTGTGAGAGAAATAATCCAACTGACTCTCAGTAGTCATAGAAGTCATGTGTTTGAAGTGTGTACATGCAGGGAAAAATTAGTATGAGTAGCTTGCAGACTATGAGCATTCAGTGCCCACTTTCAATCATACTATAGAGGTCCTTCTCCATATGCAGAACAATTGGGCTCCAAGAGTTTTAACTAACATTCTTCTAGTTCAAGCACTCTGAAATTTCAAGAATCCAAGAAAAGGATTCAATAATCCAATACTGGGTTGAATATCCATCAGTAGATCTAATACTGAAGTCTCTTGAATGGGCTTCCAGTTTGTTAGCTGTGGGAAAATATTGATAAGAATTTACAATAGATATACCATTATATCCCCTGCTGGAGGGCTAGGTTTCTCATGAGAAAAATTAAAACTGCCCACAACTGAAGTTTTAATGTATACACATACACATATGTAGATGAGGGGAGAGTCTAACAAAGTCAGGTTGGTGGGATCCTCAAACCAAGTCACCTTAATTAAAAGATCACATAGGATGAGATAGTCTCCACAAAAAAGATCTGCTGTGAAAGGACTCATTGTAATACTGTCCTTAAAGCCACATGAGGTTACCCTCAGGTAACAATACAAACTAGACTAGCAAGGTATCTGTAATAAAGAGGAAAGAATTTTATAATTTAAAAAAATCACAGCAAAGACTGACCTTCCAGATTTTCTTCATGTTATAAAATTTTGAATTGATTTTACAAATCAGACCTCTGATATGGAATCTAAGAAGTTGACTCTAACAATCTAGGTAAACAGTGTGAAAATTCAAGAAGAATCTGAATAACCCATTGTAGGACCAACTTCAGGGACAGAGTAGAAGTATTAGCATTCAGATATGAGAAAAGAGAAAAATATCTATGTGAACCATCAAAGATGAAGATGTAGTGCTCAATAGGCAGAGACAAGGATATAATACACCAAATCTTTTTCTACAAAAATAAATTAATTTCAGCTGCTAATTTTCAATAAATATAGATTCCATGAAACAGATTATGAATAACGAAATGACAAGAATATGAATTGAGATAAAAAATGAGATATCTGAATGAGAGCTAGAAATTCATAAGGGAAATAGACATGATAAGAAAAGCTAAAAAAGAAAAGAATATAACGATTTGAATAATTAATGTTTGATTTAATAGATTTATTTTTATTAAACCCTACATACTAAGTGATCACCTTTCCTTAAAGCAGCCTTTAAAATATTTATAAAACCTAATCTTGCAATAAGATACAATAAAATCTGTAAAACAAGCAAAAACACAGAAAGCAAATGTAATGCTGATAATAATCTTTGTCACAAATGCAATAAAATAACAAATTAACAATAACCAAAACAACAACAACAACAACAGCATAGCAGATTTCTTTTTTTTTTTTTAATTTTCACATAAAATTTTGGGGTCAAAGAAAAAAATCAAAACTAAGTGTTTATAATTAGAAAAAAAATGGAGAAAATTTTTGAACCAATTTGCATTAAGAAAACATGACTAAATGGAGAGGCAACCATTAGAAAATTTATTTATGTTTATGCAGCTAGTCTCTCCCACATCAGTATATATACATTTATAACTTTATAAATGTAAAGTTTATCTGGAAGAAAAAATATGGTGGCTAGATCATGAAAAAAATATTAAAAAGAAAAATCTAATGAATAGGGTTCTTGCTCTTTTACATTTTGAAAAATAACATAAAGTACCAATTTTTAAATAAATTCAAAAATAGATGGGTCTTTGAAAATAACAAAATTTCCTCAAAGATATCTGCGTATAGTAAAAATTTTAGAATATAATTAGTGTAGAATTTAGAGGCATCACCATCAGCTAGATAAGACAATTAATTCACTCTTTATAGAATGTTTTATTTTTCTCATTTATTTTGTATATATGTACTTTCTCCTATATAAATATGCAGATGGATTTAATATATCAATGTAAAAACCTTACACCCCAAAAAAGTTAAAAGAATTTTTTAAGTGAGGAAGATTTCTCTAAGCATAAATATAAAGGAACAATTTATTAATGAAACCTTAGAGATATTTATATGGATGAAAATCTAGCAGTCCCATATGTCAAAATAACAAACAAAATTTTAAATTTAAATTTAAAAGGAAAAGAAAACATGAAAAAATATATGAGTATCAACAAGGCTTAATTATAATACTCTATGTAAAGCCCTAAGAAATTGAAATGTCTAAATAGAAAAACTGAGGTGAAAATAGAAGAAATTTCATGTAGGAAGAAAAACAAAACAAAACAATAGTAAATATGAAACGGTGTCCAATTTTACTACTAAAGAAAACAATACATTAGCCAAAGAAAAGGTATTATAAACTATAAAATTAGATTAAAATTTATAATACCCACAGTAAGCAATGTTTCAGTGAAATGAAAATGTGTACATGCTCGTAGCATGTTCTGATACAGAAGTTAGAAGACATTTGACAAGTAATGATACGTATTTTCATTTAGCTGGATAATTATACTTCCAGAAATATTTTCTATCCAAACCATGTAAAACACATAAAAAGATATATACATCATACTTATTAAGTCATTATTTATAATATCAAGGGAAACAAGAAACATATTTTAATCCTTTGTAAAAGTGGATTGGTTAAATAAGGGATTGAATGTCAAAACAAGGGAATATCAGTAGTTTTAAAAATGATATTTTAATTGGCAGCAAAACAGACTCATGGAACAGTAGAACAGAATAGAGAGTCCAGAAGCAAACCCATATTTATAAGGCCAAATAATTTTCAACAAAAAAGCCAAAAACGTATAGCAGAGAAAGGAAAGCCTCTTCAATAAATGGTGCTAGGAAAACTGGAAAGCTACCTGCAAAAGAATGAAACTAGACTGTTGTCTATCACCATACACATAAATTAGCTGAAAATAGATTAAGAATCTAAATATAAGACCTGAAACAATAAAAAGCAAACAAGAAAACATAAGAATTAAACTCAAAGACCTTGGACATAAAGAATGTTTTATGAATTTGACCTTGAAACCAAGGGAAGTAAAAGCAAAATTGAATGAGACTACATTAAAATAAAAAGCTTCTGTTTAGCAAAAAAAAAAATTGTCAACAAGGTAGAGAGAACCATCCGAATGGGAACATATATTTGCAAGCAAAGCCTCCAATAAGGGTCTAATATCCAAAATATTTAAAAAACTCATATGACTCAATAACAACAAAAAAAGCAAACAATCCAATCAAAAAATGAGCAGAGGACCTGAACTGACACTTCTCCCTAGAGGACGTACAAAAGGCCAACAAATATATGAATAGATGCTCAACATCACTAGTTATTAGAGAAATGCAAATCAAAACCACAATGAGCTATCATCTCACATCTCTTAGAATCAACAGGACAAGTAATAACAAATGCTGGAAAGGATGAGGAGAAAAAAGAACATTCATACACTGCTGGTGGGACTGCAAATTGGTACAGCCACTATGGAAAATAGTATGGAGGTTTTCAAAAAACTAAGAATTGATGTACCACATGATCCAGCAATCCCTCTACTGGGAATTTACCCTCAAAGACTTGAAAACCCATATCCAAAAAGATATTTACACACTGATGTTCATAGCAGCATTATTCACAGTGGCCAGGACATGGAAGCAACCAAAGTGTCCTACAATAGATGAATGGGTAAAGAATCTGTGGTACATATAGACAATGGAATATTACTCAACCGTAAGGAGATGAAATGATGCCATTTGCAACAACATGGATAGACCATGAGATAATCATACTAAACAAAATATGCCAGACAGAAATGTCGAAAATCACATGATATCACTTAAATGTGGGATATAAACGTAAAAGCAACAAATGAACAGGACAAACAGAGACTTGTGGACATGGACTATAGACTAGTGGTTACCAGAAGATAGATGATGGGGAAGGAAAGTATAGATTGACAGTTAAAGATGGTCAAATATAAAGAAATAGGAGAGGATGAAGTGGGTAAAGAGGATCAAATATATGGTAACTGAAGGAAACTGGACTTTGGGTGGTAAACACACAATAGAATATACAAATGTCAAATTATAATGTACACCTGGAAATTATATAATTGTGTTAATCAACATTACCCCAATGAACAATAAAAATGATATTTTAGAATAAAATATGTCCAAATGTATTTATCAAAGGATCTATCTTTCAAATGACACTTCATGGATACTGGAATAGCAAAATAGAATACTGATAGAAGTAGCACCTCATTATCTCAGCCTTCTCTGGCCTTCGGTCTCTACCTGCCCTCATGATGGCCTGTAAGTCACCAATATTTGAAAATAGCTGCCTTGAAACAATATCTAGTGGGAAATAAAAGTTTATAGTTTAAATGTTAAGTAGAAAGTAAACTGGTTATAGAAAATATTCACAGTTTAAATGTGTAAAATATTTCTTTTACACATGATGGAATAAATTTTGTAACATTTTCTTTTTTGCATAGTTTTCTATGTTTTTAATATATGTGGGAGGCTATAGCATGTATTAGCAGGAAAATAAAAGTATAATCCTCTCACAAAGGGCCCGATCACATAAATTATAAATTGTAAACATAGATGAAGAGAGTTTGGATGTGGAACAAGGGACCTTCAACGACAACCTGCTTGGTGACATTTATTTGAATCAGCCAGTGACAACCTTTTCTATTAAGCCCCTCTACAGGTTTTTTGTAAAACTTAAAGATAAATTTACTTCTCTGACTAAAGGAGCAAAAAGCAAAGATTTATTTTCCTTCACTGCAGACTTGAAGAGCACTTTATTATTTCTTGTGTAATTGGAAGGGAATGATCACACAATTAGAAATATTAATTGAGACATTCCCAAGATAAACACAACAGAATATTAGAAACAGCAGAGAGACAAATTACTCATCTAATTTTGGGTAAGTTACTATGTTTTATATTTCTCTGTGCTTCAAATTACAATTTATAAAACTGAATAAACATACATTACTCCAGGATAAACTCTCTTATGGGTCTATCCTTCTAGTATATATAAGAAAGGGGTAAGTTTGTTAAAAAATTTGTAATGTGTCTGCTCCATAGTTATCACTTGCCATTCAAATATTTTGTTTCTCTATGTTCCTCTGCAGACTATTGCTCACTTTCTGCCAATTTTAGTCTAAGCAAGCATGGTACAACAGAAATATAATGAGTGATATATGTAATTTTATATTTTTTTAGTAGTCATTAAAAATAATGAAATAAGTAATGTATTTTAATAAAATATATTATGTAATCTATTAAAAATATCAGTATTTCGACAATAAAAAAATATTGAGATACATTTTTTACACTGAGCTTTAAAATCTGGTGTTTCTATTATACTTTCAGCAAGCACATCATGACTTAGACTAGCCATAGTTTAAGTTCTCAGTAGAACATGTGCCTAGTAGCTGCCATGTTGGTTAGCATAGCTCTATGGCTCCTTCTTGTTTTTTAGGTATTTCCTTCTTTTCTATTTCTCCCAATTCTATTTGGAACTCTTCATTACATAACAATCTTCAACATCTTTCAAAATCTCTTCTAAACAAAGCTCTAAAATTTTATCAGAAAGATTTTAAAAATCTAGTTAGAAATATCACATATAAGGTATATAAAATAAAAGGGCATGCAGATAACTCCAAGAAAAAATTCCACAAAGAATTATGCCTTTACTTTTGGAGTATTTTGTTTTGTAGATGTGCCCCCAAGCCTCATGTCCATATTTCACCCAGAGAGAATTTTCATCTTCTAACTTCCACCTTTTAACTCTTTCTTAACTCACTTAGAAAACGCTATCTCTTGTCAATAAGGCCTTGCCTTACCCAGACATACCACTGGTGTGTCAAGTAAAATATTACTTGCAGTATGAGATCTTCAGATAAGACCCCAGTCGAGTCACACTCAAAATGCATTGTGGCTTCTGAACTTCACGTCCCACAAAACAGATTGCAATAAGTGGCAGCACTTTTACTGAGGTCACCTTCAGGTGTCACCAAATCAGTATGATTTTCAGGCATATTTTTATTCCATTAATTACCAAATTGTAGTTTTTAGAGTGTGTGTTCGCATGTGCGTGCACACACAGGCATATACACAAATTCACTCACATCCCTGCCTTCCAAGGACAAACTTAACTCTCACTGTTAACACAAACACAATTTAACCCAATTTATAAGAAGACAGTTTCCTATTTAACCCATAATTTGTTAGACTACCCTCTCACAAAAAGCAGGTATATCACCTTGATCCCTTACATTTAAAATTTTGTTTCTTCAGATCTACTGAGAAAAAAGGATATCACTGATACTTAGCTAACAATGGTGGCCCCCTCCCTCCACCTTGTTTTTGTAAACCACGCTGAAGCTATAAAGGCTTTGAATTTTGCTTCTTGTGGCAAGGAAAGAGCTATTTTCCTCTCCAGTGTCTGTTTGATAGTGATTATGGTCCATTTACTCTACTCCATAGATAAATTGTGAGGATAAAGAGAAAGAATTTTAAATTGCTTAGTACTGAGCTTGGCATGTAGAGGACATTCAGTAAATCTTAGCTAATAATGTCCAATGAGAAAGAAGATGAGAAGGACGGCATGGTCATTATTTTGATTAGTTTATAATCAAAACCCATTTTGTTATATTTTTCTTGAAATACACTGTAACAAAAATATATTCATTTTTCCAGGCTCTTGTGTTATTCCTTTGTGAAGGCATTTTCTGGCAGCTACAATTTTATTTTGTCTTAAGAATTTAAAAATATTATACAATATATATATTTCATTATTAGATTTACTATTTATTCTATTCATTTCTATATTTTTCAGTTTTATTTGGATTTTAATATGAAAAGCTAAAATATATTATTTAAGTGGTTTTTAGTGGGTCAAATAAACATGTAAAAATGTTTACATGATAACTAAATATTCTAAGATAATACCGTTAGCCTCTTTTTCCCATAAATTTCTTTCCACTATTGTGCCACTCAAATTTCTCCAATCTTAAAATAAGTAAATAATGAAACAAAAGTTCTGGCTGTGTTACATTTGCCTCTGTTACTAATTTACTTTCATTTCCTTTACAGCCATACCTTACTTCTTTACTTGCCATTCACTCTTAAGTCATGATAGCGACCACTTTTAGTACAGACTAAAAGAGTGTACTTTCAATAGAATCTCCAGTGAAGTTGATTTAAATCATTGTGCATTTTAATTGTTATCTTACTTGTGCTGTCTATGGGCATTTAACACTTGACCAATACTACCTTCTTGGAAGACTCTTCTCCCACCTGGAAAGTTTCTCTTCTTCACCTACCTTCAAATTGTATTGATCTTCAGTGATTCGTTTTCAGTTAAAATTCTCTGAGAGATTTCATTATTTCACAAGATTTTTATTATGATATATATGGTAATGATTCAGAAATCTATATCCTTAAGAAAGACCTTGTCTCTTGAGCTTTAAACCTATATTTTCATAACTCTTTGGATATCTTTACTTATACATCTAACAGGTAATTTAGGCTTAAAACATCTTAAAAATACTGATCATTTCCCATGCCTGTTTGCTTGCTTCACATTATCCATTCTCTATCATGATGCAGATACAATCGTTACCAAAGTCACCACATTTAGAAAATTCTTTTCTCTAAAGACCTCTCATAAGTATCTTTTGTCTTCCTTCTGCACTTCCACTGCTCTTATTCAGTTTTTTTTATCATGTCTCACCTGACCTAATGATTGGTCTAGTAACCAGATTCATCTCACTGATTCCTTGCTCTCTATCACTAAATGATAATCCTTCAACCTGTTCTCTTCACAGCAAAAGTTTCATTTTTAAATATATAAATCAGTGGCTTTTACCTTTCTACTAAAATCTTTCATGGTCTCCTAGTATTTACAGGGTAAACTACAGAACCCTTTTCATAGCATAGAAGACTTCATAACCTTTATCTTCCCACCACTTTATGCTCTCTGACTTCTTATACTATACACATGAGCCATTTGAAACCACTAATAATCTCTAATTTTCAAATATCTTCCTAAATCAATATTTTACTCATAAATTGGACTCAAAGTAAGATGTTAAGAAATAATACTTTTAACATTAGGCCAACCTGCACCTATAATGTTTAGTAGCCAATAACATACACCTATTATCCAACATGTAAAATAATACACGAAAATAACAGGAATTGTGTGATCAATCCTATAAAAACACAGAAATGAAGAAAAGCAATAAAAAGTAGAGGAAAGTCACAGAACATATAGAACTTAAAACTGAAATGACAAATACTTTGAAAATAGCAGGACTTTGAGAGGACATGTTGAAAGAAGTAGCATCATCAGAAAAGGCACAAAAGTAATTATTGCTTATGGGGTAGTGATATCAACTAAAAAAAAAAGAACAGAAAGTAAAAAAAGATTTGATAGAAAATGTCAACAGAATGTGGAGGGACTTGAAATGCGTATGCATAATTATTGAACCCCTTAAATTAAAATAGGATTGTGACTAAGATGAAGAGTTTAAGGAAAAGAAGTATTTGCTAAACTGATGGAGGTGCAGTTCCATACCATAGATGAAAAGGCACAAACAGAGAAACAGATCATGGAGTCATGAACAGAGAGTTCCTGCAGCTGTGAGAATAAGCTAGCTCTCCATTGATAATATACTGGAGGAAGAAAGAAAGAGGATCAAGGACTAAACTATGGGGAACGTGAAGAGCAGGAGAGAAAAGAAATAAAAATAAAGAAGAAACAAGAGCAAATGACCCCATGGTCTTAGTTATATACAGCCAAATAACAAAGTCTCCTAAAGCTTAGTTACTTAAAATAACCACCATTTTATTATTTCTCACGATTCTATAGGTTCACTATGCCCAACTCTATGGCTTTTCTGCTAGTCTTTCTTGGGGGTCTATAACAAAACTGCAGTCAGGATTCACATACTTGAGATCTTGGTGGTAATGACTGGAAGTGTAAGCTCAATGGGAACATTGGGACAGATAATGGGATGGCTTGGCACCTCTCTCCTTTTCTAAACTTGTCTCTCTCTCTCCCTACCCAACCCCCATGACCTCTTCCCATCTTCTTTCTCCAGCAGAGTAGCCAGACATTTTAGATAGCAGCTCAGGACTCCTAAAAGCACAAAAGCTGATACTTCCAGGCCTTCCTAAGATTTAGGCCCAGCCCTGGAAGAATGTCACTTCTGCTTCACTTGCCTATCAAATCTTATTTACCTCACTTTTTAGCATGTACTCTCTTCTCTTGTGAGTAAGTCTTCCTATTGTCTCGCAAGTATGCTCAGAAGTACCTTTTGTGGCTTTTGCTGATGGTCTTTATTTTTCCTAAAATGTCATCTTAACCCTCTTCCTCCTTTAAAAATGTTAGTTGTATCAAAGTGCATCACAGGGTCATTTCATAGTCAACAAACAAGGGTATCAATTTCAGGAAGCATTGTTCATTGGTGGCCTTCTTTGGAGTCTAGCTCCTATCACAACACATAGGGAATTAATAGTTCACAAAGACATATGAAAAATAAATTGTTATTCCTGTTTGACAGATGAAAAAATTGATGCCGAGAAATGGTAAGTGGTTTTATTAAAGTCACAGAGCTAACAAGTAATAGTATAGGACTTGTCAGACTCCCAAAGCTATAGCACACTATGCTAATTTGTAGGAATAAAAGCAATCTCTATTTGATAAAGACAAGACTAAGGGCCAGGAGTTGAGTGTATGATACTTCCCTGTGCTCTTAGTTTAAAGTGGAATAGTGGCAAGAATAATAATCTCAGGGAAAACATGCTTTAATGATGCTGTAGGATTCTTTAGAAATAAAAAAGTCTCTTCAAAGACGCTATTTCCAGCTGAGCCTTTGGGCAAGAAACTGAGTTTTCACTTTACAAATGATAGTCACAGACCATGAACACCTTTTTAAATGCTATTTTTCAAGGCTGAGAGCAAGCGGTCCAATTATAAAAGAATTGATCTTGTTAAACTTATTTTTAAATTTTTTATTTCCCTCCTTGGTTAATTCAATTTCACTTCAAATGCATGAATCATCAAGACATAATCTGAACATTCAGCCACAATCGAAGAGGATGTTACGTTATTTGAATGTACCTGATAGAATTCAAACAGAACAGTTTGAGCAGGGTCAAATGAAACTTACCTAGCTGCCTCTCTATAGCAACATGATGGTTATTGTTTTCTCATCTTTATAGGACTTTACAAAAGATTTGTTATAGTAAAACAGAATGTACATTTCCTTTGCTTATTTTATCCAAAATGGTAACATTTAAAAAGAGGTGGGAAATAGACATTTATCTGTGCTTACCACGGACCAAGAATTGTGCTGAGAGATTTCTCTTCATCTCAATTAGTTTTCATGACAGCTCTACTAGGATATATAGTAGCGTTCAACACTTATAAATGAAGGAAAATATAGCTCATGCAAGTTAGATGACTAACCCAAGTTTACAGGCTGATCAATGGTAGCCAATTAACAATTCGAATGAAGACCTGACTTCAAAGTCTTTCCTGTTCATTACCTCCAAAGCTTTCAGCTTCATCATTATTTATAACCAGAGACAAAAACTAAATATTCATAAATAAAAATGGACCTGACAATATCATACAATCCAATTTGTAAGAAGAACCAGACAGGTTAGAATTTGGATGCTTTTGAAGAGCAGAGTTTTCAGGGTAGAGGGAGTAGAAAATGAGTCATTTGTTTCCCAGAGGAAGAAAAGGGAACAAATCAGGCCCCAGAGACTCTCCCTTTCATCAGGATTTTGCTCATGAAATATTTCGGAATTGTCCTCTTCCTTAGCCCCTACCCCTTTAACCCAGAAATTTCTGACTGCACATTTGCCAAAGGGGTTTTACTATGGTAACCTTCAGGCCTACACAAAGAACACAGTCAAAACAAATAGCTCTCTTTAAATGTCATTATTGGGAGTAAAATTCTATGTGGTGTATTAATGGGCCTCCCACAGCTAAATCCTAGCATACCACTTTGAAATATGTCCCCTGTGGGTATCACTTAAACTAACAAAAGTAAGAGAATTTGAGAGTTAAGAGACAATCTAGTCTAACTCTGGTGAAAATTAGTAGAAGACAGAGAGTATAAATAAAGAAGTTAAAAATCAGAGAAACTAATTTGTTTTGTTTTCATCCTTTTAAAATGTCATTTTAATGTGGAAGATCTAAGGAGAAATCTAGTTTTTCTTTTTTACATGTAATTTTTTTATTTTGGAATTTAATAAATCATTAATGGAAGTAGAAATCCTGCCTTTGGCTTAAGAAATATTAAAAAAAAAAGAAATATGTATTTCTTCCCCATCCATCAGACGGTATTCATAAAAGATCAGAGCAATGCCCTAAGTAAATAATATACATAAAGTGTTTACCCAGCATGCATTGCTCACCTGATAAATATGTTGGTTGCTCATTTTTTAAAGGACTTATTAAGGAATAAGCTCATTTCCAAAGCTTATTAAGGAATTAGTCGGCATACCTAATAGATCTCTAGAGACAATTTGCTTATGATATAAGTGCATCTTGAGGATAGGACTGATGTGTGGCTAGAAATCTTCATGAAAATATGTTAAAGCTTTTACCAGTTCTTTATTAAACCTACAACTTATTCTCTTATTGCATCTCTTTCAAGGCAAAGGAATTAGTTCTTGTTTTGCTTCCCCCTGCCTGGAGCCTGAGGCAGCTAGCTTTAATCTATGCTCTGACTCCCTAGGATAGCTGAGAAACTTTACTATTCATATCCTACAGGAAGAAAAACTGACATTGAGCATAATCAGCACTCACTATAACCAGGATGTTTATGACACAGCTTTAAGTCTTCAAATTATATCTCTTTTGTTCCCACTCTTCTATTCTTTGGTCCACACATCTCTCCACCAACTCTATTTATAAATGGCCTCAGCAAAACCAAATCAAAAGGGTAACACAGTTTAACCATGTCATACCCAACACAATGCCATCAGGAAGATATGCTCTTGTTGTTACTACTGAATGCTGAGTGTGCACTTCTGAATTCTGTGCTTCATACATCAAATAAATAAACAAACAAACAAATAAAAGAGGCACTGTATTCCTAAAAGATAGCCTGTTATTTCTTTTCTGAAACTTATTTGTTACCAAATTCTGAGAGAAAATCAAATTCTGAGAGAAAATTCTAAGAAAACAAAAGTGATTATCCCATTATTTTCAAATTGTCTTATTATCTTCAGCTTTGAAGTGACAACAATGGGTTTGAAGTAAAACCCGTGCCGAAATTTTATCTACCAATTGTTAAAGACCATAACATGGTATGCCAAAGGTAAGTAACTATGATCTTTTCTTTAAAAATTTTAATATTAATTATAAAAGAAAACAAACTAATATTCAGAAATAAAGCCAAGTTTTATGTGTTCATGGTATTCCTATCAAACAGTAAAACAATGTTAGTTAAGTCTATCTTTCACTGAAATAAGCCTTAAAATTATGTTAGCAGTATTTAGTAAAAACAGCACTAGATCAATGTCTAGGCTCTAGCTCTACCATATGCTTTATGTGATTTTAGTCATTAGTTTTCTTAGAATTTTTCTTCTCTCAAATGCAGTAATGATATATATATATATATATATATATATATATATATATATATGTATATATCTATATAGTGTATTATATATATGCATATATAATACACATATATATGCACATATAGATAGATATAGATGATATAGATAAATATAAATATGGATATAGATATAGATACAGGTGATATAGATATAGATAGATGTAGATATAGATATAGATGATATAGATATAGATAGATATAAATATAGATATAGATATAGATGATATAGATATAGATATAGATAGATAGATATAGATAGATAGAGATAGAGATAAAGATAGAGATAGAGATAGAGATGATATAGGTAGATATAGATAGATATAGATATAGGTGATATAGATATAGGTGATATAGATATAGATATAGATGATATAGATATAGAAATAGGTAAAGATAAAGATATAGATATAGATAGATATATAAATATATAATAGAATTTTCTATTAAAATTTGTTATATTCATTTATTTAACAAATGCTTATTATGTCAAGCATGGCCTGAAAGACAACACGATGAACAAAAATCTCTGTCATTAAGGATCTTATATTCTAGTGGTGGCTAAGAAAATTAAAGGAAGCAAAGTGAGAGAGAGAATAAGAGAGAGAGAGAAACAGAGAAGCTGATAGAAAATCACATCATAGTTGTAGCCAGTGACAAACCAGTGTTAAGCGGCTTTGAAAATATATTTCAATGTGTTGTGAGTTAGTTGAAGTTAATAAAAGCAGAAAAGCCATATGATTCAATTTACCTTTGGAAAAGTCCACTCTGACTATTTTGCCAAAAAAATAGAGAGGCAAGAATCGAACTGGGGAATTAGATGGGAGTCTATTGTAGAGTCCTAGCAAAAGATGCTGGTGTCTTAGACTAATGCGTGAGTGCTAAAATTCTTTAAATATTGTTGAAATTGGAGAAGTATGTTTTTAAAGGTAGAGTCAATGGTGTTTGCAGATTAATTAAACATGGGGTAGGAAATATAGAGAATTTGTCAATCTTGGCTGGATCAAGAGAGTAGATGCCTGTGTCTAGATACAGAAAAATATTGATGCCCATGAGCCTTAAGCTCCTCACTTGCACACAACATTTTTAAGGCTCTGAAGCTCCTGAATGGACCCTAAATGTTTATTCACATTGTAATATATTCTTTTCACACTTTCCAACTCTAAGATAAGTTAAGTGTGATTGGTTAAAACCACTCTTTTCTTACCCTGGGTCACACTACTCCTTGAGCCAGTTGGTATGGCAGTGGTCATAGACATTTCTGGAATCCAACTAAAAGGAAGTTGAGCAGCGGACTGCAATGAATTGTTAAAAATGGCCCCCAATAAAACACTCCTCCCTTCATCCAGACCCCTTTGCAACATGACCATACAGCTCTTCCCATCAAGAAGTAGATAGAGCCTTTTCCCCCTCACATTCCTTGAATTGAGTTGGTCTTATGACTTGCTTTCACCAAACAACTGTTGCAGAAGTGAAATCTTAAACCCCTACCTTAAGGTGACTTGAAGCTTTCACTTTGAATTTTGGAACCCAGATTGAGACTATATGAAGCAAGACCACAATGAATGAGAAGCCATATGGAGACAGAAACCACATGGAGGAGAAACAAAATGCCCCAGTTTCATAGCAGCAACCAAGTTCCCAATATCAAGAGAGAAGTCACCTTCGATCTTCCAGTCCCAGTCAAACCATCCCAGATAGACACCACAGGCAAAATCGTCAAGCCATCCCCCAAAAGCCCCAAATACCCAACCCACAGAACTATAAGCAATAAAAAAGTAACTGGTTTAAGCCACTATATTACATTTTATTTGTTTGTTTGCTTTTTTTTTTAATGCAGTAGTAGATAACTGATATAAGGATAATTTAGTTTGGTTTCAGGAGAATATATTTTTGTGGTTTTCAGTCACTTCAATATATTGTTAGGTTATTGCTTTCTCTCTATATGTATGGCAGTGGCTCAAGGAATAATTCTGCCACCCATTGTGTTGACTCTCCTGGCATTATGACACCAATGTACAGGGCAAGAGATGCTACTACACAATAATTGTGTCCTGTGGTGTCTGGCATCCAAACTATATGTGCATTGGAAGAATAACAATGCTGAAATCTACAGAGCCAGAGTAAAAGTGAGAAAAATTCCTCAAAGCATTAGTTGTGTAAAATTCTAAGAAGAATATAAGGTTATTATTAATGTCAGGTCAAAATGGAAATTCTTAAAAATGTAGCATATAAATTATAAATTTGCCACATTTTTTATATTTCAGTGATATTGCATATAATGAAATTTATGAGAAATACTGTGCTAATAGGGCAAAATCCAGCATCAGAAATAAAAAAGCACGTATATTTGTGAAGGCTCATATTTTAAAAACTCACCTAAGTTGTCATTATGTGATTACAATTACTAAATACGATCACAATTTTTAAAAATTTTCATGACATTATTAATAATTGTAAGCTTAAATAAGCTTTTCTATGAAGAATTTAAATTTATTTTAATATACCCCTTGCCCCTACACATGCATAGCCTCTCCCATTATCAACCTCACTCACCAGAATGGTGTATTTATTACGATTAATTAACCTACATTGATACATGATTATCACCAAAGTCTATAGTCTACATTAAGTTTCACTCTTGGTGTTGTACATTCTATGGGTATGAGCAAATGTGTAATGACATGTATCAACCATTATAATATCATAGAGAATTTTTGCTGCCCTAAAAATCCTCTGTGCTTCACCTATTAATCCTTTACTCCCATGACCAGAATCTCTACCAACCACTGATCCTTTTACTGTCTCCCTAGTTTTGCCTTTTCCAGAATGTCTGGTAGTTTGAATGGTACAGTATGTAGCCATTTTTGATTAGCTTCATTCACTTAGTATTATGCATTTAAGTTTTTTCCATGGGTATATGTTTTGTGTGTGTGTGTGTGTGTGGTTTAATTGCTCATTTATTTTTATCACCAAATAATATTGTATTGTCCAATGTACTACCTTTTATTTATCCACTCACCTACTAAAGGAAATTTCAGTTGCTTCCAAGTTTGGGCCATTATGAAGGAAACTGCTTTAAATATTTGTGTGATGGTTTTTGTGTAGATATAAGTTTTCAACTCCTTTGGGTATACCAAAAAATGTGACTGCTAGATTATATAGTTAAGAGTATGTTTGGTATTGTAAGAAACCACAAAACTTTACCAAAGTGGCTATATAATTTTTCATTTCCACCAGCAATGAATGAGAGTTTCTGTTGTCCCATACCCTTGCCAGAATTTTGCATTGTCAGTTTTCTAGATTTTAGATATTCTAATAGATGTATAGTGGTATCTCATTTTAATTTTAATTTGCATCTTCCTAATGACATATGATGTGAAGAATCCTTTCATGTGCTTATTTGTCATCTATATCTCTTTTATGGCAAGGTATTTGTTAAGGTGTTTGGCTTATCTTTAAAATCAGGTACTGATCTTCCCATTGTCAAGTCTGATTTACTTTTTAGTTAAATTTTCAAGTGTTTAAAATTCTTTTTAAAGAAAGAATTAATAAATTATGCTAGAGAAAAAATATATTTTTTGTCGTTATAAGAAGTATTATAGACTATTGTCATATGTATAACTAATCAAAAATATGCAGCTAAAATATAAAGATATAAAAATAGGACAGCTGATTCTTAAAACTACTAAATTATTTCTAAGATTTTATGATTTTCAAATATAGCCTTCCAAATTTTATAATTTGCTGTAAGCTCTTCTTTTTTAAAAAAAAAGTCATTTTGTTACTTAATTTAAAATTATAACTTTTTATTATTTTTTTATTATTTTATTATTTTTCTTAAAGAAAGTTCTCCAAACCCTATGTGTCTAAGCCTTAAAAAGTCAAGCTGTAACCTTGGTAGCACCATTTACCATAATTGGAACACTGAGGATTGTAAGGTGCTGAATATATAAAGCTTTTCCATTTTTATGTTTTCTTTCCAAAAGGCACTGAATATATCCCCAATGTATTACTGCATAAAGTGGCTAAGGAGTCACAACTTTCCAAGCTTTTAAAGGGCAAGGGCTCACTTTGTCTGTCAAGGACTTCACTTTGTATGTGAGGAATTTATATGTGTGCTAAGCTACATAATGGAAAGGGAAAAGTACAAACACAACTAGCAAAATCTTGGGACACAAACCACCATCAATATTGTCAGATGACATGCAAGTAATGGTCAAAGAGCTCTGTTGGCAACTTCTCCCAGCTACAAGAGGAGCCAGCACAGACCCACAGCACTGCTGCCACAAGGCATTCTCTCAAAAGGCAATAGATGGTGAGGCAGAGGCTCTCTGTCCCATGACTCCCTGCTTCTAGCAATAACAGCTGCTCCACAGCATATCAACAAAGACTTTGTTCTCCTCCACTGGCAATGATTTTTAGAGTGTTTCAAGAGCCTATATAGAAGTTTAAAAACAAAAGAGAAAACCAAACAACTAACAGAATGATTGATACTTGCTTTTTTCTTTGCTAATTACTAATTCTCCTAGAACTAATGTAATAAGGGAAAACTCGTAGACAAAGAAATAAAGAAATGAAGAATAAACCCAAAGATTAATATATCAATATACAAAAGTATTCAAACTCCCAAAAATGTATTTCGCCACTTACACATGTATGTCTATAAAAAAAAAACAAAACACAAAAATAGGGTACAGTAGTGTCCCCTTATCTGCAGTTTTATTTTCCATGGTTTTTCTTTATGCAGTTTTAGTTACCCGCCATGGTCCAAAAATATTAAATGGAAAATGTCAGATATAAACAATTTATAAGTTTTAAATTGCATGTCATTCTGAGAAGCATGATAAAATCTTGTGCCATCCAGCTCCATCCCATTTTACCCTCCTCCTTTCCACCCAAGACATAAGCTCTCCTTTTCCTTTTGTCCAGAGTATCCACTCTGTATATACTACCTACTCATTAGTCACTTAATAGCCCTCTCATTTATCAGATCAACTGTTGCACTATCCCAGTGCTTATGTCAGGTAATTACTTAATAATAGCTCCAAAGCACAAAAGTAGTGATGCTGGCAATTCGGATACACCAAAGAGAAGACATAAAGTGTTTCCTTTAAGTAAAAAGGTATATGTGTATAGGGAAAAACATGGTATATATACAATTCAGTACTATCTGCAATTTCAGATATCAACTGGGGGTCTTGGGTCATACTTCCTGTGGATTAGAGGGACTACTCCAATTGAGCATGCCCCAGGATATATGAGAAAAGCAATGTGCTCATAGCATTTCAAAAGCAGATTATTATATTTGAGGTGCCTTCTTTATCCAACTGCAGATAATATAATTTTAACATTCTTTTTCTCTGTCTCTATTGTTCCTCTCCTCCATGAACTGAACTATGAACTGATTTGATCAATTTTTGGTCTCATTATTTTCATCCTGGAATAGCTATCAAAGTTTATGAGCATATTCAGCTATCTTCTGTGTTAAAAAGCAATCCTTCCTTGGATCCCTGTTCAATACTAACTAACTGAAACCTATAGGCTAATGAATCTATAGAAAAAGAAAAAATAAAATATCTAGGTTTTCTATAATCTTACATGAATTTGAAAGACAATTAAAAATTTATATGACTTTTGAATTGAACCTTCATATCATTGTTAGATTTAAATATGATTTACATGTGTTTGAAAGTATTTAAAAATACTTTGTATTTAATACTTCTAGTGTTTCTTGTTCCTGAACATAAATCTGGCTGTTCATATGCATTTTAATGAAATTTGAGGCTTCTTTTTCATAACAACAGAGATTTTTTTAATCTCAATCAACATTTTGGTCCTTTCTTTAAAGTATTTAGTTATTTCCTGAAGGTAACTTAAAAATTCAGGTGTTTTTCAGAATTTAAGAACTACGTTGGCTAAACCCTAAAACCAAAAAAACACATTAGGTACTAA
Organism: Cynopterus sphinx; assembly: GCA_030015415.1. Classification (NCBI taxonomy): domain Eukaryota; kingdom Metazoa; phylum Chordata; class Mammalia; order Chiroptera; family Pteropodidae; genus Cynopterus; species Cynopterus sphinx. The sequence continues at coordinate 113,628,326 of CM057386.1, read as the reverse complement.
CTGATTACTATGTTCAAATAAAACAGTAAATTATATTCAAAACCTTAGGGTCTGTATGTCCTATGCCTAACCTATTCAGTACAGTGTAACACAAATTCTACTTGATTTCCTCACTTGTCTGCCAAGAAAATATCCATTAATATTTTAAAAAATAAACATAATGAATGTTATTAATGCAGCAGTTCCATATTTTCACAAAGCATAACTTTGCAGATAAATTTTTCAATGTTCTAACAATTATATTACATAAGTAGGTTCACATCCATATGTGTAGTCTTTATTTCTACCAAACCATCTGAAACTATTCAGACAGGCATATTTGTCTAAGTTAACCAAACTATGACAATACCCTAATTGTCGAGATAAAAAGCTTTTGTTAGACATTCACATTATATCATATGGATTTGGGCTTTTAATTTTAAAACAAAGATTTTTAAACATTGAAATTTGTAAGAGAGATGACATCAAATTCTTAAAATCTGGGATAATTTGAGGAAGAAAACAAAGTACCCTCTTTCAGTGAACATCAAATAAAAGGGCTCTCTTATAAAACATAAAATTTTGTCTCCATCATTGTGTAATAAAGTGGTGGAGTATCACCTATTATTAGGAAAATTTTCAGTTTGCTTTTTTTTTTTTTGGTCAGTTCCAGTCATATTTTGCTTCAAGCTCCTAGAAACTTTAAAATATATTTTAAACTTTAAAATATATTTTTATTTCTAAAAAGCATCAACATATTATTTATGGTTTTTTCAGTCAGTTTTATTATTTTAAATCTTTGTTTTTTAAATGATATTTCATGCTTTTTTTCTTGGTCATAGAACAATTAGAATATGGATTTTCTATCACAGTTTCTCAGTTACCAAACCAAGGTATCATATTCCTCCAAAAGTTGGTGAATACTGGAGGCAACAGAACATGAATTATGCAGATATTTATCAAGAATGAGGAACTATAAAACGACCTGGAGTTCCTATATTTTATTGAGAAGTTTGCTCTGCCATTAAGTGTTTTTCTGTTCAGGCTTATGGAATTATGACTACAATACCATGGCCTTGACTTCAGCAGGATTCCCTAACTGAGTAGTGAATCTTTAAGTAATCCCTTGGATGAAAATGTCATCTGCTAATAGTTTGTCTCTGCTTCAGCTCACAGTAAGAGAAGAAGTCTTAGTTTAACCCAAATGAATATAATATACATTCTGAAACCTGAAGGCATTGTATCTAGGAGAAAAACATAGAATACAGCAGTAAGTACATTATCTCTCAATAAATATACATAATCATTAGATGAAATTTTTTCCTTCATATGTAAATTTTGTAGCTTGAGTCATATGACAAACTTCACAACCTTAGTTTTTCAAACAATATTAAAAGGGTTATCTTCTTATTTTTGTTCTGTGTTCTGTTAGCAAATCTTTTTTTTTTAATTATTAGTTTCAAGTATACAGTACATTCATTAGACATTTGTATAGTTTATGAAAAGACCCTCCAAACCTTTTTTCTTTTGTGTTCTTTACCAAATTTCAAATTACTTGTATATAAATTCACCTCATCATCTTGATCCTTTAGAATTCCAGAAACTGATGATGAAACTTTACATTCAAACCAGTCAGATGAGAAAGAGGAACTAAGGCAAGAGTAAAAGAAACAGAAAGTTGGACCTCTTCCAATCCCAACACCCCAGCCACTTCCCCACATTCACATTTCACATTAAATCCTCAGCAAAGTTTCTAAGGCAATAAACATACTTCCCAAAGAAAAAGCAACCTTAATGCTCCAGAGAAGCTGATACATAATAATGGTTACCATATTTCCACTCAGGGAAGCTTCTGTCTTTATTTTAAACCTGCCATTTTAGAGTTCAATGGTAATGGTGAAGAAAAAAGTCAAGTATTTGCTTCCCTTATCTAGTCACCATCAGATGACTTTATTGTTCTTTTTAAGTACCGAGAATCAAGGTATTGGAACTAAAATAAAAATTAATTTAACAAAGAAGACTATGCAAAATTAATTTAATTTAAAAAATAAAATAAATTTTACACCTAATCACAGAGATCTACTGGGAAAATTGCATCTCAATTAGTCTTGGTAAAAATCAGAACTACACTATATTGTCCAATACAAACAGGTCATTTACTTACTTGGAACTATACTTCCAACTATGTCCCTCCCCCAGTTCGAAATCTCTACAGAGTTTCCAAATAATCGAGTAAATGAGATAGGTCCTTCATCCAACCCACACGCATAAATAAATTAGAATATAATAATGCATGGCAAAAACAGGCTTCATTCCCTATAAATTAGTAGGGAGGAAAAACATCATTTTGTATGAGTGTGTGCCTTGTCTAAAATTTTGAACTAGAGTATAGGGAAATAGATTGGTTCTAGCTACCACAGGACCATTCATCAAAATTAAGATCCTAGTATTAAAGAACTGAAAGTCTCCTCAAGAGGTCATCGAGCCCAATCTCTGCCTTATTAATCAAAGGGAAGCCCAACATATGCTCTAGCATGCACTATGATTTGTAATTTGAAATTGATATAGTATAGATTTCTAGGAAACTGTGAGTAAATTACCTTACCATTTTCTGCCTTAGGTCATATCTGTAGAATGAGGACAAAAATAACTATCTCAAACAACCCCTGCAAACTGCTCAAAGACTCACATAAGAGAAGACATATTGATAAATTAATGTAATGGATTAATTTGTGACTAATAACTTTAGGACAGAAAATATACATACTTAAAAAGTATCAAGCATCAAAATGAAAAAAACAAAACAAAACAAAACAAAAAAATAGAATGACATGTCTTTGCATCATATTTCCAAAAACCAAACGGGAAAAATCCCCTCAGAATGTAGGGAACATGAAGTAATATATTACTACTATTCTTCTTTTCTCGAGCTCCAAAGATGATGACTGTTAATAACCATCATATTTTGCTGTCCATTAAATATCAAATGACTGCGAGGTCTAAATTCTGTAAAACATGAACATAAACTCTTTATGTAGCTGTACTGTCTTAAGTAGTAACCTTATCTTATTTAAAACACTTGTGACTTAATTCCAAGTCAACATACACATATTTCTGACCACTTGCTGCTCCTCACCCAGGTAGATATCACCAATCAATCATAAAACATGTCTCGTTGCATAGTTCTTCCCCTCTTTCCACACCTGTCCTTACCCAAAGACTTTGTGATTTTTTTTTTCTCAACCCAGCATTCTGAGTAATAATGATTCATTTTTAAGGTGATTTAGAAGGGAAAAACTGTGGGACCCTTGTGGAGCTTCTTGGTCACCAAAGCACTTGAGCCAGGTAAAGTCTAAGAGGTTCCTTATGTCCTTCAAAAAATCATCATTTTTTCATGTTTTGTAGAGATTTTCTTTTCTTCTTACATCCTTTGGATAAAATGTTGACCCAGTATATTAGTTTTCTAAGGCTGCCATAACAAAGTACTACAAGCCAGATGGCTTAAACAATAGAAATTTATTTTCTCATGGTTCTGGAGGATAGAAAACCAAGATCAAGGTTTTGGCAGGGTTGGTTTCTTTTGAGAGGTCTCTCTTTGGCATTTTTTCCCTGTCTCTTCACTTGGACTTCCTCTGTGCATATCTGTGTCCAAATTTTCCCTTTATAAGGACAACTATCATATTGGATTAAGTCCCACCCTACTGATTACATTTTAACTTAATTACTTCTTTACAGACCAGAACTTTAAACACAGTCACATTCTGAGCAACTGAGGGTTAGAAATACAACCTGGTCCATTATACGCACTTACTTGAAAATGAGTTATTCTTCAAATTTAAGCCACATTTTACAAGGTTATCAAGCATCTGCCTTTATATTTCAAACAACAATGTATTCACATTGTTACAATTGCATTCTTTCAGTCAACACATCATCATGGTATAGCATCTGTGATAAACTGTATACTTAAGCATCTGTATTATTATTTTCCTTTTTTGATGTCAAAGTTGTCAATTAGCTAGCTGATTCAGATTCCTATATAATAATGACCTTTGACCTTGAATTTCTGCCTCTAAAGTTCCTACTGTTCTCATCTTTCCATGTATCTAGTTTCAGAAATACATGGACACATTATTATAAAGCAATCTCTTTCTGTTCTTTCTCTTTTTTCAATTTTGATCTTATGCCTTGATATTTATCACTATTACTAATAATCTCTTTTCTTAAAATCATGTATTCAGTAAGCAGTCTTTCAGGGATATAAAATAATATTCCCTGAGAACAGACTAAGTACATATGTGTTTTCAGGTTTTCCTAAACATCATTTAACCAGAAAAATCAGATTCCTTTTGACCATGAAGGAGTACATATTCACAATGAAAACTAATAAGAAAAAGAGCTTATTATTTGCCCTAGATGAAATTTATTAAAGGCATTTTACTATGTTCATTCTTCAAACTTTCAGAGGAGTTTCATGAAAAGCAAAAGTTAATGTTTTTCCATAAGTCTGTGTATTTCCTTGATAAGAGAGAAAAGAGGGATGCATTTGGAAATCCACAGTGAAGAACTTCTATGAAACTAGTGAAAAATCAAGTCTGTCTGGATAGCTGTAGCATCAGCTATCAGACAAACCAACAACCTGCGAACCTGATGTAATGATTGATTGAATACCTAGATGAAACCTAGAATAACCTTTAAAATTAAATATCCTAAAAATGCAGCAAAAAGATCATGTGGTTGACATTGCAAAGTAAATTTTATTGCACTGGTTCTTCTTAGAAACAATTCCATCTGTACTGAATCAACTCAGTAGCAGAAGATACATAAATATTATTGTGGTCTCTAAAGCTGAAAGGTAGAATAGTTAGTTTTAATATTTACCCATTGAAAATTGCTTTTAACAAAATCAATTCACTTGGTTATTCTTACTCTTTATTTTTTAGCAGAGAACTCAATTGTTAAAAGTTCACTCTTCCCATTTGTGAAGTAGTTTTTTCCTCTCCTGCCAACAATATCCATAACACATAAATGTACTAGGACGTTGGAGTATTTTTCAGAAAACAAAATGCAATCTTTTTCTAAGTCACCTTGTACTTGGGCTGACAGATTGACTCACAGTTAGACTTGATGCTTTATGGTTTTGTTGGCCAGACTTCCATCTGCACAACTGTTTGTGGTATAAGAATATCCCTGCCTTGGCCACTGTTCTTTTCAGCACAGCTTTACTTGTTCAGTGCCCTTTACTTAACCTTGATTAAAAAAAAAAAAGAAAAGAAAAGAAATTCCTAGGCATTTTGCCCTTTACCAAATAAAATTTGATTAAATATGTGCCTGCATGTCTGTGTGTACAATTGGAATAGCCTAGGAACAATGCCAAAAGGAAGAGCCACAACACAAGTTTGAACAGCAAGTGTCTTTGACTTATTGCTGTGATTATACTAATTGCTCATCTACTTGGTGGGAGGTTGCAGGAAGCTGTTTTGAAGTAATCAAGCTGAGATAGGCCCTTCTATTTATAATAATTCTGAAAATTTTTATATCACAAAAGACTTAATTGTATTTTGCTTCTTTTAGAAATAGGCTCATTTTTCTTTCTTCTCACCCTTCCTATTGCCTCAATCCAGTAATAAATATTTGATAGCTTCTTAGTCATTATAATAGTAAGCATAAAATATCCTTCTTTCATAGATATGAATACAAAGCCCTCAATATTCATTAATGGATTGGAAGTATAATAGCAACCTTCTACAAAATAATAATTGTTTAGGTAATATCTAGCAGAGGGTAAATTTTATGTGCATATCATTTTTGTAGAAATATTTCTGTGTTATGAGAAAAGACAAGGATGGCCTTAGCTCAAGGTCTGAATCCTCATTTATTTAGTCAATATTTTAATATCATAATTAGCAGTATTTTATAAATTAATAGTATAAAATCAACTGACATATGTCTTTTTAGCACTAGATAAGACTTCATATACTTAATTTTAATTTGGGGGGTAAAAAATTTTTTAATAAAAGTTCAATGGTTAATAAAATGTTTTGATCTTGAAACTACATGGGAGGCTGGACATAAAGCTCTTTATTGTATGTGCTACTTAGCTTCCCAAAATGCACTTCTCTTTTGTTATTCCACCCTCATAAAAAAGATTTCATTGCACTCTGATAAGAACATGTAAGGGTCTTGGAGTCACTCAAATCCAAATATCCTAGCTGTATTACTTCCTAAAGCTATGGAGCTTGGGCTTCAGTAAGCCACATTTTACCCAACAGTATAAATTAAATATTAATGCTTGCTTTAGAATTGTTGTAAGAATTTAATAATTAGCATACATAAAACATGTAACACAAAATTAGACACTAAAATTTTCAGTGACTTTACTCTTCCTCAAATTTCCCTCAAATATTATATTGCTTAGAGTAACTTTTAACTCTTCAGGCTTCAGGAATTATATCTTATTCTTACCTCTGCCCCATTCATGTCTATCTTTAATTCCCTTCTGAATGTTAATGAAGCATAATAAAACTAATGTGCAAAATCAGTTTAAGAGCCTATATAAAAATATATAACTTTAAGTTGATAAATTAAGATGTGATAAGTTTCATAAAATAAATAGCAGAACCATTCAATAATGTAACCTGAAGAAATCTAAGAATACTTAGTCCAGCCCCATTTTTCAGAATAGAAAATTGCATTCAGAGATATTACTTGACTTAAGAGCACCAATTTGTGAAATTTTTTTAAATGCAAAGTACTCAGCGTGTATTTCAAATAATTATATTTAAAAAAATTAATTTTGTTGCATTTAGGAAAACAATTATGTACATCAATCTGTTTTAGACATAATCCTTATAGTCAAAAATTATGCTTTTGTATTTGTGGGGTTTTGAGCATGAGTGCAATGTTTTATCTTCACAACAATTTCTAAACTTTAGTTTTTAGTCTGTTCTTCTCAATATACTTTTCTCTTCAAAATAGACACACACATACACACAGAGTTTAATGCTACTCTAAGCTATTTGAATGATGGCTCTGGTTAGAGCAGAATAGATATTTAAATACCTTAATGAGACTTGAATGTAAGTAAGCTTTGAAAATAGGAAAATTTCCCATAGTTAAATTCGGTCTTTGAAAAACATGGAATGGTATTTAAGAAGATTAAAATAGAATCTGTAATGGGTAATCTAAATTGAGCTAGAGGACAATTCTCAATCTTCCTTCTTAAAAAAAGTTCTCTACTTCCCCAAAGGGAGTCCCACTCTTCCCAAAGGAATCAAGAGCACCACTTGACAATTACTTCTTTGCAATCACTTCCTGATGAGCTTGATGGAAATCGTGCGTTAATACCAAATCCTTGAAATAACTGTATACACTGAAAAAAAATGTATTTGCAGCATTTCCCATAAAACAAAATAGTGAAACCATCAAAATATAGAGTCTAACGATAAATGGCTGTGCCAGTCATACCCTGTTCAAACATCTTTGGCTGAAATATAGTTATCCAGCTATCCTGATTTTAGTACACTAACTTAGCACATTTTTAATATTCTGTATACAAAAATATGTACTAGAAAGAGAAAAAAAGATAAGAGAAACTAAGTATCATTCATATAAGAATGTAATCTGGTATGTTTCATGACCATTCGGTATGATATTAAATTGGTTTTCAGAATAATTGCACATCAAACCATCTAAATCTGATGACATACATTTTGTTCAATAACGATTCTTCATGTAGCTCGTTGGTCTTTTGACCAAATTGCATTTTTTTTTTTTTTTGAGGTCAAAGGAAGCTCTGAGTTTAGAGGAGGGAGTTAAGACACAGAGAAAAATAAAACTCGGGTTCAAGACTTTTTAAATTTATGTTTATCCTACATTCATTCTTTTACATTTTGGATAACAGTGATATTTCCTTGGAACTCTCATGATACCTTGGACAGAAATTCACATAGAATAGATATTCAGAATCCATAACTTGGGCGATTGGCTAATCTATTTCATCCTCTTTTTTTCTGATTGTTGTTCAGTGATTATAGGATAAACACTATAGTTGCTACATTGAAGCAGTCAAGTGGAAAAAATATATTGTTTCTCACTTAAATATTATTTTCTGGTAACACGGCACACTTGTCAAAATCCCTGAGTATTGCAAAAATAGGTATCAGGTAAACATATAAATAACTAGATAAATAACTGACAAAACACTCTATTATTTAGAGGTAAATGTAAGCATGCTAGAAATTGAAAGATTAATATTTAGCATCTTTTAGAAGATGTTTCTAGACTAAGAAGATGTATCATTAACATGAGCTTATGTAGAAAGATTTTGTAATATTTAAAAGTTATTTTTGGTCAGTGAATATTTTCTAACTTCTAAGTAATAATAATAATATAAGAATATTGATTAAATAATTATTAAAATCAAAGACTCTTCTGTTTGTTATGGAAAATTTTAGGTTTCCCTATAATAAAAACTGGAAAGAGCATCTACAACTCAAGAAGCAATCAAGACCCATAGAGTATCATTTTTGGATTGCTAAAATGATTATGATATTGAATATGAAAATCAGAATGTCTAGTTTTCTTGGACAAATGTTATTATAGATGTCATAAATAAGACACCCATGATTGAGAAAAAGAAGATAAAATAAACACTTTATCTCTGAATGATGACAAGTCAATACAATAATATTCTTTACATTGAAGAGGTGATTCCATATGTTGGTAGCCCAGATCCATCAGGCCCATAGGCAGGCCACCCTGCTGTGCTTATCCTCAGTGTGACACACACTATGCAGGGATTATGATGTTTAAAAGTCAGGAATATTTCCACTATGTGTCATGATTTTGAGGAAGGCAGAGCCTGGCTGTTGTTGACAATCAGTGATGGTATTAGCTGGCCTTCTGGAATGGTAGCAGCAGAAAATTCAGTCAACATATTTTAACCTTCAGAGTTATTTGGGCACATTCTGATCTCACCAAATAGACTGATAAGAATGAAATACAAACTTGGCCTCAAACAGCTGTTTCCAAACAACAAATAGAGGGGTGGGAGTAGGGCAAGGAGTGTTTTTTCTTCTTCTGTTTTTAGATACAGTCAGTGCCTTTCAAGGCTAAGACTTCAACAGCAATTTTTCCATTGCATAAAACACAAAGAGCTATCCTTTTAAATGTATCAGAACACAGCAGGGCAATGAGAAAAAAGAGGAAGAAGAAAAGAAAAAATAACTTAAATGCTATGGGAGAGAAACCAACCAGGATCTGAGGCCAAAGCACTACGTGAACATTAGGTTATGGAGTTGATTCAATTCTAATTCAAGTCAAGCTGGTTCAATGTTTCACTTATAATCTTTTGTCCTTTTTTGCTTGTTCCTTATCATGAAATCTGATCTATCTGTAGGTTTAATGCAGGGCACAGGGAAAAGACTGACCTAACTGAAGTACTATAGGGGATTGCACTAAATGTGGGAGTGAGAATAATAATTCCACAGCTTACTACTTGGAAATAGGCCCAGCTTGAAGAAATAAAAATAGAAGTGTCTGAATGTAACTAAAAAGCTCAGCCACATGGAATTAAAATGTCAGTTCCCTTCATCCTTTCTTTCTTTCTTTCTTTCTTTTTTTTTTCCTTCAGTCATCAGAATTCCAAAGCCCACAAATTAAAAAGCTCCTGCAGTTCCACTATCTTTTTGGTAACCCATCACTTGAAGTTACATAGATTTCATAACAACTCCATTTACAGTACATAGTATGCTGCATATATGGTTTACAGTAGTTTCAAACTGGCTTTTCTCATTCCCTTAAAAAATTATCAAGTTTAAAATGTAAGTAAATAAATCCATATGCCTAACGGGCACTGAAACTCCAGGAGAGTAATTGATTAGCAGATGGTCATCCTTCTGATTCCAGAATGGTCTTCTAGTAACTTTCTTTACCTTCTAAATAAACACATTTTAAACTGAAATAAGAAAAAAATGTTTTCTTAACGTTTTACCAATCTCTGTTTCTAATTTGCCCAAGGGCTGCATTTAGCATATTTAAGTATCATATATTCAAAGTGGAAGAAATGGAAACAAAAAACAGATTCAGGAAACCAAGATTTATCACTTGCAGAGATGATAATTTGTTGTATCTCATGATCACTGTATACCATACATTAATTGTTTTTATAAATGCATCCATATTTTAACTTCTGTCTTCCGAATAATAGATGTGTCTTGATGTTCTCAGAAAAAAATAAATTGCTCTCACCACTGTTTATTGATGCTTTGCCTGAGTGGGATTTCTTTGAAATTAAGGGGACTTTTTGTTTAAAGGAGGTACTTAGGATACAATGAGGAATAAGAATCTGACCCACGCCATTTTAAACTCATGTTTATCCAGCCTTCATCATTTTCTGTTCTAACATGTGACTATAGTTTCCAAAACCACAAACCTCACAAGTGTTTAGATCCCAGACTTGTAAACAGGTTTGATTTCCTTTACTGAGCGTCTTCCTTCCTCATCCTTTATTGCATTCAGCTGGCTCTAATTCCTTTTCATGTTCTTAAAGAAATGAAATATTTTGTCTGAATTAAGAATAATCATGTGTTTCAGAAGATCAATCATGAAACAACAGAAAAGTGAATGGTTTTCAATGGATTTGTTTACAGTGACTGAGCTCTAGGGTTTAGATGAATAAATAAAAAGACCAATAATTTTATTGAATTATATTGTTCAATTTCAATTGTGTCTCTTAATGTAAACAGCTCAGTGATTGATGTATTATTGAATATTCGTGGAGTGTGTCTGTAATGAATATGTTTATGAATGACCCTCTAAGAGTAAATCAATGTTAGAAAGAGACCTCTGCTGATTTGGAGTTTAGATGATTGCAAATCAAACTTTAAAATGTCTAGATTTAAACACTGTGTACTTTAAATTTTAAGAGGGAAAATAAAAGTACCCAAATAGCAAGAAAGCCAGTGATCTATAGGAAAAAGGCAGTGGAGGGTGTAGTCTTATCAACCTTTCTTAGTATCCAAGGCCACTATTTAAAAGCATCCTTGAGAATAGAATAACATCATCATGACATGATAAAATACACTAGTGTCTTAAATCAATCATGCTCTTCTTATAAAATGATACAGTTATTAATAATCAGGCAAATTCATTTTTATTCTACCCAATGGGTCAGTTATCTCTGTAAAAATGCTACCTTCCATAAACTACTAAATTGCATTTTCTCTTGAGCTTCATAGATGTCCAAATATCTGAATTGATTGACCAAGCAAGGAATCAACATCTTTCTATGGCTATTGACATGCAGAATCCTTCATTCCTTCTTCCTTTTATCTTTTAGAAAATTCAAGATTTCCCTCTATTTTCTCAATGCCTATAACTTAGCCCAAGACAATAATAAATTCTGGATGAGTGTCTTCCACCATCCATGGAACAGCTACTAATAAACCACATACATAAATGGGATGCCTCCATAATATCCAAGAGAATGCTAGAAAACTCAACCAACACATTAATCATGAGAATGTAAAATCTATTGATATAGCTCAGGGTTGAACAAGTAGTGTCTTTATGACACGGTGTTAGAATATGGAATATGATCCATCTTTTGATGCTAGCTCTTTCCCAGATTCTGTACTTAATCTTTTTTCTTTCTGCATATCCACATATTTGAAAATATTATTTAATCATATGTGTACAATTCCTAAATTAGTATCTCAAGACTAAAATTTATCAATCTTATTTCATTCTGTTTTCCACTGCCTACCACTTTTTCCCAAAATCAACATTTTTCTTAAACCAGTTTTTTTCCTGACTTCTATATTTCTATAAATGTACTCAAATTCTCCTAATTAGTCAGCTCAAAACTCAAAGTCCTCTTTTCTATTTTCTCTAGCAATCTACTACTATCACCTTACATTCACATTTCACTTCATAATTTGCAGGAGTGTTTTGTTTTGTTTTATTTTGTTTTGTTTTGTTTGTATGCTTTTATTTCATTGTAACAATAAGTATACGAGTATAGAGATAGGATGGCCTAGAAACTTGCTAATTGGAGTCTGGTGATGAACCACCAGCATTGGTATCACATAGGAGCTTGTGAGAAATGCAAAAATTTAGTCCCACATCCCAGACCAACTGAATCAGAATTTGCATTTTACCAAGACCCCAAGAAAATGGTACATTAGAATAATATAAGTATTGCCCTATGAGAAGCAATAGATTTGCTTGAGCTATCACAGTAAGTAGCAGAACTAAAATTGAAAGCAAAATATTCAAACTCCAGGCTCAAAACCCTAGGACAATGCTATTAAAAGTGTGGTCCTCAGACCAGCAGCATTAGTAACACTTGGGAACTTGCTCAAAATGCAGAGTGTTGGGTCTTGCCTCAGATCACTAAATGAGAATCTCAGGGGTAGGTCCAAGAATTGATGTGTCTACAAGTTCTTCAGGTAAGTCTTACACATGTTATAGGTAGAGAAGAACTACTCTAATGTAATGTATATATCTCCTAAGTTCAATTAGGTGCCAACTTGTCTCTCATCTTTCTACCCTTTCTATGTCCTTTATCATCTCTTACATCTGATTCATTCTCATTTTGGACTAAGTCAATATCCATCTTTTTTTTTTAAACAACCAACCAAACTATATCTTTTTTTAACCATTTATTTTTTTCTTTTCTTCCTTCCTTCCTTCCTTCCTTCCTTCCTTCCTTCCTTCCTTCCTTCCTTCCTTCCTTCCCTCCTTCAATAAATATTTCAGTATCTCAGGTTACTGGGTCTCTGGAAACATTTTCAGTTGCTCCTCACTGCCTCCTAAACAAAGGCAGTTCTTTTTATATTGCCCTTCATGAACTTTCTGTGTATTCTCAAACTTCTCTTTTTTATACCTTTTTCTATTGCTCTACATGAGGTTTTATGCCAGGAAAAAGATCGGGAAAAAAGTCCAAGAAAATATACTACAATAATAGACATATCTTTAGGTGAGACATACATCTCCAGAAGCAAGAACTGAGTTTGTGTTTAGCCAAGGTCTTTGCAGTTTTCTTCCAGCCCAGGGCTAAAATTTATCTCATAAAATGGTTGGATTTGAACTGACATGAATGTGTAGTGATGAAACATTAACCAAGGCAATTTCTCACATTCCAGTGGGAGATTTTGAATGGTTGACAATTATTTTAGTATAAACCCTACTATAAAGCCACATAGGTGAAGAACCTTTACATGAGTACAAAAGATGACAAATGGGGGCCCACTTTCTTTGAAGTGCTGAACATAAAGAATTTATGGACTTTAGAGACCTTTAAATGACCCAACTATATTACAAATGAGATAAAACTGGGTTCCACTGAGATTGAATATTTTACACTAAATCAGGTGTCAACATCAGCAATAGTCAGAGATGTTTTGATGTCCACTGAGGACTTCACACGACAGCAGTGATTTTCAAACCCAGCTGCAACCTAAAATCATCCATGGAATTTTAAGTAAATCTATATTTAGTTCCTAAATCCAGAGATTATATTTAAATGATATATAAGTGAGGACTGGTTATTATTTTTATTTTTATTTTATTTTATTTTATTTTATTTTATTCATTTTATTTTATATTTCCAGATAATTCTAAAGCATAACCAGGGTTGATAACCACCGCACTGTACAGTGATCTTCATAATGCATTACCTAGTATCTTGTCAATAGGCAGACTGATACAACAGGTCTGGGAGAGAGTCCATGAGTCTGCATCCTTAACAACTCCTTAGATGATGTGGATGCTGTTAGTTCAGGAACTACATCTAAAGTAACAAAGTGCTACAAGACTGCAGTTTCCATTTTTGGTTCCTCTGCCCTCCAAATGACTTCCTTCTTTGTGTGCAATCAGACATGGACTTCTCCCTTTTAAAGTTTCTCCTTACATTTTATATACTTTATCCATTTCATTCAACAAATACCTGGATCTCTACTATGTACTAGATATTTTTCTAAATAGTGTCTGAAGAGGCTATAACTTATCACAATCAACTTATTTTATTTAAAAGTAAAAAGTTTGGAAAAATTAAATGAAATTATTGAAAAGCAAGAAGTTGCTATCAGAATACTACCTTGAAACTGTACAGACTTGTGGTTGTATTGGAAATGAGTTACAATGCAAAAGGAAGAGGTGTGATATAGTGAGGATATTATGCAACTCGGGGTAGAGAACAAAAGCCTAAGGAGAAAGTATCTGAGTCTCTGTTACCTCATCTTTAAATAAGGATGACAAAAGTAGCAACGTTACACAACTGTTGAGAGTTAATGAGAGTATGCATTTAACAGTGCTTTATAAACAGAAATGTATTATATTATTCTCATAAACTGGATCTTGACATTGAAATCCTAAAAAATTTTCCAAAAGATTAACTTCTCATTTATGTGTAATTCCTCCCAAATAAATTCTGCAAATATTTCTTTACCATTTAACAGCTTTGTAAATTTAATCTAATTTTTAATAAGAGAAAAAACCAATAATACCACATTTTTAATAACAAAGCCTTCATAAATATTCAGATTAGGTATGCAGATCTTTCAGTATATTTCAAATGAGTTCTTTATACTTTCTGTGAAATTCAATAATAACTTCAAAGCAGGAAGGGGAGGTAATAAAATATGCAAACCCCTACCATATAGTCACCAAACACATATTTATGAAAACATATTTTCTCTTAACAAAAGCACATGCCTCTTATTAAGAAAAACCCATAACAAGTAATTTCTTAACATCTCATTTTTATAAAGAATAATTGACTTCATACCCATTAAAAAACAAGATGCTTCTTGTTTTATAGATTATACAAATTCTCTGTGATTATATTCTCCTCTTCAGTCTGAAAAATTATCCATCATGCCACGTTTATCAGAAATGGTAGCAAGTTAGGTCATTTTCCCTTTCTCCAACTTTCACAACACAAAATAAAACTTAAAAAAAATATATTTAAATATTCATGTTTTAATAAAAGTTAACTCTAGTTGTGCTTAAAATTTTTTCAAATTTGTTGTGGTTTTTCTCATCTCTCTGCATACTTTGACAGTATTTGCTTGGCATTTCTCCTAGAACAAGTATTGGCTCTAACTCTTCTTAAAAAATGCCAAACAACAGAAGTTCTAATGTCTATCAGGGTTTTTATAAAAAACCCCAGATATTCCTTTCTGCTCTTTTACAACTTTAATCGAGGGCATGTGGGTACTTTTTAAAGATTTTCATGCTTAGTCTTTATGTTTTCATGAAATCAATTCTGTTCTGCTGTGTTAGCTTAGAAAATCACTGCTGACAAGTAAATTTTTCTTTCTTCTTTAAAATAGTCTCAAAATAAGCAAACAAGTAATATCTCAAGAATTAAAAATAGAAACAAACAGCTCTAAAAAAGACAGGTGGCAATCAAAGTTGCACATTTCACTGTACCATGATTAGTCTGAGAGGCATAATGTTTATGAACGAGAAACATATTTTTGCTACTGATGAAAATCAAATATTCTAGAGACTTAGAATTACAAACATTTGCTTCTCTGCCTGCCAGGGGGCAAATACAGGCAACAGCTAGAGAATAATTAGTGGAAATGTGATACCAGGGAATAACATCAAATATTATTAGTTAAAATGACACAAATGCAAAATGTGAAAACTCAGTATGTGGTCAGAAAGGCATAAATGAAAAAGATTTTGGAAAAGGTTAGATTATGACTCAAGAAAATTAAATCTAGAAATAGTATCTCTTAAAAAAATCTTTCTAACATATATCATATCCACTGCATCTTCACAGGTTAAAACAAATTTTCCTTTTTCTTATGATGGCAAATCATAATGTATCTACAGTATGATCTAAAAACCCACTTAGGTAGAAAATTATTTGAAGTAATGAATTCTAGGTTTCTTCCCTTTTCCATCAGTCACCTTGCAGATGAAAGTCAGAAAGTTGGTAGTTGCATACTGCCTTCCCAATTCAGAGCATTAATATCCACATGCAATGGATATTAAGAAGAGTAAATGGGCATTATCTTCCCATGCTTTCTACCATTATACAATATTCAACAAATTTAAAGCAAATCCTTAGACAACAGTATTGGTCATTGTTTTATAAGATATTTTGATAGAAAAGAGTTATGAAATCCCCACCTTCTCTAAAATATTCTCTCTGCTTAACATAACCTGTCATAGGTATTGGTGCTCTTTAGTTTAAACAGAATTGTCAGAGGGTCTGTGAATATTTATATGAAAATATCCTTTCTTTCCTGGAAGGGAATAAAATTTCTATATGTCTCCTCTAGTCTTATCTCATTAAAGATGTAGATTAATGTAATAAAATAACTTTAGTTCAAATTTTACTTTAGTTCAATACCCACCCTAAAAATAAAAATGACAAAGCAATGTTCCCTAAAGACAGAAGTAATGATGACACAGGCAGACAGCAACATATAGACTGACAGAATGAGAGACAAGAATGAGCATATCAAATGCAGTAGACAATACCTGAGAATGAAACAGGGTTTGGGTATGGAGATGGACAGAGGGAACACCCTTTATTTGTTTTACACAGAACCAGTACCATATCTTGCCATCCCAAAATGATATCTAAGTCTGTTGAAGTGCCACTCTGTAATAAGGAGAGAATTGCTCAGCTTGTCTTTCTACTCAAGAGACCACAATTTATGAAAAAAAGAGAGATGCAGTAGACTCTTTCATCTTGAAATATCCATAATTTTCTAAATTCCCAAGTACCACTTTTATAACTAATCTCATTATAAAATGAAATAAAGTTCAACTGAAGAAATTTAAGCAAGCCCTTCAGACTCTTGAGTTTAAGAATATAACTAAGAAAATATAGTTTTTCTAACTAAAAAAAAAATCAAGAGGTTTTTTTCTTTTTCTCTCCTCTTTAATTCTCTAGTAGTATCTTTTTATACTTACTCTCATGCCTAATTTAGGCAAATTTAACAAAGAATTCTAGTGCCTAACACTTCAGTCTAGTTATAGTAATGTTTCAGACTACATGGAGGAAAGAGGTTGCCCGGTGAGAGCAAAGGCTATCTGGTAAGAGAAGCTTGGTGGAGGACATTCTAATGACATCACCAATGTGAGTACATTCATGACTCCATAAAACGCAAATCATCACAGATACCATCTAACATGAATCTCCTGCAGCTCATGAAAAATCAGATACATGTTGAACCAATAAATGCCAGCCAACAGTCTACTTCACACAGCTTATAAAATACTTTTTGTAAATTCTGGTGTTCTCACCTCTATGCCTTTCCTCACTGGAGATTATGGGAAACTGGCAGCTGATAAGGGTATCTCTTTTGGGTTTTCATTTTTAACCAGTGTCCCATGAAATCTTTACTCACTAGTTTTCTATAAAATAAATACTGCTTTTGCCATAGCGTCAAATCTTCACTAGGTATAATTTTCAGTTCTTCATCCTCTCAGTCTCTAATTAATCAAACTGATACTTTAAATAGTCATCACCTTTTATATTTCTAAACCAGTTTTCCTTCACCATAAGTGGCAACTGCCAATTATTTCCTCGCAGGACTTTTTTATTTGCAAGGTGTTTCAATGCTTTCTCATTATAAGATGAAGAATTTCTCAACAGCATCTCTGTACCTCTCTCCTCAGTGCTAACATAACTCTAATATACACTGAACTATAAGAAGAGATTTTTCTATAAGACTCTGGCCACAGAGGTAAAGAGAACAACTTGAGTTCAAACTAGAGAAAGACCACCCTCACTGAGCAGAAATTACTCATTCTCTGATTGTTACCATCTGATACTCAGAAATTCTGATCCTGGCTGTAGTTGCCTAGTGTTTAACCCTTTAATTATGTTATGCTCATTATCACATAGTCCAGAATAGCACTAATGAGACCAGAAAACGCAAGTTAGAAGTAATGCCTGCCTTTTAATCTAATTAATGACTAATGTTCTATATTTCAAGGTGAAAGTAAAAGAAGAGTCTTTCCCTTTAACATAATGGGTCTTTAGGAAATTCAGACTAAGAAAAAATAAAAGCAAGTATTTACACTTCTTGCCACTCTGAGTCTGAGAGGTAGAAGAGAGTCAGACTTGTAGGTACACCACTTTGGGCTGGTTATAGCCATGCTGAAACTAGCTTGGTGGCCTAGGTCTTACAGAAGGAAATCTCCCCAACTTAATTTCCTGTAAGAAATAGAGTCTATAAGTCAAACAGCTGTTACATTGAATGCTTCCTTGAAGGCTTCCTAGAGCTAAGAATTTAAATTTCTTCTAGCTGCCTCCTCATTTCTTTTCACTGCAAATTTATATTGTTTGTGAAGATTCTTGGATTAGAAATGGGTTCAATGAGAAACATTTAATCGATATCAAATAACATGATGTTTTCATGACATACATATTACTTATCGATGTCAATTTACTTCCAAACCAAATTATATACCAAGCACTCTTATGATTTGAGAGAACAACTGCTGTCCAAATGCACTGTAAAGAATTTATTTGATTGATCCTGAGTCATTCTTGGTCATTGAGTAGAATTGAGTAGGATCAACCTAAAGACTCAGTGGAATTTTTCACTATTTAAAGCAGATTTTCTGGTTTTGGAATCCAAGTTATGATTTTGGCCTCATAACATCATGGGATTTAACAACTGAGCTAAGCTGCTCAGATCTCTATGTTCCATTTTGTCAAACTCTAAATGTATAAACATTTATATAATGCCAAGTTTAGAATTCACACCAAAAATATTTACATACCTGGTATACACCTCTATTAAAATACTTATAAACTTGAACAGTGTTTTTATTTTGTTTTTTGTTTGTTTGTTTGTTTGTTTGGTTTTGTATGTTGACCACCTATACCTGGACTTTGAATTCATCGAGGATCATAATAGTGCCTTACTCATTTCTCTCTCTGTGGCTCAATATGGCCAATAATACCTGTTAAATGAATAATTGCTAACAATAAACACTAGTTAAATGAATGAATGAATTAATAAATAAATAAATCATTCAAGAGACACTAAAAAAAATCCTCCCCACAGAATTCTCTCGTGAACAGAGTACACAATCACAAAAACAAATTATTAGCTAACCACTTGCACTCCTGTAAAACCAAGAAGGCTCTGAACAAAACAGCTCTATTTGAAACAGCAACATAATAGTTAAATCCATTTTATCATAAGTATTTAATTATCCATTACTATCTACTCATTTAGGGAGGTGCTAATCTTGCTGATTGTATTACAATTAGAAAAGAGTTCAGACTTATGGAGGAAAATGGAGAGAAATTTAGGCCTTTAAAAAGTAACTAACATTTTGTGCAACCACACAAACCTCTGAGCCCTATTAAAGTCACTGATAAGCAATCTTGGAAAAACATTCTCTGGTAATGGCTAACAGGGCTCTTGCAGCAAAGCAAATTGTTTTTTCTTGGCAAACGTCCCACAAGCAATAGGCAGCAAGAAATTGTTTGTTCTACACATGCAAGTTCTCATGTGTATCTGCAATTCTAATGCCAAATTCAGCTCTATCTCAAAAGCCACTTTAACTGCAAAGAAAATTGCCAGAGACTTTACCAGGTTAGGGAGTTGACCCTTAGCAGAAGGCTCCAAGGCCATCAAAATGAATTCCCCTGCATTATTGTGGTCAGTATAGAAAATCACTCTGTCCATTTGGCTGAAGATTTCTACACATATTTTTCCCCTTTCTCCAGGCAAAAAATTTTGTTTGGTCAGGAACATCTGGCAAGCATGTAGCACACAAAAGACATACTGCTTGCCCTTCAGAAACTTAAAAAAGACATAATATCAAATAAAAGGAAAAACAGAAGAAGTGCGCATTGTGGTGGATCATTGGAGGGTTTGCAGTAGCTAAGCCAGCTGGGCTAAGATACAAAAGATCAGTGAAAATCAAGAATTTGAAGCTATGTTTTGAACAAGAGACAGATATAGTAGAACCATTGGAATTTAAGTAGACATTTCACAGGAAAAAGAGTTCTATACAATAACTTAGCAGGATATGAGTATGAATACATGTAAGGAAGGTGCTATAACTATTCCTGAATAGCTGTGTATAAGTTACACACACACACACACACACACACACACACACACACACACAGACTATAACACGACACACTATATTTGGTAAGAAATGGCCTTTAGTTGTTCTGATTCACAAAAATAATTTCTGGATTCTTGGAGAAACAACTTAATGTGTCTGAAGTTAAGCAAAACATAAATAACAATTTTCAGGATTTGTTACCTTTCTAGTAATGCTTATATCTTAAAACTGACTCCTTTGTCTACTTTATGCATAGACAGGAGTTAAGAAACAGAGAAAGAATAAAGGTTGGAGAGGGGTTAAAAAACAAGGTGAGACTGCCATGAGGATTTATATAGCTGCATAATCACATGGATTTTATGGGGTATCACCCAGACATGAAGTATATGCTGAATTTGACACTTTGTTTCAAGCTGCCATTTTTTTCTGACACCCATCAAACTACACAGAATATCACTTATGTATACGTCTGCTTCTTCTGTGTCAGAAGTCATACCCAAGAAAGGCCTTTTTAAAATATTTATTTATTTATTATTTATTTAGTCTATAAATGGAGGTTTATGTGGTGATAAGGCAAAAAAAATGAGAACCAGATTGGTACTCAGTTTTTAATAATTCCTCTCAAGAAAAGGAACAAGTTTTTTAAAAAAGTTATCTTAGATTTTAAAACCACGATTTTCTTTTTATGAGTCTCCACATTATTTTATTCTCTTAAGAAATTTTCTTGCAATATTTTTATTTACAGGGCACAGAGACAACAACAACAAAAAAATCAAGATAGAAAACAAAATATATTTAAGGAATAAAAGAATGTTATTTCTTTGACATTAATAAGTCTACTAAAAAACAATATATTGATAAAACATAAATGAAAATTTTACTGGTGACTTGTCTACATGGCATATTTTACTATTTCCAGCTGTCTTGGTATTACCGAATTCTATGTTCAAATGTTCAGTATCATGGAGATACCAATTTTTTTCCTCTATTAAAGGAAGTACTCAGAAAAATTATGTTGATTTATAATGATTTTGAGACTCAAACTCTGATTTATATTTATTCCTAAATAATTGTGACAATTTTTATTTTTCTGTTTCTAAATTTGGGATGGAAATAGTTCATATTTAATATCCTGAATTTATGCAATTTCCAAATGTTCACTGCTATACAAAGCAATATTTGGTAGAGGCACTGTTTCAACCAAGCTTTATTAGCAGTTTATAAATGCAATAGAACCAAATTTGGTATTGGAAGAAACTGCAGTTCTTTGGAATATGTCAGTAGTTAAAAAATTGTAAGGAAAAACAAAACAAAACAAAAACATTCCTTGAATTGTATGTAGCAATAAGAAATATTTAAATGTGGAAAAATTCCAAGGGATAAAATTAGAAAAGAAAAGAGGTAATAAAAATAGTGCTAAAATACCTTCAAAAGAAAATTAAACCTCCATAGGATACTATGTCTAGAAAGCATAGTTTATAAAATTCTATGTCCTACATGCTCATGTGACCCCACAGACTTAGTCCCTTTCCCCAAAAGCATAGCTGATTGCTAAGTTTATTGCACTTTTTTTCCATGTGAACACTGATTCCATTTTGTAATGCAAAAAAATGCAAAAACAGAATTGGGTGCTTTGAGATTTACTTTTCAGTGAACTTAACATACTAAAGATATCGGTGGGCTCCTGATTGGATGATGCTGCAAAAGTAGTCCTGATGAGTTTGTTTTCCAGCGAATCAGACTGTCACCATGCTGCTCATCAGTTTTATTGCAGAGGCTACTTAAATACTCAAAATCTGGGGTTAGGATAAAAGCAATTAGATGATTAATGTGTTATGCTGGAGTTGCTTCAGCAGGGTCCTGGTCCAAACCCAAGAGGGAGAAAGGATAAGGGCTCTGAGCTCCATCTCTGGGCCTTTTAATCAGAACTGCTGAGACTCCATAATGCAAACTTCTTCAAAGCCACAATCCTGCCCTGACACAAACAATGACAGTATTCTTTTAGACCCCAAGTGGCTCTAATATAACCTGGGCCTCTAAATAGGCAGAAAATATGAATCTATTATTTTCATTCATAAAAGCTTTGGGTGTTACCAAATTAACTGTTTTTAAAAAGCAAACAAACATATAAAAAAACTCTGATGCTTTAGGAAAACCTATACTCATAGTCCTGCTTCATATCCTGGCTTCCTGACTTGGCCCTGTGCACTTAATTCATCACCTTAGACTTTGTTTACTTATTCATACACCTAAGAGATAAAGTGTTGGCTATGTGTAGTATTGATTCTGAGGTCTGACTGCTGGGGTTGAAATCCACTTACCAGTTGTGAGACTTTGGCAAATTACTTCACTTTTCTAGACAGCTGACCCTTGATCACACAGTCAAAAATCTGCATAGAATTTTTGATGCTACAGGTTCAACCAACTGCAAATCAGAAACAGTATTTTAGATAATCAGTTGGGAAACTATGGTTGGGAAATTGTGGTTGGGAATGCAAAATACTATTTTTGATCCATGGTTGGTTGAATCTAAGGATGGGGAAACATGCTCATATGAAGGAATGACTGTATTTAATGAATCCCTGTAGTTTAAAATCATGTTTTGCAAGGGCCAACTGTACTTCAATTCTTTCATCTGGATAATGGGTTAGAAACTGCATCTCCCTAATAGTATTGTTATAAAGTTAATTTAGTTAATATTAATAAAGCTCTTAATAGAGTGTCAGAAATATGACATGTGTATTGCAAATTGGTACAGCCACTGTGGAAACTGCATGAAGTTTCCTCAAAAAATTAAAAATAGAACTACCATCAAATCCAACAATTCCTCTTCAGGGTATCTATCAAAAAAAACCACAAAAACATTAATTTGAAAAAATCTATGAACGCTTATGTTTATTATAGCATTATTTACAATAGCCAAAATATAGAAGCAACCTAAATGTCCTGGACAGATGGGTGGATTGAAAAGATGTTGTGTATTTTCATATGTATATGTGTGTGTGTGTTTGTGTGTGTATTATATATATACAATAATTATTACTCAGTGATAAAAACAATGAAATTTCATCATTTGCGATAAGATAAATGAACTGGAGGATATTATATATTGTGAAATAAGTCAGACATAAAAGGGCAAATACCATATGATTTTACTAATATGTAGAATCTAAAAATAAAAATACAGATGAACAACAAAGCAAAAAGGAAATAGACTCATGGACATAGAGAACAAACCGATAGTTACCAGACTGAAAGGGCCTGGAAGAAAGGCAAAAAAGTGAAGGAAAATAAGATTTACAAATTTCCAGTTATGAAATAAGTCACATGGATATAATATACAGCATAAGCAATATAGTCAATAACATTGTAATAACCGTGGACGGTGTCAGATGGTTACTAGACATGGTGATTTTTTAGGTACATAAATTTTGAATAACTATGTTGTATACCTGAAGCTAACATACTATTGTATATTAACTATAATTTAATTTAAAATATATAGCATGTGCTTACTAAAATTTAATAAGTGCTATTACTAACTCTATGTTGTAAACTACTAAGAGTTTGGACATCACATCTGTTTTTGTCTTTCTTCCTTGTTACCTGTGATTCTTAAATAATGGGAACTGCTAGATTTAGGCCTTGATCACCTCGGTCTATACTCTAGGGACTCAAGCAATCAAACATGCCACAAATATCATAGTTATGTTTCATTAGAATTCTACTCTAACCTTACTATGTGATCTCATTCATCACCTTCTCTATTGTCAAGTTGCTCCAACTGTGAAATGATTTAAGATTTCTCAAAGTCTCCTGGAGCAAAAACAGATATGTTATTTGTACTTCAAAGTATTCTTAATTTTAATTTTGAAAATAATTTCTAAGCAATAAATTTTGAAATATGAGACTTTCAGATATTACTGTATATCATTATATCATTATATAATTCTATAATTTCTAAGTAGTCCACTTTTAAATACCCAATTTATCATGTGTATAAAACTTTCAAGTATCATCTTCAAGCTAAAATAAAAGTCTATAAATAAAGATGTGGAATCAGCTTCATGTTTAAAACATCTAAACTAACCTTGCTATAGAAAAAAGGTTACACATTAAGAATTGAGAGAATTTCTGCTGACAACTAGGTTCTGGTGTTATGTTTCAGTTGCATCGTTTCCTCATAGTTCATAATAACAAAAAAAAATAAAAAGGTCAAATGCACGTTAGCTAATATTCTAACAGGTATAATTTTAACCTTGAACTTAGAAAGAAAGGCCTTGAAAGTTTTCAGTTTTCAAGGAATGTGATATAGTTAATCATTGGTGTCTACAAATCAAGCTCCCAGTCTTTTGAGCTTACTCTAGAGAAAGAGACTGAATACAAACAGTGGTTGACTATGGCCTCAGCAATGTGCTTTCCTTATAGATGTCCAAAGGCAACTGATCAACCTTTGACAAGAAGAAGACTGAAACCTGAAACATTTGGATTCCTTATGAGTGCTGGATATAAATCACTGCTTACAAGAAGTCATCAGTAACATGCACTAGGGAGCCTATAGTTTAGAGTTTCTAAGTATCAAAAGATATTAAAAAACAGGGTGCATGTACAAACAAAGAGTCTGACATATCGTTTGAGCATACATCTCAGTTTTGCAGTCTGACTAACAAAAGAAATATGGCCCTTTTATCTTAAAAACTGTATCAAAAAACATTCATCTTCTAAAATCCCCACTAAAGCCCTGAAGCTGAAATCTCGGGTCTCCTTCTACCAGTTACACCAAAATAGGAGAGAGTAAGGAGATGAAAGAGGATAGGAAAAAGGATGAGCAAGAGAGAACATAATCCTTTTTCCTGAACCTAGTAACCAGTTTTGCCAAGGTAGGATTACATTTGTATTTAAATTTTGGCAAGTTCACTAGCAAATTAAAGGGCTTGAATTGGAATTCATAGAAAAAGCCAGCAGCAACAAGTAGTTAATTGTCTTTAATGCAAAGTTCAAATGTCCCAAAATCTCTTTTCATCTCTTTTCCAACTTGGTGTGTTCAGACATTGCTTTGCTTGCTTCAGTTCAAGACGTATGAGACAAGAGAATTCACACTACCTAACACAAAATTAGAATCCCAAGAGACCCAGGACAGTACATCTTGTTGGGTGCAATATAAAATATACCATGTCGTGAAAAGTCAAATTTACTCTGTTGCTAAACACTAACCACACAAAGCCTTGCCTCTTTTCCTTAAGCTACTTGACTGACATATTTAACCTTTGTCCTCCCTTGATCCCACATCTCCTTTCTTCTCCTGGAAACCCCAATATTACGTATATCTGTTTTCTACAACTAAGAATATCCATTTCTTTCTTTATGGGGAATACATTCAGCAACCTACTCTATGCTACCTACATCTTCTCCCCAATAGGTAGAAGCTATAAATTTAAGGTTCCCTGTTGATGAATGGAAAGGAGCAAGAGAGGATTGAATTAATATACCTACATTTTCCTGTACTTGCTTTCCATAATTACTGAGTTTTGTATATGTTAAAAAAAATTGCATATTTTGGGGCACTTTTTTTATAGATGGGGAGATATCTATTAACTTCAGAAAATACTAGTTAGCTGAAGGACACAACGGCATTAAAATCTTCTGAGAATGATGGAGGCTTATTCATTCACAACAGAATGGAACATCACTGTGGTAAGAAAGAAGCATTAGAATACACAATTGATAGGTTATATACATACTGATAGTTAATTGTTCATGTCCCTTACACTCTTAGTTCGCTTAAAGTAGTCATTAGATCTCTGTCCTTCCTTTTTCTTCCTTCCTTCCTTCCTTCTCTTCCCTTTGTGTTCCATTCTTTCCTTTCTTTTTCATTCTTTCTTCTCTCTGTTTCTTCTTTCCTTTCTTCTTCCACCTCTTTACTCTCTTGCTCCATCCCTCTCTCCTTCCCTTCCTTTCCTCCCTCCCTCCCTCCCTCCCCTCCTTCCTTCCTTCTTTCCTCCCTCCCTCCCTCTGCTCCTTCCTTCCTTCCTTCCTTCTTTCCTTCCTTCCTTCCATCCTTCCTTCCTTCCACATTTCCTCCCTTCCTTCCCACTCTTACCTTTCTCTCTCCCTCTCTCCTCCTTCTCCCTCCCTTTTTTTCTCTTCCTTTCTAACTCTTTTCATTTCTTTCTTGTCTTTAGTCATGTTTGGAGTTGTTTTTCAGAATGTTTTGACTATTTTCTTCACATTGTCACCAGCTCATTACCACAGAATTACACTTCACAAACAAGAGCTGGCTGGAGAGCCAACTTGGCTTAGCTGTACAATTTAAGGGAATTATTAAAAGGATGAATTTAGTTCTTTTTGAAAAGAACACAATGCAATCAGTGAGCATGCAGTGCCACTATCTATTTTTCTCTTCAGTATTGTCCCATGGCCTTTTTCTCTATTAGAATCACTCATCTATGAAGTGAATAGCAGCAGTGGTGTTTGTTACTCAGAACCAAGATCTCGTGTGCTTTGTTGCAAGAACACATCCTTCACAGTTTTATTGTAATCAGATTTACAATTTCTGCTGTTGTTATATGTACTAACAACTAGAAATCCATATTTCACACCAATGATAAACACTAAACTTTACACACACACATACACGCACATTTCTTGGAATAAAAATTCGTCAACACTCTCTTTTATATACAAATTTTTAAATGCAAGTGCTATCACATTAATAATCTTTAGACAGTGTTGCTTAAAGTGTGGTACCTGTACCATGATATGTTGGGAGCCAAGGAGAAGTGCGCGCCAGCGCCCGCCGGGCACCCCACTTCCTGATGAATGGGGCACACCACGAAAAGCCCGCGTGCGCCAACTCAGGGCACCACCCCTATCCACCCCCACTTGCATCACGCCATTGGTGCGACAAATGACATCGCGCCACGTACCTCCCTACGTCAGCAGTCCTGCCCCCCTTTGTTCTTTCTGTATATAAGCGGTTGTGAAAAATAAAATTTTGAGGCTTGATCAGAACACTGTCTTGCCTCCACTCCTTTCTCTCACCCATGTTTCACTTTCAGGTGAAGTCTCCCTCAGGCCACGCGAATAACTAGGTCCCGCAGGACGGGACAATGATATCAGATTGTATATTGTGAGATTATATATGTGTGTGTGTACATATATGTATAGATGATAGATCATAGATAGATAGATAGATAGATAGATAGATAGATAGATAATAGATAGATGATAGATAGATGATAGATAGATGTATAGATATATAGATATAGTTCAAATCCATGATTTTTGATATAATATTGCTTTCCTGTTCAGATCATTTTAATTAGAGAAAACTATCTAAAAACTCCTGAGTAAATACTAATTTGAAGGTATACATACAAGACAAAATTATATGAGTAGTAAATGAGTATTATATCTTTGGAATATAATTTGACAAAATAACTTTTCTTTTTGCACATATATTTAACAGCATATATTTATAGTTGAAAGGTAGAAAACAGAGCACTTATAAAGTCTATCAGGGTCTTATATGTTTTATTCTGTACATGGTCTGT
This sequence comes from Cynopterus sphinx, assembly GCA_030015415.1. Lineage (NCBI taxonomy): Eukaryota > Metazoa > Chordata > Mammalia > Chiroptera > Pteropodidae > Cynopterus > Cynopterus sphinx. Next base: position 113,600,724 of record CM057386.1, on the reverse strand, counting down.
TTTTCATAGTATCATCAGTAAATTTTTAATCAGGCTATAATTTCATAATTGATTATTAAAAATAAAAAAATAAACAAAAAAACTTTCAAAACTCTAACATGAATGTATTTACCCCTCCCCCAAAGAATTGAAGACTTTTGGTAGGTTAAGAGGTATTTTAGAGAAAATATTTTGACTTTTTGCTAATAAAATAGCTTTGGTTATATTACTTTTCCAATTTTACATTCTATTTTTTTATCAGACATGCATAAAAGAATCTCTGGCTTTACCTACCAGGGTCTCCCATGGAACTTATAAAGAAAGAGGACATAAATCATGTTAGCAAAATTAGGGCAGATTATGGTGTACCGATTATCTATTCCACAAAGTGTTATGGAAATAGTGGGATAAATGTCAGATGATTTAGGCTCAGGAATGAGAACATAAAAGAGAATGACTGAGCTCAGCAATTTCATATAGCTGTATTCATTAGAATTATGGTACACAAGGAATTCTTCACTTTCTACCCATATCTCTAACCCGTGGTCACATATGGCCATATCTGGAAATCCAGAACTTAAATTTGCATTATTAATTGCCCATTTCTTAATTAACCCTCCTTCCTAATAACTGACAGAATATTTTCTCCTCCCTCATTCTCCATCCTCATTAGCAATTCCTTCGCCTGGGCTCTATTTATTATGAATTGCATCAGTTGACCAGACATCTGCTCTCTTAGGAAGCTTCCAAGTCTAATGTTCCTTCCAGAAAAGGCAAGAACCTTACATGCTCTTGACTTCTGTGACCAAACTGCATGGGTAATTTAAAATATACATTATCAAGAATGCTTGATAGTATAAGTGAACTAAATGTGCCTTAAAGCCCTTAACCAAGCCACTAAGACTATAGTGTTTAGTTTCCCTTCCCCATGTCTGTGAGCTGGAAGATTTGTGTCCAGCTTGGCCTGTTGACTAGGGGTGGGGTGGGGAGGAGCAGGTTGTATAAAATGTTCTTACAGGTCAGAAAGCTCAAAGCTCGCATTGGGACCATGATGGGAGTACTGCTGATATGCAAATGACTTCTGTCTGTGACAGTAATTGGCTCTTCCTAGACTAGAGGACGTGAGACTTTTTCTTTTCTTTTTTTCTTTTTTTTTTTTTTTTTTGCTGAGGTCTGTGAAACACCTAACAAAGAGTAAAAGGGTAAATTCCAAATAAAAATTACCTCATATTTTTACTTTGGCTCTTTCACACAGTATTTATTCATATTTTATTTGTCATACCTTAATAAAGATATCAGTTACTTTTGAAATAAGCTTTTGTCAGATTGCCAATATCTTGAAATCTTAGAAACCCACTGCAAATGAGAGCACAGATTTTGAAAAACCTGACAGCTGGCCAAGCACTGAAGATCTTTAAGACAAGAGTAGTCAGCTATCCCATTTAATGTTTTGATTTTATGCTTGAATAAAAAAGACTGGACTAGATAACCCTTCCAACTCTAAGATTCTATGACTATTTTTCAAATACCTCATCTTCCAAGAATTCTATAAACAAATGTCCTACTAGAGAAATTCTAAAACAATTGTCATTTGGTTTGTTTGCATTTCTCTCTTTTTCCCTTTCTCTTTCCCTCCCCCTCTCTCTCTCCCTCTCTTTCTCTGTCTCTCATTTTCTTTTTTCCACCCATCTCATCCCCAAATATGATGCCTTAACAAATTCCTTCAGCAAAGTAACAGTTATTAATGATTACAATACAGTTTTTAAATTCTTCACTCACTGATAAAAACATGTGATATGAAATACTGAAGAAACCTCAAGGGCATTCCAAGCATTTACAGAAAAAAAAAGTATTTTTTTTTCAAAATTCATGTGAACTGAATTGAAGAGACATAAGAATTTATATTTAAGACCTCTTAAACGACATGGATGCATTCTGTCATTGGCAATTCTGAATATTGTGATTCTGAAATAGTATAAATCTATCCAGTCCTTCTCATCTCCCTTGGCATTCCTCTGCTGCAAAATCTTTTAATCTATTATCTAAACCATTAACGTAGACTCTAAACAGCCCTTGTCTGATCCTGCTCCATACTGTCTTCATACAAGTACCAGGCTAGGCCTTCCAAAGTCCTACTGTGATTCTATCACATCTCTGCATAAAACCAATATTAGCTGTCCTCTACCTACTAAGTAAATGCCTGACATTGACATTTAAATATTTCTATAGTCATACCTTGCCTTATTTTTCAGCCTTCCCATCTATAATATTTCTATATATTTCTATAATCTAGTATTTCTCATACTCATCACTATGGACATTTGGGACCAGATAATTTTTTGTTGAGATGAACTGTACTGTGCAATAGCTGTCAGTTTAACCCCTAAGTGGGAGTGACCCAAACTTTCCCAGACATTATCAAATGTCCCTAGGGAAGCAATCCCTCTTTAAGAATCATCGATGTAATCCATCAAATTATATTACTTATTGTTTCTAAACCATACCCTTCTCTTAACAATATATCTTTATTGATAATAACTTCTCCTAAAATACTCCCATCTCTCCCTCTTTCTCTTTCTCCCTCTCTCTCTCTCTCTCACCTTAGTTTTATGTTGCTATTTCAGGAAACTTCTAGAGCTTTCTCTATAAAGCCTTTCTCAATTCTTACATCCTGACCTGACTACTCCTTTAAATCCATTCTATGTTTTTATTCCATTCAATAAACATCCTTCTTCCTTAGGCTTATATTATTCCCATCTGTTTATTTGTCAAATTACCCTTGAAATGTTTTCATTTATTTAATATACAAGTATTGTGCTCCTATAATGTGCCAGGCATTGTTGAGTGCATTGGGACTAGAATCGTGAGTAAAGCAAACTCTTTACTTTCTGAAACTAATAGTTCAAAAAAAGGGTCAAGGGTAGGTAGAATGTATGGAGTGAGGATCTAATAAATGATTAACTTTAAGTAATATATCATTTGATAATTTCTATGATCTTTTTTAACAAACAAATAGTTCAACAGACTATAATAAGTAGAAACTCTTGATATATAGCAATCAGGAAAAGCCTTACTAAGGTATGATATTTAAGCCAAGGATTGAAGTATGAGGAAGTGTCATGACTATATCTTTGCCTTTGGAAGCAACAGTGCAAAGGCCTAAGGCAGGGCTAATTTTGGTTTATTTGAAGATCTGAAATAAATTCCTGGGGCTGGATTATAGTGGTCAAAGGGGAAAGTTGTAGAAAATCAATTGGGAGAAGTAAGCAGGGATTGAACTATGCAAGGCCTGTTAGTTCAAAGTAAGAATTCTGGATTTTATTTTAAATGTTTTAAGAGGCAGGTGTAGAGATTTATGAAGAGAATGAACATGGTCTGATTTGTACCACTACATTATTCTGGATTCTGTATAAAGAATGTAGAAGAGAAATAAGTGTTTCTATTTAAAGAACCTCAACATTAGGGGATATCTTAATTTTTCCCTATAGCTAAAAGAGCAGAGGGATTGAATTTCCCATCCTAGAACATTCCACATCTTGTGCCAAGAAAGAGTTAAGAGGAAAGGAGGTATTATTCTTTCAGCCCTTGGGATAGATTGCTTCTGGTTGTTATCTCAATGTAACATAGATATATCAACATTTTGGCAACAGTGTGTGCCATAGCATGAAAAGGATAGGAAGTGCTGCTATTACATTGGACTACATTAGTCACATAAACAACATTTAAATACCTGCAAAGCACTGGGAACTTGTTAACTCCAAAGAGAGCCTTTTCCAGATTTAGAAAGCTCTAACAATTAGAAAATATTGCTCTTCTTGAGCTGAGTCAGAAGTGTGTGTAATATATTGAAGGGATCATTAGTAGACCAATTTGGCCCAGGCAAAAGTTCTTTCAGAGGATGCTCGTCTATCCCAACAACCCTCCTTTTTAATCTCTCTCTCAATGAAAATACCATCTTCTAATGAGGTCTTTCCCTTTATACCTTATTCTCTGCCTCATGGCCATGAACACTCAAATATTCTCCACTTGAATCATTCCAACTGTTCTCCTTGCCTATCTGTTATGACTTTAGTGCAACCCCCTTTTTGATAAACTTTCCCTGATGTTCCATCTCCAGCTTCAGGATGTTAGTCATTCTTTTCTATTGTTTCTTCTTTACTAGATTGTGAACTCCCTCATGACAAGAACTTGATCTTACTTATCTTGATATCCTGATTGCAATGTAGAATCCCTACTATACTAGCAATGTCTAGTTAATATTTGTTAATAACTATGAGTGGAGTAACTCTGGATTTTGAAGTGAAATTTCAAGTAGTAATTCAATCACTTACAAGTTATAGTAGCCATTTATTCAAATATTTATTGCACAAATATTACCGAGTGTTTATGTGCCCAATTATGAAAATGCATGGTCTCTAATTCATGAAGCTTATGGTCTAGATAGAAAGGCAAACATAAATGATTGAATGATAAATAAACAACATGTTAAGAATTCTATGAAGGAAAAATATAGGGTTCCATAAGAACATAAACCAGAGAAACCCAATTTTGTCTGGGTTCTCAGGAAGGCTTCTTTGTTCTGGTATTTGAGCTAAGACCTAAAGAACAAGTAAATATTGAGTAAAGTATTTAAACTCTCTAAGCCTCAGATCCCACACCAGTGAAATGAGGGTAATAATGCTTTCACTTTAGAGACAGTCCAAGGATTAGTTAACATATATAAAGTCTATGCCAGAGAGAAGGAAATCAATAGTAGGCATGTTCTTTCTCCCATAATGAATGATAAATGAAGACAGCTGAACTGGTAGGATTGTGGAAGGACTTTAAGTCTAATGAAATATATTCACTTGTTTCCCCCCAAAAGCTATGTTGAACTCCTGACTCCCAGTTCTTTATAATGTGACCTTATTTGAAAACAAAGTAATAATGGATGTAATTAGCTATGTTAAGATAAGGTCATATTGAAGTAGGTAGGGCCCTGCATCCAATTTGATTGGAGTCCTTATAAGAAGTAGATTTGGACCCAGACACAGGCAAGAACACTGAGTGATAAGAAAGATAGAGATTGAATGCTGCAGCTGCAAGCCAAAGAATGCCAAAGATTGTTGAATAAACCACCAAAAGCTAGCAAGAGGTAAAGCAAGATTCTCTCTGACAGGTTCCAGAGAGAGTATGACTCTGTCAAACCTTAATTTTGAACTTCTAGCCTCCAGAACTGTAAGACAATACATTTTTGTTTTTTAAGCCACCTAGTCTGTGGAGCTTTCTTATGGCAATCTTATGCATTGTAAAAATGTTTAGACTGCATATTTCAGTCAATGATACAGACTTTGGAGACTGACGGGGTTTGAACAAGAAGATATACATAAAAAAATTGTTTTGAGAACAGAAATCCAGGATCAGTGTTTACCATGTTAATGTATTTTCTATTCCCACTGAGTCCATAAACTCCTTGAGGGCTGATCCTATGTCTTCCATGTAAGGCTGAACTCAACATGTACTGGTTCAATAAATTATTTCAAATAAACATTTGAGTACATCAGCTATTTATGAAAAATTTAGAGGTAAAACATTTTAATGTGTTGAAGTTTTACTCTTCTAAAGTAAAAATCATCTCATTTTATTTAATTGAAGAAGCAAAACATGCAGTAAATTAAGTCCAATTTGCATGCAATTGTGCATGCAATGTAGATCTTGGCTTCAACTAGGAAGCAAGCTGTGTATAACCTCAAACACCCTAAATATGAAGTTAATATTGTTTGCTTAAAATTTTCAATAGTTTTCTTTCCTTGCTTTTAAAGAAAATATTATAGCATTTCTCTTTCTAATTTAAAGCCCACAAAATCCATAACTGATAATAAAAATGTATCCCCTAGGGGTGAATATATTTCTCTAATGTTATACTAATAATTCCTTCAAGTTCTATAGCAAGACTGTAATTCTATAAAAAAATATATTCATGGCTTTAATTCATATGGTTTTACTCCATGTAATTATATTTATCATCTAAAAATATTCTACATTTAGAAAAATAGTGAATGGTGTTTAGAGGAAGCAATGTACTGTATCGTATTTTATGAAATTTCATCTGCCATGTGTATTGATCTGGTATAAACTAGAGAACATAGTTTGTTTAAATTAAGGCTTTAAATTTAATTTTATACCAATTCCTTCAACTCATTATCCATAATGTATTTGTTTATATCCATGGAAATGTTACCTGGCTAAACTAAGCAATTTTGCCCAATTCAGATTGATTTGTATTCTCTATCCTCTGGATTCATGCAATTTCACATTGTAATCATTATATAATGAAAGAAGGGGCCCTTAGTTTGTTAAAATTAATATTATTGCCCATGAATGTTAAGTATACAAGGAAAAAAGAGCACAAACTCAGTGAAAGAGAATGCTGGACATGTTTAATGATACTATACTGATCCTACAACAGTTTTCAATAGAGACAGTTCTCCGGGCTTTTCATATACTCACCACTGCTGGGGCACTGAGATCCCCTGGTGTACTTATTCTGTTTAACAGCAGCTTTTAGAAATTCCCTTGGAGTTCCATTTTCTGGGAATTATATCCTTCTTTAGACACTCCAAAATCTTTCCAGCTACTGCCTATCAGTAATTCTTAAACTTGAATGGCGATTACAAAGATTTCTGAACCCTAATAAGACCTATTGCATGCAGATTGTTAAAGGACAAAGGTTAGACATTGGCATTTTAAAAATATACTCCAGGTTACCCTGTTTCAGAAGATATAAAAATCTCAACTGGAGAAACACTATCTGAACTCCTTGGATCTCTGGTGCTCTCCCAGTAACCTTACTTTAAGCTGCTGAATTCCTCCCCACCCCCTTCAAGTTGTACAGATATTGTGTTATAACATCTGGTACTCTTATGCCACATACTCCTCATAAAAGTCATGTAATCTGGCTGATTATCTCAGGATAATGGGAAAGTGTTAGAAAGACTCCCCAATTCACAAAGAACTATCTTCATGAAGGCCTTCTGATGGCTGTGGCCAGCCCACTGAAAAAAGTTGTAACCTGAACCAGAGACTCTCACAATGAGAATATCATCTAGGCAGAAGTTAGGATCTCACCATGTTTTCTAAATAATATTTTGTACATGACTTCCATTTGCATATTGGTGAAGGACCACAGTGAGTATCTCTGAGACAGGTATTCCTACTGGATAGACCTCAGCAGGAAACCCAGATCTGCCATTGGTTACCTACATGGGCTCAGACAAGTTATCTGCCCATTCTGAACCTGGTATTTATCAACAATAGATAAGAAATTATACTTTCTAGAATTGTTTAGATTAACAATAGTGAATGAAAAATGCCTATAAGTATATAGTACTTAATAAATGGTAGAAAAAATATATACCAAAAGGTACAATTTCTACAAGACATTGGTCCCATGTCCTTTGGTGTCCCAGGGACCCGTGCAATCTTTGCACTTCCAGCAAAGGCCATGACGGTGGATTTGCTCCAGTACTCATCTACAACCCTAGGGCCAAAGTTGAAGGCCAAGGTAGGAGAAAGGCAAGATCATTTAAAAGAGCTGAAGTTCCTGAATTTCTTTTTAGAGCATAGAATTGGGAAGAGGCTAGAAACAGGAATGTCCCCACTAAAATGACCTTTAAATTACCAATCAAATACCTGTGGTTAATACCAAACAGTGGAATTCAAGGTGTATGGGGGGGGGGAACTTACTTATTTTTTCCATGCAATTCACTATATTTTTGAGCCTCTTTATTGGTAGTTTTCCATCATCTCTATTTCCAAGACTGAGGCTAAGAGTTTAGACTTCCAGTTTCTTTGTGTTTTAATTGTTCTCATTTACTTGTTTAATTTTCCATTGTGAATTGGGCATGAAATGCATACCAAATTCATGCATTAAATATCCCTGGCATAAAGGACATGCATTAAATATCCCTGACATAAAGGACATCCCCAATGTACTCAATCATTAATGAGCTTAGTACTGAGTTTCAATTGCCAAAGAACAGTTGCAAGTTTCAGTATGTCCTACAGAAAACGCCTGAAGGTTTTTACCCTCCTGTAATATGATGAAAGCACCAGTCAAGTTATCACCTAGCCCTGGAATTAACATGTGAGTAGTTTCTATGTCTTAGGTACTACTGTCCTGAGGTAAAGGATAAAATTACAGAATAGATTTACAGCCTAAGATCCTGGGCAAACTTACCTTAGGTTTCTGTGAATTAATGAGACATTTATAGCATTTGACAGACATTTAATTCCTCTTTCCCAGCAACCTAGTTGGTCTGCAATATTGTGACATTTGCATACAAGGAATACTTATTTTCTAATACATATTTTCAAAGCTTTTGAAACTATTTTACTTAAAAGAGCATTTAGATGATTGAGTAAAAATCCATAGTGTTGTGTCTTTTACTGGTTAAAGAAATTTAGGAAGTTTTTTTTTCCCTCATAATTTTGCAAAATACAGTACAAGAATGGTAACTTTATAATTTTGTGAGCAAACTAGAGAAAACTGAGCTCAGGACAATCTAGAGCAGAGGTCAGCAAACTCTTGCCCATGGGTCAAATCTAGCTCCATCTGTTTCTGTAAATAAAAAACTGTTGATGATAAAAGACATGTTCATTTGTGCTTACATTGTCTACAGTTGCTTTTATGCTAAAATGGCAGAGTTGAGTAGACGTGACAGACATTTATGATTGACAAAATCAACAATATTTATTATCTGTCCCTTTACAGAAAAATTTTGCCAACTTCCAGTTTAAAACATAGCCCTAACAATATTATAAAGGCCAATGGTTCTAGTCTTCCAAATATTTTTATTTATTGACAATCTCTGGACAGGATGAAGTTTAAATGTAACCAATCTGGTTATGTTTATGTTCTTAAATATGAGATGTATATTAATTTTGTTGTCTTAAATGTTGGATATCTACTGAAAACATATTTAATTATCTATAACATAATACGATTTCCAAATAGGTTTCTGAAAATTGCTATGATAGTCATCATTCCTCTTCAAAACTCTGAGTACATTTCCACACATAGAAAAAATGAAAAAATAAGCATTTAAAGTAATATTTTGACAGAAAATGCATTATTGTGGTAGTAGTTATAAGAAAATAAAAGGAGAAGAAGGCAAGGCACAGAAATTGTCTCTAGATTTTCATATATATATATATATATATGTAAAATCAAATAAGAGCCAGAACCAATAAAAATTTATTTTTCTTACAAGGGTCAAAGTATTATATTTTTAAAAAATAAACTTTCCTCATGCTCTCAGCCAGCACAACTAGGAGCAACATTTTTTTTAAAAAAGACAAGTCAACCTATCTTTTAAACTTCTACTTGTCCTTGCAAACTGTCATGGCTTTTATGGGTATTGAGCAACTTTGTCTGTTCTTAATCCAAAAAAAAAAAAAAAAACCTGCAAAGTAAAATTAAAGTAATAAAGAGGGATTAAGACTAAAGTTACTCCACAGAGCTCATCAAATCATAAAAAAGACGTTCACAACATTTTTGACTTCATGTCTATGTTCTCCTGAAACAGAAGTTGTTCTTTGGGCATTAGAGGCCTTTCACTGACCTGGAACAATGACTCAGGGGCCAATCAAGAATCTCAGAATTAAATTACACAATCACTTATTCATAAAACACACTTTTATTTGGGTGACTCAGGCCTCAGGTGCTGCACTCTACACTGAGGGTTCAAAGGCTTGAACCTTCCTTCAAGCGTCTATATTCATAGAGTTTATACTTCATGGAAAGAATAGAAACAAGTCAGTCTAGAAGAGTATAGAGAGTGCTATACTTTACTGGAGTTCAACCATGATTCTCACCCACATATAAAATGTACATGTTTTATTCAATTAATAAGCCAGATGATATGACCAGATCAAAGAGCAATTTAGAAACTAGCTAGCTAGAGACAATCTCAGGATGAGATTGAGTGGATGCCAAACTGCTTCATGTCCAACAGGGCCATAAACTTTTGGAGCAATCTAAGTCACTTGGCAGAAATTATGTTCATATCTACTACATAAAAAGCTGCAAGTTAACGTACAACTTCACATCATCTGAATTTTTAAATTAATAATAAACAGTGAGGTAACCTAAGTACTATAGGACATTGTTTCCTTATTTCTAATCTTCAGAAATAGTTTCTGACGCACAGAGAAGGACACTTTCATCAGCTGGGGTTAAGATGGAGCTGGGGCAAATGTGGCAATATTTAAGATTTGGAAGGTAAATGGGGTCTACACTAGATGAAGATGGGAAGATAGGCATTCCAGAAAAGGGGAAATACATGACAGCTTTATGTTCATTCCTGTGCTAGTCCATGTAGTCTACCCAAGGACTGGAAAATCACAAAACTACTCTTGAAAAAAGGTAGAACACAAAAAAAGGTTTTTTTTCCCTTATAATACAGAACTTGCCAACTTTCAATATGCATGGATTAAGAAATGAATTTCCAAGGTGGCATTATCTAGAAGCTGGGGAATAACTAGAAGTCTCTGCAAAGCCCAGGGTATGCCCCATTTTGGACATGAGCTCAGCATAAGACTGAGAAAAAAGGCGGAGGGGGGTAGGGGGGCCTGTAAATCGTCTATTTACCAGCCACATGTGCTGCTTGTCTGAATTGGTTTGTGGTCTCTCACTTACTCTATTTAGAATTCTGTACATCTGGGTATATTTTTTCTAGTGTTTCCTATCATATCAGTGACAGAATTGCCAACACAGAGGTATCCATAAATTATACTGCAGTCTAGTAGTTTCTAGTGTCTGGAAAGCTTGGAACAAAAGACTCAAATGCAAATGTGAGCTGCTTAATTCAGCGAGTATTTGTGATGTTACCCAGGTGCCAATGACATCTTCCTGACCAGCTCAGAGGCACCAGGGACCAACCCAACATACATTTTTAATGTGCTCAGCTGTGACAGAATATACACACAGAAGACCTTAAGGCCTTAAAGTCATCCTCTTGGAAACCACTGTACTTTTAGGGACCCCAAAGAAATGGTTTAATTAATCTTCTTTTTCAGAATAGCTTTTTTTGATATAAATTATGTACACTGAAAACCTGCCAATTATAGCAAATTAAGGAACTTGGCAAATGCATTCCTTGGAGGCAGATGGTAAATAATATCCAGATTCTGACTTGAAATAGGACCAGAGATTAGCTGGTGTAGAATGTAAAAGCAATCCAGATATGAGAAATAAACAGAGTTAATGTGAGCTCAAGAGGAGGGCTTTGGTTTAGGATGGTTATAGTGATGTGATTAAAACAGATGACTCATTATCATTATGCAGGTTTCCATGAGATGAGCCTGTTCTTAGAGTTTCTTTCTGTGATTCTTTGATGAGCAATTACTAATTGTGTTAGTATATTCAGGATGTTACCCAGATGCCTCAGTTTCCTCACCTATGCAATGAGCATAGAGCAAGTTGGTGAGAGCTTTTAATGACATCACTGTATATAACTGACCCTTGAACAATACAAAAATTAGGAGTGCCCACCTTCACTCAACTACTCTTGTATAAATAAGCAGGGCCTACGTGGATTCCCACTTACAGATTGAAAACACAAATTCATATGCAGTCCACGCCCTTGTTCAGAGGTCATTGGTAATGTGTTTAGCACAGTACTGGGCAGACAGTAAGTGTTCAAAAGTTTTAGCTGTTTGTGTTAGTATTGTATAGTTACCAGAATAAATAACAACTCTCACACACACCCACCATCACCTTTTTGCCCGAGGTAATAGCTAATCCTTACAAATGTTGATTATGTGCCAGGGTCTGTTCCATCACTTTAGATTTAGAGATAAGAAATGGGAGGCTCAGAGGGTTTGTCACACAGGTAGTAAGTAGCAGATCTTAGATGCTTAATTATCTTAAAACTCTGTTGTTACTCAAAGGCTGACAGCTACTTAAACCCCAAAGAAATCCTGAAACTTAAAGTCTTTAGTTGATGTATCCTTGAAAGTGTCAGAAGAGCACTTATTAAAGCTGAGGTGATTTTCTGGGGATAAGGTAAGATAGTAAAAGGTTTGCTCTCTGCTCACCTTCACACTCTTCTAAACTCAGTTTGCTTCTGGTTTGAGTCTCTCCAGCAAGGAGGACTGTGTTCTCAGCTTATACTATGGTCCAAATGGTTGTGTCCCTCAGAATTTATGTTTAAATCCTAACTCTCAAAGATGATGGTATCAAAAGGTAAAGCCTTTGGGATGTGATTAGATCCTGAGGGTTCTGCCCTCATAACTAGAATTAATAATCTTACAAAAGAGAACCCACAGAGCTTCCTTGCTCCTTCCATCATGTGAGGTAACAGCAAAAAAGACGGCTGTCTTATGAGGAGGTTGACTCCCACTAAACTTTGAATCCGCCGGCAACTTGATCTTGGACTTCCCAGTTTCCAGAACTGTGAGAAATAAATTTTTGTTGTTTATATGCCACTCAGTCCATGATATTTTGTTATAGCGGCCTGAATGGGCCAAAACAGTTTGCCTAAGCTCAGTAATAAACTTCACAAATTGAAAGAAAAAAAAAAAGATGGAGTTGGGGGATGGGAGGAAGAAAGTGAGGAGACACCAACCAGATGACAAGGAAGAAAAAAAACAGCTGTCCAAATGGAAGTAAATCAGCAGAGCCATCAGGATAAAGCTCTGAGTATCCATTTGCACGGGGTACACCCCCCACACACACATCTCTGCAACTCTCAGAAAATACCCCCAACATCAGCCAGTCTGAGATCTGGAATCTTCATGGAGTCTGAAATCACAGATAGGACAAACTCAAGTGCATGCTCATCATATAACTCATATTCCGCCTAGGTTTCTAAAATTAGGGAATGACTCAATAATTATACGCCATTACAGCTATTTTCAAGGCTGTAAGTGATGCAGTGCATCGGCACTGATGCAAAAGCTTACCCCAATTAGCTTCTGCAAATCAAATGCGCTTCCTGCAACAGGGCTTCGTTTCCTAGGAGCCTTCAATCTAATTACAAAGCTGACTCTCCCTCAGGGCCAGGCTGGCCAGATGATTTCATTTTACTTTTAGGCTAACCTTTGTTATCAGTGACTTCACCAGAGTGTTCCTTCTCTTGAGAGGCTCCTAGAAACACACTAAAAGGTTAATTTGTTTGATATTTGGTTAGAGAGACTTCTCTACTGGAGGGGCTTTGTTTTGCTCTAGGCAGGTAATGGTACATAGCAGGCATCTTCAGAAGAAGGCAATTTGCACCCAGCCAGCACCAACATAGCTTTATGCACTAACTACCCAGGAGCCACTCAGATGGAAAATCACTGCTGAGAAATAAGTCAGTGGATCCTTTCTACGATTCAGATTACTCATTCAAGAAGACTTTGCATATTTCCCAGTGTTTTTCCTTTTAAAAAACAGGAGCTACAAAGCTCACTAGAAAATATAACTAGCTATGTCACAGAAAAACTTGTGTTCAATTATCTTAACCATTAGAAAAATTGAGGGAAAAGCACAAGTAATTTATAAGTAACAATCGCATCATTATTATTCCAAAATTTGAAATGTATTTTATCACCTATGGAAATCCTCTCCACCCCTCCTTGGCCTGGCCCAAGTAAGCACAGCCATGTACCCTGCAGGTAGCCATTCAGCAGTGCTCATCCTTACTATAGCAGCTAATGCTGACAATGAGGGTGTGAACAAAGCCAATCTCCTCAATTGAGGAACTAAAAACCATGACACCTAACATCTTTTATGAGCAACACAGTGAGAAATAACTGATTCTATTAGTTTTCTTCATTTACTAATATTATTTAAAATAAATATTCTGACCTTAACTTTACATTTCCTTCTTAAATCAGTCCTTAGCATTTTTCTTATATATTGGAGCTTCCCACAACACCCTCCTTCTGCCTTTTAATAGCATGGTCTGTTAATATTTTTGTTAAATTAATAAAATCTCATCTCTTTTTTATCTACAGCATTTCAATTTCTATTATCTCCTAGAATAATGGAAAAACATTTACAACACAAGAGAGTTTGAAGCATGATATGAAATCAGTATATAAAAGCAGCAAATGAAAAACTGTAGGACTTTAAAACAAAGAATAAGAGTATCCATGATCAAATCTGGCAAAACAATAAACCATATGGACAGACTGCTTACAGACTTACACAATGCACCCTGAATACAATTGGAAAGCTATAACACAAAGATAAATAATACAAAAAAATACTTTATTCAACAGACAATAAATATATACATTTTTCTCTAAGTGGTATCTTTGGCTGAACTTAAGAAATAAATTTAGATGTTTGTAAACAATAAAGTAAAAGTGAATTATTGAAAGTTTGAGCAAAGATGGCAGATGGCAGAGTGAAGCCAGATCACACCATTTCCATTTTCCATTCTGCCTTATTAAATTAATAAATAAAAAAATAAAAATGAAGTAAAACAATATCAGCAACAATCAAAAAGGAAAGATGCACAACTTATAGTGATAAACATTAACAAGAAACTAGAATGAGCAAAATAGTATGGATAATTACTTGGCTTCTGAACCTTCACCAACATTCTAGAAAAAATAATGCACATTCAATAATATACTGATAATATTCAATAATATTGTCAAACTTTGGAGAAATGAATTAAGATTGTATCCTTAAATTTTTCTTCTTCTAATTGACAAGTAGTAGAAATAGTTCCTGAGATGGATGGTAAAAAGGAAGACATGTAAAAAATGAGAATAGTCAAGTTTACAGGATTCACAATGAATAGAGGATAACCTGAATGGAAATGAAATGAAAACCCTACTGATTAGAGAAAACCATGGTTTAAGATAATTAACACAACCTTGGCTTAGCTCATTTTACCATACCCTCAAAATGTAACTCAAAGGAAAAGAAACTAAAATAGACATCAATCATAGGAAAGGAGCAAAAAAAAAAGAAGAAAAAAAGGGTGTTTGCATTTTATCTGCAAAATCAGCAAATCAGATAATCTGCACCAAATATTTCACATGAAGTACAAGCAAGATTAAAAGAACCTGCATACCAACAATCCAAAGATGTTGGAGAAAAAAAACATGCACAATTCAAGAAAAAGGTGTATATAAAAAAAAAAAAAACACAGCAGAAGGAAAAAAAAAATTCTCCATAAATGCATTGATGCAAAAGAAAAATGTAATAAGGTGATTTTGATTTTAAAAAAGAAAATGGAAAGACATAAAAAGAGAGTATTTAGCATTAAAAATTTTGATATATAAAGCAATAATATGGAATATAGCAATAACTTTTAAACAAGAAGAAAGAGAATAACAAGACTAAAAATAAAATTGCTACCTAAATTTAAAAAATGCTTTTTTTATAAGCACAACAAAAAGAGAATGCAGAAAAACATTAAAAGGTGATGAAAGGAAGAAAGAAGGAAGGAGGGAAAGGAAGGGAGGAATGGAGGGAGGTAGGAAGAAAGACAATGACCTCACAAAAGATAACCAGCTTCCAGAAGAACAAAGCGCAACCATAAAAACCAAAAACATCTTAAAGGATATAAAACAACAACAACAACAAATTGTCTATCAAGTAATGGGGAAAAATAACTAAAGATAAAGAGAATATACTTTAATCCAGGCAAAATTAATTCAGAACACTCAAAACCAAAACATATCCTGGTTTGCTACAGAATTTCAAAGGTAAAGAAAAGACTTCTTCAGGCTGTTTCAGATGACCCAAGTCACCAAGGGGAGATAAAATCAGGATCCTCTGAAACTTCTCCACAGCAACATTTAAGGCTAAAAGATTAGAAAGAAAAGTCTACAAAGTTCTGAAGAAAGAGAAAATGTGTCATATGAAATGTTTATCCAGCCGTTTCAGATACAAAAGGTAATACTAAGGGTATTCTGAACCACACAAGAGCTCAGAAAGTACAATATCTGAATAACTCATGTACAGAAGCTACAATAAGCCATTAAGATTCACTGTACTTTTGTCATTTTTAAATAGGAGAGAATTTAAGAGATTGAGTTTGAGGTTGAGTTGAGTTTGAATCCTAGAGAGAAATTGGTTGTAATTATGAAAAATGGATAAAATGAAGGCACTCTAAGCTGGTGGCAATACAAATGGAAGGGAAGAAGCATAGTTATGTGTATAACTACAAAGTTTGCAAACAATAGTAGCTAAATTGGTATTTTCTTGCATGTATACATCTCTCAGCTTCACAGAAGATGGAGCTATCCAAGTATGTTAAATAACACTTTATATTTGTATACATTATATTCTCATTTTTGTCACTTTCTAAAACTTGTTTTGTTTGCTGAAAATATTTGCAAGTCAAATTACAACACTTTTTCCTTCCAGAAATTGAAAAATTTATGCAACTTTTAGAATCAGTAATGTAATTTATACTAAATAATTGCAATATCCATTATAACTTGTGAAACTGATAAAAAGTTGGAGTATTATTTCATATCTATTTACACTTTGAGGTTTAAAATGCCATCTTTTAGAACAGAAATTCTGGTAACTTTATTGCCTTGTGATTCTATTTCTGATGTAACGCTACACTAACCAGACCCCTGAGGAACTAGCCTAGTTTCATACAGGGTAAATAGGTCCAGTAACAGTCTCTGCAGAAAAATGTACTTTTATAAGAGTCTATGGATTTCATGTTTGTCTATCAATAGGGGTGCTGATTGACACATTCAGTATCCTTAACCTAATTTCAACTTCATCTGCCTTTATGCAATAAGACTACTTTAGCCTTTGACCCCAGAATGCAGAATTTAGCCCTGTCACTAATTTCTTTGGAAAATTTATCCATACAAAAGTATTCCTGGGCACTGTAGATTTCAGTGAATATTTGGTCGATCATGGAATGGTACATCACATCTTACAACACTAAGCATTCCTTTCTCTTGCTCACCTTTCTGCCACTCTCTTCATTCTTTCTTTCTCCCTTTCCCACAGATTCTCAAACTTTACCCTCTGCTTTATGTACAGTGACTCATTTTGAACATTGGAGCCCACCTACCAGCCCAACCCAGCCCTGACAAATGTTAATCAAGGCATATTCTTACAAAGGTGGATTCTCACAAAGATTTCTCAGGGCACAGGCAAGGAGAATATCATTTTCCCTGTAACATCCAATACATCCTTTAGTAATTCATTCAACAACCATCAACTGAACCTCTGCTGTACACTAAGACAATTACTATACATTCAGTAAAGGCCTCTATTTGAGGGTCTTCATTTTCCTGTTCCCGTTTCTCCACTGTAGCTACACATGTGAGGCCCATGCATGCAGGTGTGCGTGTGTGTGTGTGTGGTGTATTTAGGTCACCAGGTGCTACTACTGAGTAATCAGAGATCAAAACTGCCTCATCTAGTCTCTCACCCTTACTCACTCCTCACCATACTGTGATTTATTTGAGATAGTGTGATTTGGGATGAGTAAGAGCAGAGCAGAAGTTTAAGAATACATGTGATACAACCTTTTCCCCCTATTTTTTGATTTTTCCTCTTAATGAAGACATACCTTTAGGAGCTCCTACTTCCACATAGTAGGCACACTTGGTTCAGGGCCAATCCTGTCTTCTAAGGATAGATCTGGAGACTAGTGTCTATCCCTGCCCCAAATTTGGCAGAGATGTAAGGCAGCAAATCTAGATAAGCATGTCTCTTCCATAGATTCAAGTCATCCCTTCATTGGGTCAGATCAAGGTCTGGGTTAGGAGGGAAATGATAGAAAGCCTCTTATGGCTATATATTTATGCCATTCTTCAATCCAGCTTTAACATTAATAAATCTAAGTTTTATCTCTCTATCTTTCAGACTCTTTTGTCTATTTGCAAAAACTGCTCCCTAAAATATAGGCAAGACATATGTGGTTATCATTCCATAAAACACCAACAATCACTAACTCTGTTATGCCAATTAAGTTTAAGAAAAAAAAAGGACACAAAATGCTACTTAAGTGATTTTCACATTGCCATAATAAGAGGTCCATGAAGTTGACCAAAATTTATTTTCCTTCCCTCCTTTCTTCCCTCTTCCCTCTCTCTCGCCTTCTTTCCTTTGTTATTTGTTCTTTCCTTCCTTGTTTTTCCCCCCTTCCTTCTTTTTTTTTTTCCTTTTTTTTTTTTTTTTTTTTTTTAATTTTCAGGTCAAAAAGAGTCTAGTCCTGCTATCTAAGTAGATATTGCTTCAATCACCCCAGTCAAACAGAGACTATCCTGGGACACCTCTGTGGTAGTAGTAGTCCTGGGGCCTCAGCCTCAAATAGAAGTGAAAGCCTTCTTTGAAAACTAGCCTCTCACTTCTCATTTACAACTGCTCAGACAAATATCGAATCATACATATATTAAGAGCTCTATTTTCCCACACTCATATCCCCAATTAAGATTCTATTAACATTCATTAGCCTGTGTGTTCTGTGGTAAGAGACTTCTCAAGTGTATGATTTGTTTTATCTAACTGACCGGTGACCTCGTTGAGGACAGATTCAAGTGATTGCTTCTACTTTTCTTCAATGTCTCGTCCTTCTTACCCACGCTTCACATGATATTCTGATTACACCTGAGTCTCAATAAAACTTGCCACCTGATTGATAACCATGCTAAACCATGGTACTAGCCCCCTCTTGAGTTTATATTCTAAAATAGAAGACACTAATGCAGACATTGACATTTACAAAAAAGGCAAAAGAATACGTGTTTAAAATAATTTCAGGAAGGTGAAAGCTAAATGTGATGGCTCAGTTTCAGGAGCTATCTTTAGCCCATAAATTCTGGTATAGCTATCTTGACCTAGCACAGCCCATAATCACATTCATCTGCCCTTGCTTGAACAGTTTTAGCATATCTGTGTCTTTTATTCTAAGCTGCCTAAAATATTTTTGGAGAAGAGAGGGGTTATAAATAACAAGTGTAGTTTATCCTACCAGAATACATTAAGAGTTAAAAATATAATAACTGCATTATTCACATGTAATGAATAGGGCACAACACACATGCAGAAAAACAGAATAACAAATGAAGATGAAAGGTAGTTTTGTAGCTCATCTATTTTGGGGAAACAGATGAGCAGCTTGAGCACCTGAACTTAGAAAGGGCATAATACCAAGGTTATCATCTTAGCTGCTTGTGAAAATGATTGCACAATCTTTAGCAAGTGGCCTGGAGCAGGATCTGTGTTCAATGACTCATCCAAGAAGTGGCTCTTCCATTAGCTCCCCAACTATAAAACTGAAATGTTCATTTCATTCTGACTCACATTGTTAAATGCCACATACTGAATCACCAATCTTACTACATAAAGCAACTGGATCAAATGTCTGTATGAAAAACTTATCCAGGCTAAAAATCTCCACTTAGGCCTAGGAGACTACGGAAACTGTGGTTACAGTTAGTTGCTTTGAAAGTCACAAACGAATTCAAGTTCACTGGCTCTCTGGATGCTAGATAAAGCCAAAATAGTCAATAGATTTTATTTCTGCATTGTGCTTTACGATCCCACTTATACTTTTATTGTGTGCAATAAAAATTCTCATCGATAATCCTATTTCTAATAATTTTGGCTTTTAAAAATATTTCTCTTTCAGTGACTGCTGTTTTCCTACTTATGTTATTTTCCAAAGGGACATTTCAAATATGGAAAAAAATGCTAAAAGGGACTCTAAATGAAATGCATTCTCTAACTGTCCAGATGTTCATTTCAATGCATACATCATATAAATCTAAACTGATGAGAATGGTAATGGCCCAGGCCCAGTCTGTCTTAGTGAGCTCTAAAACAAGAAAAATAAGAAATGTGCCTTTTTTGGAGGTTATGAATTTTAACAACTGGAGAAAAGAAAATCCTTTTTATATTTTATTGTTTTTATTTTGTGGATAATAAAGTCTACTTGCCATAATAGACTTCTTTTTCTTACTATGTAACAGACAAATTCCACGTCTGTTTCCAAATGAGGTCCAAAACTTTTCTCTGTAATGAGACATGTTAAAACAAACAAACAAACAAACAAACAAAAACCCAAATAACCCAAAGTAATCCCAAAACAAATCCTAAAATATGACTACACTTTCCAGTGCTTTTCTTTCTGAAGTCTTTACCAGATACTCTGTATCATTCCATTGTTCCTCACATATCTCTAGTGTGGCAAATGTAACAATCAAGTCTTCCAGTTTTGAGAATTTAGATAAAATTTATACAAATGCCATATAAAATAGCTGTAGTGGCTGTTTGATGTATTTTGAGAGACTGGAAAAAAGGCTTCAAACAAGGCCAAACATCAGGACTCCACAGCACCCTATTGCTGTGTTATCCACAAAGCCATTTACTCAGTTTAAAAAATATATGGTTAGGAATCCTCAGAGCTGGGTTCTAAAAGGGGCAAATCCCCTTGATTCTATATGATGAAGCTTGTCCTACTAGAGTTTCCACTTTGGGGAGGGAGATGCCAAGCTGCATCTACCAGCCCACCTCTCCAGTGAGGCAACCCTGAAAAACTACGCAAGTGTCCTTTGAGAAACCTGAGTTCCTGGGCTATCTGAACTATGTGTTGTCAGTGGAAGAGTGGTACTGCACTGCTGATGCCTGACCCAGCTCTTCCTAAAAGTCTAGTACTTCCTTTGAGTGAGGGGACTGTTAGCCTTGCACATGTATCTGCTTAAATCATCTCCACAGTTACAGCCAGAGTTAACACCTACACTTACCCAAAAAACCCCACAGCTGGGATGCTAACATCATACCCTAAAAAAAGGATATTTTCAGGGATCCTACTTCTCTTTCCATTCAGGATTCTATATAAAAAAAAAAAAATTACCATAGAGGGGGTTGCTTATAAACAGCAGAAATGTATTTCTCACAGGTCTGAAGGCTGGAGGTCTGAAATCAGGGTGTCTCTCTTCTGGGTCTGAGACTTCTCTTGCTGACCTCACATGGAGGAAGGGCTAGGGAGCTCTGTGGGACCTCTTTTATAAGGGTACTAACCCTATTCATGAGGGCTCTGCCTTCATGACCAATCACCTCCCAAAGGCCCCACTCACTATTCATCTTGTGGATTAGGATTTAAACATACAAATTTTGGGAATACATGAACATTCAGACCATAACACTACCTGACATATCATCAACAGCAAATACTCATTAGAGCTAACATTATGCCCTAAACTCAGCCGTCATTTGCAGTGCTATAGGAATATCATCGCATCTGTAAGAAAAACTTTGATTAAATACAGTTTTCTATAAACATGTTCTCAAAGTTTTTCAGTTATATTTCCACTCCTTAGCTCCCTTACTAGATAATAAACTCCTTTAAAGGCAAGTATTTATTCATCAAGAATTTATTTCATAACTTTTCTATGACTTTTAATACAGTGCCACTGACACCTTAGAATGTTGGCAAACAGCTAAGTTAATAGCAATGAAAACAAAAGGAGATTATGCTTAGCAAGAATAGCTAGTAACTTTCCTGGGTCAGGGAGAAGCAACACGTTCAGTTTTTACAATAGTAAAGATTATTTACCATAAAGTACATTTGTTGTCATAATATAATTTGATTTATGTCAAGGAGTCAGCTAAGTGAAAGGATACCCATGCTTTTATGTACTGCCAAATCATCTCTGTCATTTAAAAATTTAAATAAGAGCTTGAAAAACCATTGTGACACCTTGAAAGGATGGATTTAGTAATTTATCTTGCAACATTAAAAGCTTAAAATATGTGGTTACAATCTAGCACGGTGATGTTTCTCTGAAATACTCTCCACGTCTCTGGGACAATTTCTAAGGGGGCTGTCCAAAGACCAGGAGATGGACTGAAAGCTCACACCATCTTCTCCAGCCTGATGATTTTATGCAACTTGCAAATGCAGTATGAAGACTAGTCTTGGCTTTTTTTTTTTTTTTTTTCTTGAAGCTCACCAGCACACCTTGGAACCTGAGTTTTCTCTCACAGATCCACAGCCAGAAGACGATTACCTCTGCTCTTAACTCAGGCATCACTGGGTCTGTAGGGACCGCCCACCTTTGAGAGCTTCAGATCTCCTCCCTGTCTGAGCAAGCATCCTCAGCACACCTTCTCCTGCTCCCCAATCTTCAATTTTCATTTTAGCTCCTTCTTCTACATGTCCAATGCAAGATATTTTATTTAAGAGTTTTTAAATCTCTAAAACTACTCTTCTTTCACAAACTTATTTCATTAACCCTTCGTCATGACAACTCTCCATATATTTATACACTTAAGCAAAAGTCACCATTATGCATTTTCACATTTTTTCACGAACTGACAAAACCTGTCCCCAAATACTCAGATTTACTGATGAACTTAGTGAACATCTTCACCTTCCCAAAGTAATGATAGTTTCTTATTTTCAAAATAATATCCTGTTTACCACATAGAATATTGCTGGACTATGCATGATCTCACCACTATGAGTAAGGCAATTACCTGGTGTTCTTCTGGAAATTTTTAAGAAGGAAAAATTTGTCTCTCTTCCCTGATCTGACCAAGGTCCAGAGGTCCATGAATATACCTCCAGGGCAAAGCTGAGTCTATTTGCAATCTGTCTCTATAAATATTTAATAAAAAGTTTGAGAGGAGGCTGACTAGATATCCATCTGTTAAACTGCTAGAGACATACCAGACACTGTGAATTAACTACAGAATAGGTCCATTATATTGTCAGGGTTCGATGGAGGGCCGAAGATATGCAGCTGATCCCATGTTCTGAGAAGTCCAACACTGAGAAAGGAATGAAGCAGTAAAGATTGGATGAACAGAAATTCTGCCACAAAATGAAGCTGATTCCTTGTGAAAATTTGTTAACAATGCTCTGACCAGTTTAAAGCAATATGCCTAATTCTGACCTATACACAAAATATCTCTTAAGCAAAGCCAAAGTTCTCAAGGTCTGATTTCACTTGCCAGTGGCTTCTTAATGTCATTCATCAATAATAAAAAAAACAAGTCAGGAGAAATGCAACAAGGTTAAGCTATATGTATTTGTTCTTTAACATTTAATCAACCCTCAACACTTCATAAATTTAATAAAAATATAATATTAAAACCCAAATACCCAAACAACTATAAATCGGACTGCCACAGTGCTTTCTGCCACTCAATGAAAGATTCTCTTCACTTTTCGGAGAATTAAGAATGTCAGCATTTTTAATAAATGACTGATTTGGTAGTTCAGAGGAGGTTATGTCACCCTCCTTCAGAGCAAACAGGCCTATAGTAAGTAATATGATAGGTGAAGAACAGAATGCACTGATGGTAGATTCTACCTCTTTTAAACTTTCTATCTTGTTTTTTTTTTTTCCAAAAGACAGTGGGAAATTGTAATAAATGGGCTGAAATAAAGAAAAATGTGAGTTTTTGTTCACTCGCAGATTTTTTTCCTCCTCATTTCTCTTTTCACCCCTCTCTCTCAAATACTGAAAAAGTAAAGCACTTCAGAGAGAGGCCACAACAGGTTTCTAGTTCTGATCAAGCACTTTCTATGTCTTTGCTGCTTTCCGTTTTTTTCCCCATATACCCTTGCCCTTTAGACTTAAAAAGGAGCAGCATCCAAAGAATCCACTAAAGCAACTATGTTGCAGGGTGAGAGGGGGAGGGGAACAAAAAAGTACTTGACATTGAGAAAATAAGAAAATTATTTCAAGCTCTTGATTGCATTTAGATTCAAATGCCAGGAAAAATAAATGTGCTTCTTTCTTCCCACTCCCACCCTGAACTTAACACATGTGCGCACACACACATATATACAAATGCACTGACTGGCATGAACACTCAACACCTCCTATGGCGTTTCAGGTAAAAGATAAGAAACCTGTGTATCTCAGACATATGGGATGTAAATAAATACCTTATTTTAAATGCATAGATCTATGTTCCCAGGGCATCTCTGCTGGAATAAGCCTAACCAAAGCATCATCAGTAAACAACCTATTAGCATGTCATACAATGCAGGAAACTCATTTTCATGCCATTTTATGATGTGGAACTAAGACAATGAGAGAGTGTAGGAATTGCAATTCCCAAATAAAAATTGTCTCTGTGGCTATTGGACCATATTATACATTTATATGTACCTATATTAAGAATAAATATTTTATATTATAGATGGAAACAGATTCTCACCATTAAAGAACAACTACAGATTCATTTTGGATGTGTTTCCAACAGATAACAGCAAACCCTTTTTTCAGTTTAGGATTCAAGCAAGCAGAGCTTACACATAAGTACAGATCATATTCTTAGAAGGAACATATGATTCGAAAGCATGAGAGCATTAAAATGAGAGCACAACTTTAGCAGATTATAATTTTAAAGCTCTTTGCTGTTGTTCTTAAAGAATAAATAAAATAATAATGCTATATTTAAAATTTTCCAAATTCAAGTTCTACTAATGCCCAGATTTAGGAAGTAAGTTTGCTAATGCATTTTTCTCAAATGTAAAATTATTTTATGGAGTCATTATAATACACGTGATATGTGCAATATATAAGGTAATAACACAGAACAGTTGTTTCATGTCACTAGACCTGCTTCTGTCCTTTACACTGAAAGGGAGTGGGTTTCCTGGGAAAAAGAGGTCAAACCCTTACATTTCTCTTGCTAACTAAAAGGAGAAAACTTAATTCTCTTTCTCAGGTATTCGGTTTCTAGATATAAAAAGTCAGCTTAACAGCCACTCGTACCACTTATAAATGTTCTCACTGGAGAAACAATACAAGAAACCAGTGTCATCTCTCCAACGAGCCATGCATGGTAGCCACGCATTTTTATGCACTCTGTGGTTGGCCCTGCCACCAGCTCTAGCTGCACACTGCCTTCTCACCAGGGCCTCTAGCCAGAACCATAAAGATCACAGAATTATAATGTACAGCAAGTCTTCGAATAATGCTGTTGCCCTTAATGTTATTTACTTACAATGTTGATGCAAAAATAATGGTTCCAGGCCAGGGACACTGTATGTGTGAAGGTTGTACTCTCTCTCTTGTTCTCTGCACGTCCACATGGGTTTTCTCTGGGAACTCCAGCTTCCTCTCACATCTCAGAGCTGTGCACCTGAGGTGAACTGGTGTGTCCACATTGTGCCTGTCTGAGCATGGATGTGAGTGGGCCCTGTGATGCAGGGTGTCCTGACCAATGTGGGTCCTGCTTTGTGCCTTGAGCTACTGGGAGAGGCTCTGGACACTCGTGACCCTGAACTAGAATCAACAGGTTGGAAAAGAAGTTTCTTCTTGTTTTTATTATTTCTTAAATGTATATATAGCTCACATTTAATTCAATGTTTAATATCAGAAATGTCTAGGGCCTTTATCTAGAATTTTGGCATTGTTTTTGTGAACAGAAATATGCTATAGGAACTTAACTCTTATTTATATCAATTAGCTTGTGGTAAAACGGTTTCATAATGCACCTTTTCACTTACTTACAGTCACACTTTCCAATAACCTATAGATGATTTTAAGTGAGGACTAACTTAGAGCTTAAAAGGAACACAAAAGACATTTCATCCAACATTCTCACTTTAAAGATGATGAAAATGATCTACACATTAAGTGACGTGCCACACACAGCAAATTTTCATCGAAGTCTCAGCTGAAAAACATTTTCTGACCATCAGTTCCCTAGCATCCTGCTGCACGACGCACAGTGTGTAGGTCAGCAGCACTGGGGACTTGTTAGAAGTGCAGAGTCTCAGGACTTGCCCCAGACCTACTACATTAGTCAGGATTCCTCAAAGAAGCAGTATCAACAAGGTGTGTATGTGCATGTGTGTACAGATATCTGTTTTAGGAAATTGGCTCACGCTATTGTGGGCACCAGCAAACCTAAAGTCTGTAGGAAAAGCTGGCAGTCTAGAAACTTGAATAGTATTTCTACATTACAGTCTCGAGGCAGAATTATTTTCTTTTCTGGAAAACATCACTTTCTGTTCTTCAGGCTTTCGGCTGATTGCATAAGGCTCACCCACATTAATGACAGTAAACATTTTCACTTAAAGTCAAGGGATGGTAGATGCTAATCACATCTATGAAATATCTTCGCAGCAACATTTAGATTAGTGTTTGACTAAACAAGTGGGGACCATAGTCTTAGCCAAGTTGGCACATAAAATAGATTTGGCACATTTCCTGAACCAGAATCTGCATTTTAAAATGACCCCTGGATGATTCTTATGCACATTAAAGGTTGAGAAGCTCTGATTAAGCTACCTGTAAATTGCGAGATATCACAGCCCCAATTGGGTAACAAAGGGATCCAACAAAACAGTATATTAAATAAATAAGTTAGGAGTTTATTTTCTCCCATAGAAAAGTTGAGCATTGCAGTCTAGGACAAAGAAAGAGACTTGAGAACCAGAAACCCAGGCTTCTTCTAACCTGTTGCTCTGCCTTCTTCAACACATGGCTTCTATGTCATGGTCCAAGGTAACTGTTTGAGCTCTGGCGATCACGCCTTTGCTCTCGTCAGCAGAAAGGGAGAAAAGGGAAATGGAGGGAACATCCTCTTTCAAGTAAGGATGTGACCCAAAAGTTACCCTCATTTATAGTCAAATCCCATAGTCCAGAACATGGTCAAATAGCCAAATGTAGCTAGAAGGGAAGCTATGGAATTCTGTCCTTTAATTCAATAAGATTTAGAATTTCTTAATGAAAGAAAGAGAGACTGTTACTATAGGACAGCTAACTACTTCTACCACTTGTTTTTCTGCTCCCGGCTACCTGCAAGCACTTCTGGGACTGCAGATGAGGAGGTGGTGAAGCAGCAGAAGAACAAGAGCACCTTTCCCGCTTTCTCCTGCAGGAGGGGGAATTGAACCCAGCGTGTCGCTGTAGGATGAGGAAACAGAGTGATGGTAGTTCACATAACCATTTCACTGATTGGCTTCTTCGACAGAGAGCTGATCATGGCCAACAGAGCTGGAATGTAAGTTTCCCTTGTCCCAAAGAAGTAGCAGTGGTGGAAGAAGAGGATTCTATTCTCTGGCTCTTTTTATGTTTCATCACTTCTATCCCTTCACTGCCACACAGGGATGACTCACTTCTCTGTTTCCATGGCCAAGAAGGAGCACAAAAGAGGAAACAACTCCAGTCAAAGCTTCTTCTCTTATTCAATCCTGGTAATTCTCATATCCCACAGCTGGGAATAGAAGCATGTAGAGCCAGTTTTAATGTTCCTGCTGACCACAAAATTCTTTGTAATTTCCTTTCTCTGAGCAAAAGAAAAGTTTAAGGGTAAATGAGAAATATACAGAAGAATGCTTAGGAATGCTTTATTATAGAGGAGTAATGTTGGCATAAGTATATTTTCATTTAATTGATGAAAGCAGCTTTACACACACACAAAAAAAAAAAAACCTAATAGCAGAACCAAAAAAAAAAAAACCTGTAAAAACATAACAACTACTCTGTACTGCTAACCTCCACAATAAACCACATCCATACACAAAGTCCCTTCAGAGATCAACAAGGCCTATTGTACAGAATTTCTGTAACCAAGGTAACAAAACATCATTGCTTTGTATCAACTTTTAAGACAAAAAATAGTTATATTGAATGTATTCTTTGTAATGGTGTTTATTTCTATAATGTTTACCATTATTTTCAAGATCTACGCTTTGTCAGGTTGTTTATTTTCTTCTAGGTACTAAGTATAACTTTCAGTAGGTAATTAAAAGCACCTGGATTGTAGGTCAAAATTTTTCTAAGACTATAAATAAATAAGAATATAGCTGTGACATGATTTGATTTGCTTTTACTTTCACATTCCTATGAAAAATTATTTGTTAACATAATGGAATATCAGGTAAGTAATACCATACATTGATTACATGATCTGCAAGCATGAATGGTAAATGATAAAATGATAAGTATAGTATAAGATGCTATAAATAATTTGAATGTATATTATTTCATATAAAACCATTTGATAAGTTTGTTATCAAACTTGACTCAATAATTATCTGCCATCTAGTTCCATGATAAAATAGAATGAGACAATTCATCCTGAATCTTATGTACCCTTGTAAGAGTATCATTCCTGTCAAGTGCATACACACACACCTTTTTTAATATACTTGCTCTTTTCAAAGTTTTCACTTACGTGAGAGTTTCACTTAGATGCTCAGTATTGATCTACAAACAAAACGTGTTTGATATACATGAAGCAGAGCTCAGAAGCAGTCTGGAGTTCTATGACATTGCATTCTCCCACTAAACTCATGTTCTCAGCTTGAAATAAAACTCTAGAATTAATAAACATTATTATTAATTGTAATAGCTATTACTATTACTGGTGAATGACTGCTGATAGTGCGGCTGCTATTAAGTTCTTAAAAACTTTTACCTTCTATGTGAGTATATGAGTGTGTGTGTGTGTGTGTGTGTGTGTGTGTGTGTGCTTGCAATTTGTCATATCATGTAATTATCATGTAATTACAAATGTATATTATCAATATAATTAATGTAATGATTGAGTTTAAATTTTCATTAATTTAAGGAATGACCACTTTTACTTGGGAAATTATTGATTGGTTGTTGAAGTTTTGCCTACCAGCTACAGTTTGAAATAAAAAACTCATGCAAAAATAGCAAAAAAAAGGTGCTAGCTATATAATCTCAGGCCATGAAAAGTAACTTTTCTTCTGTATTTCAAAAGAAATAAACATTTCTTATGGTTTAATGAAGTAAAAATTATGCTGTTATTACAGTGTTTCTGTTTCCTCTGGGAGTGTGTCTTACTCTATCTGTTTCTGTTATATATATATTTTTTCTTACATTACAGAGAAATTGCCTCTCTAAGGATCTGGATTTCTATTCCCTGGGACTGTGTTCCCCAGATGACTTAGTTTGATGAGAATAATTTCCATTCCCAGTCAGGAAATGAAAGCATAGGGCAGTGTAATGAGCATGTGATTGAACTTTTCCAATAGTATAGACTTATTAGCTCTAAGAATTTGCCATTTACACTAATTTTTTCCAGCCTCATGAAATTTGCCCCATAGCTCTTGAATTAGATTTTTTATCCAACTTCACAGATGTCATTTTGGTTTCAGACTTAGGCATGTTCTAGAGACTTAGTATAAAGGGTACATTTATATTCTTAAATCAGAAATTTTCATTTTTTATTTTTATTGTTGTTTTTCTGAGCAAATTTTAAGAAGAGATTTAGTATGATTTAATATGCATTTTCAACTATTTAGAAAAAAACTATCGATATTAAAGAAATTAGTCTAAAAATAGTACTGCATGGAATCCTGCTCAATGGTCTCTCAAAAGCATCAAGTTTTGTCAAATACATTCTAGTCTTGGCCTTTACTATAAACAATGGTTATTAATTTTTTCATTGATACTAAGGGAGAAAAATCATGTTTTTATTTATAAAATTGAATTATATCTAATTCTGAGCTCCACCAGCCCGGTTAGCAGAAAAGCTATCATGTTTGGGGGCATATGTTTCTATGTAAAATCTCTCCACTTTAAGCCATCATGGTCTAGAACTGTGCTGGCAGATCCAACACTCACAAAATGCTGCTCTCCTCATAGCTATCCCAACCCTGGACATTGTTCAGGTTCCAAAGCAACATCTCTTAGGGGGTTGTCTCTAGATTACTCCTCCACTCACATCAAACAAAGTACCACTATGGACAGGCTATCACCTATGTGCTCTCCCCGCTCTTTACTCAGTAAACTGGAGCTGAATTCTCAAACACGTTAGCCATGTTCTGCCTCTTATAAGCCCAGAATTTCCAAAAAGAAAAAGAATAATAATAACAATAATAGCAAAGCCTAACAATGATACTACTATATACAGGCATTTCAAATGTATTAATTTATTTAATAATCACAGAATGAGGAAAGATGTACTTATACCGGATTCATTTAACAAAAGAGATTATTGAGGCCCAGAAAGGTTAGGTGACTTGTCATTCAACCAGTAATTGACAAACCCAGAATTCAAATCCATGCATTTTGGCCCCGGAGTGTATGCTCTTAGACACTGCGTTATGCAGCCTGTAGGCAATCTTTTCATTTTTCCCAAGTCAGATAATTAATCTATGGCTTCAGTCTTCAGAGGCTCAATTGTACAGAGTGATGACTGACGTTGAGGAATAAAGATGTGTGAAGGAAAACATTTGCTGTATTTATTTCTTTATAAAATATCTCCAAAAAATATCTCCAGAAAGCACTCTTAAATTCTCAGTCAAGTTATTTTGCCAGGTACGTGTAGCAAGGCCTCAAATATACTCACATTATAACTGAGATGTGCAGTAAAAAAGGCATTTTTTATCTTTTCATCTTTAAGTATTCTAGTCTGCCACACAAGTCCCATCCATTAGCTAATGTGATGGGGAAAATGCCAATATCTAGTATAAATACCAATTTAGTTTGATTTAATAGTTTAAACCCTGTAGGTAGGTATACCCAGTCTTTTGGGTTAACTACTCAAGCTCTCTTATATCTTAGCCCTTCTTCTCTCACTCTTTTCCAAAACAGGGTCCACATCTATGAGAAAGGAACTTACATGACCTCATGGTGCAGACAGATAATAATCCCCCATTTTTGCCTTGTGTTTGCTATTTAGTAATTAATGACCTTCATGATATTTCTGGTGCCATATCTAAATTATTCTGTGGTGTCTGCTGGTGATATCTGCAGCGAGAAACATAGTGTCATGTTCCCTCTCTCTCTCTCTCTCTCTTTCCCCTTCTCTCCCTCCATCCCTCCCTCTTTCTCTCTGTCTTTCTCCCGCTTCTCCCAGCATAGGCCAGAGGCAGCTTCCTAAATACCATGTCTCATTTGGTTCTTTAAGCTCCTCTGAAACTTTACCACATTTTCCATTATGTGGCCTCGGTGGGCCACCATTAAACTCTACTCTGATATTGTCTTACTGTGGCCATTATGAACTCCAGAGGAGTCCTGCTGATTCTAGATTCAGTGATCAGGCCATACATAACAAAAGAAAGTATGAATTAGACCCTTTCTTTTTCCTATGCTTTTCAAGTATATGCTTTTAACCTCAGCATTGGTGTAAAACCTCCGGCCAGGGGCGCTCCTCACAAAGCATCAAGCTAATGGTGAGGCAAGAACTGTCACCCATATACTCAGAGCTACCTTCCTTTATCTCCAAACCAACCGATCTGAGGGTAACTGAAACAAACATTTGATCACTTTTCTCTCCTTTCTCTCACATCGTTATGCCCTCCCTCTTTATTCCACAATCCCCAGGATGAACTTTGTTTTTGTTCCTCAACATCATAGCCACATTCTATTCAAGATAACAAACTTTATTTACAAAACTTTTCTTTTAGGTTATATTTTTGCAATTCACTTTTGTGACTATGGAACTCTTACTTGCTAGGTAGATGATAAATGAATATTATAATAACTGTTTTTAGCTTTACTCCCCAACTCCCATTCTTCATAAAGTCAGAAAAGTAATGTTCTAGTTATTTATGGCTACGTAACAAACCACCCAAATACTTCATGATTTAAAACAACAATCACTATTTATTTGCTTACAAATTTACTGATTGGGAGGAGTTTGGCAGGAAAGATTCATCTCTGCTACAGTCTGAGTTAACTGGATTAGCTCAATGTGGCTCAGATGATGCACTTCCAAGATGGCTTACTTACTTGACTGAAAGTTGATGCGCAGCTGAGGCTACTGGCCAGGTGCTTTAATGCCTTTCCACTAAGCCTCTCCACAGTGCTGCTTCTCCCTCATAGCATAATAGCTGTGTTTCAATCAAGAAAGTGAGATCTGTTAATATCTTAAATGCTAGGTAATGAATCTGGCTGAGAGTCACTTTCATTGTATTCTGTAAGTCAATGTTTTCATAGAGCATCCCAGATTCAAAGGACTTTGAGGGGTGGGGAGAGGGTGAAAGAGAGACATAGATTTTACCTCCTGATACAAAGAATCTGTGGCCCCTGTGAACAAACTATACTTAATTTAATAATTTTGGTTAAATTATTATTTCTAGGCTTTTGTAGCTTGTTACTACTTAAAAGCAAGCCAGGAGTCAAATCTTCTAGTGATGGTAGAATAAAGAGGTCAGCAAATCCTCTCTCAAAAAAAACTAATAAAACTGACAAAATTGCAAAAACTATCATACTAAGGGTTATGCATATCAACCAAGAGAACACACACACACACACAAAAATAAGTGTTTATTTACGAAAAGCTGCTGATCATTGAGTAAGAATATCATTCTTGCCTGAGGTTACTCCCACCTCCTTTCTATAGCTTCAATGGTGAAATAACAGGGTAGAGCTGCTGGCCATAAATACCAGTAACTTCACTGTTTGTATAAATTGACTCGTTTTTAAGCAGAGAGCAAACACTTCATTCCCAGTGGCACTATTAGTAAAAATAACAAACTTAGTAGAAGATAAACAGGAAAAGCTCATTGGCCCTGTTAGCTTGAGTCATTACTCTACTTGTGAAAGGGACTAAATATTTAACATGGAGATCCTAGAGATGAGAGAACCATACATTGACTGGGTAATTCTTCCACACAACCTGGTTGAGATGGCATATACATGCAGGCGAGACCCAAGGTGGCCCATCCTATCATACGGTCCTGGCTGGTTTAGAATCTGTGTGAACACAGAAAGACCTGATAGTGCACACACGCTTCACACATTTATGCCTGACAGAGGCTGTACACTTATGCAAGAAATACCTGAGAGGGCCTAATGAAAAGAAAAGGTAGACAATTTAGAAAAATTCCTGAATTTTGAATCCACTCAGACAACTCAACCCAGACAAGTATCCACCAACAAATGGTGAAAGCTTTTTAAATCAAGGCAAAACAAAACAAAGCCATTAACAACAACTGTTAGGGGGAAGATTAGAATCCAGAATATTTATATATCTTTTCTAAAATGTCCCATTTCAAATTGAAACAATTGAGACTTGCAATAAAAAAAAGAAAAGAAAAGAAAAATGCAATCCATATGTAGGAACTAAAAAAAAAAAAAAAAGAAATAGTCCAAAAAAACTAACTCTGAGTGAGCCCAAATGTTGGATTTGGCAAATAAAGATATCAAAGCAACTATTATAAATATATTCGAAGAATTAAAAGAACCTTGTTTAAAAAATTAACAAAACATATGATGACAACTCATCAAATATTAAAGCTTAGTGAAGAAATAGAAATTATTAAAAATAAATAAAATATAAATTAGAAAGTTAACACAAAATAGAAATAACTAGTGAACTTGATGATAAATAGAAGGTATCCATCTTGAAAAACAGAAAAAGATTAAAGAAAATTTAACAGAGCCTCAGAGACATGTGAGACTTCAACAATATCAATATATTTCTAATAAGAGCAGGTAAGGTAAAATATATACATATATGCATGCACACACATACACATACATACATACATACATATATAATTAAAGAAATACTGGACAACAACTTCCCAAATTTTATTGTAAACTAATAATATATAGGTTCAAGAAGTTAAAAATTTTTCAGTAAGAGTAAGTACAAAGAAAGCCTCAACTAGATGTATCACAGTCAAATTGGAGAAAGCCAAAGAAGACAGAAAATTTTAAAAGCAAAAGAAAAAACTAATTTATCACATACACAGAATAACAATGATTAAAAATTGTTTCTCAACAGAAAATATAGATGTTAGAAAGCAGTGTAACAAAATATTCTAAATGCTGAAAGAAAATCATAGCAACAAAGAGCAATATAGTCAGCAAAACTATCCTTCAAAAATGAAGTCAAAATAAAGTCATTCCCATTTAAGCCAAGATTGAGAGAAAAAAATATATATATGCTACCAGACTTGCTCTACAAGAAATTGCAAAGTTGAAAGGAAATGACACCAGATGGTAACTACAATCCACAAGGAGAAATAAAGAGCACCAGAAATGGTAAAAGTATGGATAAATATTTTTAAAAATGCATAAAATATAATATTTTCTTTTTCTCCTTATGATTTCTTTAAAATAAATTATATTGTATCAAGACATAAGTTTAATACTATTTTGGGTTTATAACATACTTATATGTAATACATCTGAAAATAGCAGCACAAAAATTATGAATAAATAGAGCTATATTAAAGAAAAGTTGCTGTATATTACTAAAAATAAGTTGCTATATTTTTCTTGAATTAAGACATCTGGGTAGACCCTGATAAATTAAAATGTATATTTTAATCCCTACAGCAACTACTAATAAACAATGGTAAAGTATATTTAAAAAATAAATAAAGTAAATAAAATAGAACACTATAAATACTTGTTTACACAAAAAGTAGAACAAAGGAACAAAAATAACAAGATACAAATAGAAAAGAAACAAAAGGCATACATAAATCCAAACTGATTAATAATTGCATTAAATATAAATGGACTAACATGCCAATCAAAAAACAGAGATTGTCAGTCTTGATAAAAAGAGTAATACCTACCTAGATGCTAGTTTTAAAAGAAACAGTTCAAATTCAAAGATACAAATAATTTGAAAGTAAAATTATTGCAAAAGCAATACTATGCAGATTTTATAGTTTAAATATTTACACATCAAAGAGCTAGAATGGAAAAAGGAATCTAAGAAATATTACTAGAAATAAAAAGGAACACTTCATAATAACAAGAGTCAATACATCGGAAAAATATATCTATAAATGTATATCCACCTTAAAAGCCCCCATAATACATATAGCAAAACCCAACAAAACTGAAAGAGAAATAAATATATCAGCAATTACAGTTAGAGGTTTCAATATTCCATTCTCAACTGTTTAATATCCTATTAACAACAATATAGAAAATCTTCATGAATAAGGAAGACTTAAATGATATTATCTACCAACTTGATTGGCACTTGTAAAATGCTCTACCCTGAAATAGCAAAATACTCTTTTTTAAGAACACAAAGAACATTCTCAATAAATTTGAAAAAATTAAAAATCATTCAAAGTATTCTCTACAGTATCAATGAAATAAAACTAGAAATTGGCACCAGAAAGAATGTAGGGAAATTTCTAAATATTTGGAAATCAAATAACATGATTCAAAGGAAAAGTCATTAATAAGTTAAAAAATATTTTGAACTAAATGAAAACATAAACATAACAAGGCGAATTGAGGCTTAGAATAAAATTTATAGCTTTAAATACTACTTTTATTAGAAAAAAATACTTTTAAGAAACTATATAAAAAAAACAAGTTAAATTAAAAAAAAAAAAGTAGATGGGAAGGAATAATAAAAACCAGAGCAGAGAACAATAAAATAGAAAATAACAATAGAGAAAATCAATGAAATAAAAAAGGTGGTTCTTTAAAAGCATTGAGAAATCTTTGGCAAAACTGGCCAAGAGAAGAGACAGAGAGGAAGAGAGAGAGAGAACACAAATCACAAAACTGGGATTGAAATAAGGAACAAAGCTCCTGGTTGTATAAAAATTAAAATATAAAGAAATGTTCTGAACAACTTAATAGATTAAACAATTTAGATGAAATAGACAATGTACTAGAAAGACACAAATTTCCAAAACTGATAAAAGAAACAAATAATCAAAACAGATCTACAATAAATAGAATAAACAATTTAAAACTTTCTCACAAAGAAAAACTCAGATGGTTTTAACCATGAATTATATCAAATATTAAAAGAAAAAAATTTCAATATTATACAAACACTTTCTAAAAGTGGGGTGGGGGGCTCTTTTCAATTCATTGCATGAGCCAGAAATATCTTGATGCCAAAGCCAGAAGAAGACATCACAAGAATACAGTAGTGAATATCCTTCATGCATGTAGATACAGAATAACCCATAGAAAAATGTTAGCAAATTGAATCCAGCAAGATATTAAAAGGATGGCTAGTAATCATATATAAAGATAGTCAATACCATAAGTCATTTTGGAAATGCAAATTAAAACCACACGGAGATATGCTAGAATACCTATTAGAATAGCTATAATGAAAATAACGGTCAATATCCAGTATTGGCAAGGGTATAAAAAAACTAGAAGCCTAATACATTGCTGACAAAAAATAGAGTTCAGCAATTTCTGAAAAAAGTTAACTATGTTGTTCCAGTCCTAGAAGCAATTCCACTCCTAGGTATCAATCCAGGAAGAATAAAAACAAATGTCCATGTAAATACTTGCACATAAATGTTCATAGTAACATTATTTATAACAACTAAAACCTAGATGCAGTCAAAATGTACATCATCTGGTAAATGGATAAAGAAATTGTGGTATATCTATACAATGAATACTCTTCAGCAATAAAACTGAATGGATTACCAGAATATCTTCAATATGAATTATGTCTAAAAGTTATGCTAACTAAAAGAATTCAATAACAAAAACTACATATCATATCTTTCAATTTATATGAAATTTCCCCCAAAACCCTAGGTGAACCTCTAAATACAGAAAGCAGCTTTGTGGTTGCCTGGAGATTAACTTCAAGCTGGTAGGAAAGAATTATTTGGAATGAAGAAAATTTTCTAAAACTAAAGGGTTTTACAGCTTTATAAATTGACTAAATTCTTTTGAATTGTATACTATTAATGGGTGCATTTTATGGCATGTAAATTATACTTTAATAAATTTTTAAATAAAGCAAGTCAAATTAGTACTTTTCTTCTCCCCAAACCTTTTACTTTCTCCTTGCATCCTTCTTCACAGTTAATATATCACAATTTGGAGGAGGTGTAGATGACATATGATCTGCAGCAGTCCTACACTGGAATTTATTGAAATGTACTCATGTTCCATTAAGATCACTCTCAGCCACCTTTTATGTTCTTATCTGCTGAAATGCCTGCTGACCCACTGGCCTTCAGTCATGTGGTTGACATTGCCATCTTGGGGAGCAATAGTTTAGTCTATGATTTTCTTACGTATTTTTCAGATGAACATTTTTCAATAATCTTATGTATGCAAATTCCTCTTTTAGAGTCTGTTTCTTTAGAACCTGACCTCTTAGCCCTGAAACTCCATGCATCGTTCCCTATTTACTAAACCTATTCTGTTATTGGGTGGGGTGCATCTGTAATCTTCCTCTACACAAAGTTCCAGAATGGATATGCCTCTCTGCAATTTTGACCCTACTGTTATTGCACCAAGGTGGTGTAGAATACTTTTCTATAAGACTTGCTATTTTCCCAAGCTTCACTCAAGGAATAAAGCAGAATCATTCTATTCTCAATGCCCAGAATCCCATGAGTGAAAATATGAAGAGTGGTGCATTCTAATCTACAGTAGACACTGAAACAACATGGGGTTGCATTAAGCAGGTCTACTGCAAGTGTTTCATTTTGTTTTGTTTTTCAACAAATACCTGTACTGTTTTCGATAAGCATTTGGGAGTTTGCGAGTGCACAAGGTTAACTACACATTGATTTACACCATTTCATATATGAGGCTTAAGCATTTACAGATCTGGGTATCCATTGAGAATTAATCCCCCATGGATAACAAGGGGAAACTAAGTGTTGAGAGAGTCAAAAGTTATACACAGATTATCAACTGTGTAAGAGCTGGCACCCCATCCCCTGTATTATTTAAGGGTCAACTGTATAGATAATCTTATCTCTAGCTTTTAATTATCCTCCCAAATTTCCTCACCCTGGTCTGAGAAATCAGCTTTTCTTCCAAAATCTTTCTCTTTAACAGCCAAGTATATAACATCTTTGTTCTTTAGTTTATCTAGATCCCTTCTTTGTCAGAATAGTAATAAGCCTGACTGGGGAAAGAGACAGTCTGTGAGAGAATAAAATAAAAAACATCATA
Source organism: Cynopterus sphinx (assembly GCA_030015415.1). Lineage (NCBI taxonomy): Eukaryota > Metazoa > Chordata > Mammalia > Chiroptera > Pteropodidae > Cynopterus > Cynopterus sphinx. The sequence continues at coordinate 113,562,951 of CM057386.1, read as the reverse complement.
CTTAATACCAAAATATCACCCTTCTCTATGTGAATGTGCATAACATGCATATATAATATATAATTTATAGATATGTGAATGCATTACAATCAGTATTTTTAATCTCATCCCAGACTCCATGAAGTCTAATAATTAAGATTTAGTGACATACCGAGATACTTCCCATGATGCTTAGCAATTCTTTAAATGGATACATTTACTGATTGTCCATTTACTGAGATGACAATATTCTGAATGATATTTTTACTTCCTAACAGAAAGAAGTTCAACATATTGTCATTATCATTCTCTTTCTTTTAGTACTCCTAAAGTACCTTTGAGACTACCATATAGAAAAATTTATTGGGATAAGATAATATAAAGAAAACTGCAGACGCTTTGAGGCAGAGAAAAACTTGAGTTTGATCCTGGCTCTATGGCCTTTTGCCAATTGCAAAAAAAAAAAAGAAAAAAAAGCTTCTACTTTTATTCTTGAAAATGTCAGTCATTAATGTAAACGAGGAAGGGTTGTTTTGAAAAGTAAATGTGATAAACATATAGTGAAATGGAACATAAAACATAAAATACTTTAAACAGATTAATTTAGTGTGGGACTTCATAACAATCCATTGAGTCCATCAATGGAAGGAACAAAGGCCAAATTTTGAGACTGAAAGAGTGAGTGAAAAGAGTGTGATACAAATGTTGTGCATGTGCCCCTGTGTGTGAGTGTGTGAAAGATAGAAACCAAGAGAGACAGTGAGAGAAACACACACTCAAAGAAGACAAAGAGACAGTGAGTTTTATTCTCCCAACTTTATTCCAAAAGAGGAGGAGAAAAAGAAGGTGATGACAAGACAAAGGCAATCAGGCTATTTTTCCCATCTTTTTGAAATAATTTCACATTCTCTGTATGAACTGAGTTTTCAGAGAAATTGAGAACACACAAATGAGCAAGGTGAGAGAAAATAGAAGCTGAGCATGAAATAAAGGACCTGAGAGAGGTTGGACAGTGTGACAGTTAATTTTATATGTAATCTTGACTAAGCCACAGGGTGCCAAGATATTTGGTCCAATATCTGGGTGTATTTATGTGGATGTTTTTGATTGAAATTAATGTTTTAAATGTTTTGGATAAGATTTCAGGTTTGAATTAGTAGACTGAGTAAAGCAGATTGCTCTCCCTAATTTAAGTGGGCCTTATCTAATCAGTAGAAGTCTTGAATAGAAGAAGAAACCTCTCTGACCTGACTGTTTGAGCAGGGACATCAGCTATCCAGAGTCCCCAGTTTGCCAACTACATCAGGAGTTATATATACATGCTCTGTTTCTCTGGAAAACCTTGACTAACACAGTAATACAGGTAGTGAAGAATGGTGCTAACAGTTAGACAGCAGGCGTGCATGGAGACCATGTTGCATCGCAGAGGGTATGGATGGGCCTGGGTTTTGCTTCTGCCCTTTACCAACTGCTGAGGATACCTATTCCCAAAATGTGACCCTCATAGTAAAGTTTGGGAGTAATGAAGAAAAAAAATCATCTATCGCCATGGACACATCAACTAATTCATCTCAGCTTCAGTTTCCTTCTAGGCAAAATAGCAGAGGGCAAGGAGCATTAGAGATAATGTGTGTGCTAATAATACCACATATTACATACTAAATGAATTACACCTTTAAATACCTCAATTTGCAAAGAGAGAGAGAGAGAGAGAGAGAGAGAGAGAGAGAGAGAGAGAGAGAGAGAGAGAACATTCTTTACCATGGCAGTCAAAATATGTGAAATGAGATACTTTTTAAAAAGTAGTAATTTTAATAGACAGTTTTTAGTTTTCACATGCCATCTGTAGGCATTATCATTTTTGCAATTTCATTGTTGTTACTAAACTTTTAATTTTCTTGTGCTAAGAGGACTCATGAAGGATAAGAATGAGGGAACAAGAGGCTGTCCAAAATAATGGATATCTTCTGGCAGTGCATGTGAAAAATTCTGAGAAATTCCTACAATAATAACCAGCATTCCTACTAGTGTGGAAATAAAAACATTTATTGTTGTAATTATCGCAACTGTTATCATTATCAGTATTGTTTGAACCTCTGGCCAGACCAGTTAATTCCTGAGATTCAGTGGTTTGTGTTTCATGACTGTACAGCTCTACCTAGAGGAGTGTGAACACTTTCAGCTTAATTCTTGCCCAAACTGAACTTGCAGTCTTCTTACCACACAGCAGACACCTGCCTGGCTGTCCTCTCTTGCTTAGCTGTGACACCATTCACTCAGTTTAACAAGCTCAAAACTGAGTTCATCATTTACTCATCCATCTCTCTCTCTCTCTCTCATTCCTTTCTTCTCAGGTACAGTCAATGCCCTATTCTTGTCTATCACACAGCTAAGAGTCTTCTAAAACCATTCTCCCTACTCCCTCTCATCTGGGACTGCCTTATTTCAAGAACTGAAAAAAGAAAAAAATCTTAATGGTCCTTACACTGTCCCATTTTAAAAGAATGTCTCAGGCTAATGATTCCTGTCTCAAACAGCACTGTTTTAAAACATTAAAAACTTGAGAGCCAGCCCATAATATGAGAGACTTTGGGGTGTTCAAATAACAAGAAACTATTTTTTATTTCAGGGTAAATTTAGAATGGCCTCAATTAAATTTTATAAGGCAATTAAGCAATCCTTCTTCTACTATGCCCCCGCCCTTGACTTTGTAGAAGTCTTTATTTCAACATTTATTACATTCTCCTTTAAATATTGTTCCTGGGCACTATTCTATGTACTCTGAAAGGCAACCATCATTTCTTATTCATATGCGACTCTACTCAAACACATAGAATGGCATATAAACCATAACAGTATCGGTTATAAATGGCAACTTAGATTTTTTCTTATACGGAAAAATAGATATAAAAACTGACGATACAATAGTTCTCGTGTTTAAAAATGTACAAATTGTCACTAATCAAAGTTCTGGGATTCAGATAATTCACAGAATAGCAGAGAAGATACTTGCCAGAGTATACTACAGGTCATCCAGGCTGAAAAACCATAAGGATGGTTTGTTTCTCACACACGTCCCCAAACAGGGATTATTATGATAATTATGAAAGCATCCACCTCTATAGATACCTTTAAAAGTTTCATTTTAGCAAAAGCAGAAAAGAGAAGAAATTGTCTCCACACCTTATAACCAATTTCAGAAGTTTGGAGAGAAATTGGATCAGGTGCTGTAGGCACCCTGCCCACATACACCAGCCCTGGCCCTGAAGTACACCCTGGCTGAACTTGAAATTTCTGGTATCTGCATTTCTTTGCCTGAGGGCTTCTCAAGCCAACAAAGTCCCTGTGGCATTTTGAGTATGTTTGGATATTAACTTCGCCTGGGAGTAGCCTTTATCCAATTAATGAAGAGTTCTTATGTATGAATCTCCCAGCGACCTTATCCCTTAGGGAGAGGAACTTTGAGGTATACATTTTGAGCTAACTTTCAGGGTTTTCCCACTATCATTAAGATCCAATGGACGACAGTGGTAAGTATCTGGATAATATACATTTCATTTACTGCTTTTTCTCATCTCATGTCTCTATTCTCCTACCACTCTTTTCTTCTCTTTCTAAATAAACTTGCACGTGAGTCTATGTCTCAAGATCTATTTTTGAGATAAACTAAACCAAGACTCAAGCCACCCTTTCTCCAAAAACAAACAACCCCCTGACACATGCAAATGAATAAATCAGAAATAGTGAAAACTTTAGGAAAATCAAACTTTTAATTTAACTCAGCCATTGAGCATCTATTGCAAAAACTTCTTTTTAAAGAGGAATATACCCTGATTTGAAAGAAATCATTAATTTTAAAAGTAGACCATTACTGAATTATTTAAAATACAGTATTCGGTATATCCAGAAATAGCTATTAAGCCCAGAGAGGGAACATCTAAACCCTGTCAGTGTAGAGGTGTGCAGTAACAAAATATTTGCCAAAAGAAGAAATACTTGATCTAGTTTTTTCAAGCAGAAGTAGAAAGGGGAATATCAGCTAAAGGGAACATTATGCAAAAGACAGCTTGGTATAATCACCTCATTGTAAAAATTTTAAAAAGACCATGACCACTGACACCAGACTGCCTGGGCTCAAATACTAGTTTTTCCACTTATTGTCTGTGTGAGGTTGGCAAATCAGTTAATCTCTGTGCCTCAATTCTCTCATCTATAAAATAAAGGTGTCTATATCCTTTTTTTTTTTTTTTTTGTCATTTATGAGATTTAATATAGGTAAAAAGTTTAGAAAAGTAACTGGCAGGCAGAAAGTACTGAATAAATGATAATTGTGATCTATTATCATGGCTGGTTAACTCACAGAGAAAGGAATAGAAGCTGCTGGAAAGCAGACTGAAGATAAATTATGCAGGGTTTTAAATTCCATGCCAAGGAACTCTTCACTTTTGAGGTTAAGTTCAGCAAGCTAAGTATGACACACTGGTCAAATCCAGCCTATCACCTTTTTGGGGGGATAAATTTTCTAGAAACAAATAAATATTGAAAATTCACAAGCATGTTAAGTAACCCATATACTCATTAATTTATATGTCATCCAAGACTACTTTCATGCTACAATGGCACAGTTGAATTGTGACATACCATATTGTCCACAAAGCCAAAAATATTTAATATCAGGTCTTTTACAGAAACAAAAAATCCTAATCCCTGCTATACATGGAAGGGAACAGCATACAGATTAAAGAATAAATTCTATGGAGTAAAAATCTATAGGCAGAGTTAGATTGTTACTTCATTCCATAGATTAAAATTAAACTTGGTGAGGTGAATAAAGTCAGGTTTCATAGCCTCAAAGGAGGAATAATTTTGTATACAGATGAAAGATGAATATATTAGGAGTTGATAAAGAAATGGTAGAATAAAGCTTTCTATTTTACAGTCTATACGGCACGTCTAGTCTACAGGTAAGTTTTAATTATTCCATAGTGTTTATACATTTTAAATGTCTTGTCAATATTTAAAATAGAGAAATATCACTGATAAAACCTGAATTTCTGTCTTTTTTTTAAATTGAAAGAAAAATGTTTGCTTGTAAACCTGAATAGCAGAACCTTCTTTAGTTCCAAAGGCAACTGCCGTGTGCACAGAAGGTATGTATGTCAATATGTCACAACCTTCACTACTTCCTATTATACTATAGCTAGGTCAACTTCATTGATGTCATAAACATGTTGAGTTTGAGTCCTTTAGGTTTCAAGAATGCTACACTGTGCCACTTACGGACACGAGGGCATACGGTATGGGTGAAGGAACAGTTTTCTCTCAAAACAGCTATGATAGAAACTGTGCCGTGAGAGCCAGGTTTTGATAAGTACAAGTGAGAAGAGAGTAATACATGAAGATCTGAGGTATGAAATTATTAATTAATGAAAAAGTAGGTTTAAGATAGAAGAGAAGAAAAATATTTAGGAACAATCACATGAAGAGTCCAGGGGAAGCCGCCTTACAACAAAAGGAAGAGGATTAAATAAACAAAGATTGGTAGTCAGAAATATTTCATTTCTGTTGATACATGAGGTTGACTAAGATGAGAATCATAGAAGAAAATGACTGGTTCAAAGTCTCCACTTTTCTTGTAAAGTTACTGTGGGCTTAGAAAAAGTTATGAGTAGTTTAGGGTTAGTGTCATCTTATGTTTTATCTTCTCAGATGCTCCTACAAATCTAAGTTAATTAGAACTACTGTGAGGCTAAATCAGGGTCATCACAAGGTTTCTTTCAGCGAAGCCATGGAGAGAAGCTCTGAACCGGTTTAGTTAAACAATTGTCTGTGGTCACTTGAAACTCTAGGATCATATGTCTCTAATATTTTTAGAAATAGAGGAGGAAAAAGTCATCTGAAACTACAACTGCTTTAAAAGAAAGCTGTAATATCAGGACTCATCCCTTCTTTTTTAATTCTTAAGAAATAAATGCCCACTTTTGTTTACTGAGCTCCTCAATGAACTTTGTATATAGAAAAGCACTGTTCCTACCTACCTGATGGCCTAGGTCTTCTCACCTTTCATCCTCGTCCTTCATATGTCTTCTTCTATTTTTCTCACATTCGTTTCCTTGATTTCCTGTCCTTTTTCTCTCAGGAGTTTCTTATCTATTAAAAAAGAATAGAGAATATAATGAATGCAAAAATTTCATTAAAACCTTAAACTGTATCTAGTGTTACCTTTTTCATTCTAAGAGAGAGAATCATTTCCTTGGTCTTACATAATAAAAGATTGTTCAATGTTTGTCCCAGGAAATCCAATTAAGTTATATTTTTATTCCATTGTCTGTTAGGAGCATTCATGATGGAATACCACCCCTCAGCCACAACCTCCCAGACCTGAAGTAGAGGAACCAACCTTGAAAAGGAAGAAAAGGCCAAGGCTTTGAATTACTTAATAGGCAGAAGCCTTACACCACATGCTTGAGATGAAAAGATATTTTAATGTCTGCCTTCTTGGCCAAAGATGATTCCTTATTCAAAATGGAAGATTTTACATTTCAGAAAGAAAAAATGAAACTGCAGAGCCTATAGATGTAAATACTTAGAATAATAATGTTTGGTAAATAAATGCACTTAAATTTTTTCTCCAAGGAATTATGAAATGGCATAGGGAATGGAGAAAAGAATAAACAGTATTCTAAGAAATGGTTATAAATAGGTAAGAAAATTAAAACAATGCTAACCTTTATTCAATTAGGAGGCATGTTATAAAATATTGCATGTAGTGTGATTTTTCTTCTATATTAAGATTTTTTCTGGTCTGTACCTTGAGAGAAAATCTAGTTGGAAATAGATTAGGAAGAATTATGGAGACCCTTTAGTGCACATGGCTCTCTTCAGTACTTTATAAAGTTAATTTCCCACAAACTTTTAAGAAAGAAGGAAGGAAAAGATGATACAGGAAATACAAGTCCCTAATGACTTCTCTTTTGATCCATGAACACAAGGAGAGGATGAGAAAAAGCAAAGTGCTGTTCAAAGTTAAACCATCATAGCTCAAACTTCTGCTGGAATTAGAACTTCCTTACTTAATGGAAAAAAGAAAAGCTTTGGGTTTATATTTAGTCTTTTGAAAGCCTAAAGAGCTAGAAATATAGAGTTTGTTTTTCTTTTTTTCTACCTTTTTGTTCTTTTTTTTTAAGATAAGGGACTCATGATCTTTTAAAATAGTCATATATTTTTCACTCCTCATCTCTTTCTAGACAGAGGAAAAATTAATATCCCATCAGTAAAGAGTTGATGCAGTGTTTCCTTTCTCTAAAAATTTAAGAAAGAAGTCTACTTTATTATACAAAATTTGTTTTTTATGTCATGTAAGTCAAATTAAAAACTGTGTATGCTATGTATGTTACTGTCCTCTTAAATATGAGAAATTCAAGAGGTTAAAACAACCTTTTATTTTCTGCACTAGACACAGAGGTCAAGATTCAATGGTGTGTCACAATCTGTTGTGAGCTCTGTGGCAAGTAATTTGTTACTATTAATAGTTCAAAGTTTGCAAATGATTTACTTTTGTTTGGAATATAGAACGAAGTCAAGGTTATCCTGAAATGTCAGTCTCACTCAGCTGCATTCTGAGTGGGAGAGAAGGGATGCTAGTGAGCGAATGTCACCCGTTGTTTGTTTTCAGAAGTAAAAAGGTTGAAACCACTTTATCAGTCTGAGGGTAAATAGCAAAAAAACCCACAGATATTGGAAGCAAGGTGCCATGTGAAAGTTAAACCAGAAAATCAGTGCAAAACACTCATGATCAGAGATATGTAAAATCATTCTTAAGAATAAGAAGGTGTAGGAGGGGAAAAAATGACATAGATCATAGAGGCTCTGTTCATCGCTCTAGTGACAAAATCAAAGTTGTGATAAAAACAAGGAGCAAACAGCTAGGAAAATTCACCTGGAATCTAGATGAACAATCCATACAAGTAGGGAAAAATCGAAGAGATCACCCTGCAATGGCAGAAGTTAGGATGGGGCGAGGATGTGAGGCTGCCCGGTCCCAAGCAGCTGAGTGTGATAGAGGCTACAGCAGCGGCAGAAGCCTCTTAAAGGGGCCACATCCACGAGTGGATTTTCCCAGTGATAGACCTACTTGCTCTGAGCACCAGTGCCCGTTCAGCTGCATGCAGGGGGCACCAGGGACTTATAGGGAGACATTATCGGAGTCAGAGCCTAGGGGAGACTCACTCTGTACAAAAGTGCCAGTGGTATCCATTGTTCCCTGTTGAGCCCTCCCCCACCTCAGTGTATAGGCCATAGCTGTGATATCATCAAACTAAATAACAGAGGTCTCTCCATTCAGAGGATTCCCTGAAACCCCACCTCCCCTACCTCAGGGCCCCACCCAAGCCACATCCAGGTATATCCTCAGCAAGTCAGGTGCTCCTTTCAGAGCAACCTCCAGACTAACACTGGAGGCAGCTGACCTCAGTTTCTGGTGTGGCCTTTTGAGGCAACTATAAGCACAGCATCTGTGGATTAATTGCTGAATCTTAACAGGTGGCCCAAGAGGGATAGAGGCTTAAGCTAAATTTGGCCTGCAGCTGAACCCGTCTCAGGACTGTGCCACTGGATACCTATTTCACAAGTCCACACTAATAAGACTGGGAGACTTTGGAGCTTTGCTGAGTACATAGAAACAGACATGGAAAAAGGCAGCCAAAATGAGAAGACAAAGAAACAGAAACCATAGGAGAGAACAGAACAGAGATCCAGAAATGATGGAGTCAAGCAATCTAACAGATGCAGAGTTCAAAATACTGGTTATAAATATGCGCAATGAACTTATGGAAAGTGTAGATGAATTCAGTGAGAACTTCAACAAAGAGGTAAAAAAAAACATAAAAATAGAAATAGAAATTGTAAAAGGGAACTAGTCACAAATGAAGAATACATGATCTGAGATGAGAAGTATATTAAATGGAATAAACAAAGGAATAAACAAAATGAATAAAGAAGAGAATCAAATAACCTATATAGAGGATGGCAAGAAAAAAGAAGCCAATACTATAATAATTTAAGAAGCCTAAGGAACACTACTAAAGGTAAAAATATCCATTTCACTCTACAGCCATACCATCACAAACAAGCCCAATCTCATCTGATCTCAGAAGCTAAAAAGGGTTGGACCTGGTTAGTACCTGGATGGAAGACCAGCTATGAAGACCAGGTGCTGTAGGCATAAAAATAAGTAAATAAATAAATAAAAATAAAAATAAGGAATTGTCCTTGAAAAGTCCTTGCAATCTGTGAGGTTAACCAAGGATTTCCTCTTCAAAAAAAAAAACTAAAAAAAAAAAAAATACACACACACACACACACACACACATGTATATGGTACCTGAAGAGGGAGAATAAGAAGTCAAATATATATTTGAAGACGTAATGATGGAAAACTTCCTTGACCTGGTAAAAGAAATAGACATACAACCCCAGGAAACTCAGAGAATCCCAAAAACCAGGAATCCAAAGAGGCCTGCATCAAGACACATCATAATTAAAAAGCTGAAGGTTAAATACAAAGAGATAATCTTAAAAGCAAAAAAAGAAAAGCAGATAGTTATCTACAAGGGAGCACCCATAGACTGGCAGCTGATTTCTCAAAAGAAGCTATGCAGGACCGGCTTAGCACAAAATATTCAATGTGATAAAGACCCAGGATCTACAACCAAGAATACTTTATCTAGCAAAGCTATTATTTAGAATTGAAGGACAGATAAAGAGCTTCCCAGATAAAAATAAGCTGAAGGAATTTATCACCACCAAGCCAGTATTGCAGAAAATGTTGGAAGGACTTCTTTAAGAAGAAAAAAACATGTACCCGAAACAGAAATAAAGAATGGTAATAACTACATTCCTATCAAGTACCTCAAATGAAAAAGAATTAAGTGCTCCAACCAAAAGATAGAGTGGCCGAATGGATAAGAAAGCAAGAACCCTACATTAGCTCCCAACAACAGACTTACTTCAGGTTAAAGGATACACACGGAGTAAAAGGAAGAGGATGGAAAAAGATATTGCCTTGATGGAACTAGAAGGTATTGTGCTGAATGAAATGGGTCAGGTAAAGAATGACAAATATCACATAATTTCACGTACAAGTGGAATCTAAAGAACAAAATCAACAAGAACAACAAAAGCAGAAGTAAACTCATATAGATACAGAGAATACTTAGAGTGTAGAAAGAATTCAACACACATGACAAAGTTAGAGTCAAAAGGAAAGTTTATTAGAAAAGAGGTAACACTCGCCTGGAAGAGCATGATCATGATCTCTTAGAGGCAAGAGTGAGAGGAACCCCGAGTGTTCAGGGAATTCAGTCTATGTATCATTCTTTAGTTCCCATTTTCTTTGATATGGACCTACAGTGAGGACTGGGAAGAGGAAGAGTACTTAGCCCGAAAGGCCTGCTAGCAGTTCCCAGCCTTTAATCCATAGGTTCCCCCATGGTTTTCGCCATAGGGTATGAAAGATTTTAGTTGTGTAGGGCAGCCACTTAAAGACTTGTTCCTGTTTCCCCTTTCACGGGTGTGGGAAATGGTTGTTGGCAATGGCAGCAGAAGTCTTCCTTTGTTCTGAAGGTGTCTTCCTGGGCTGGCTGCAGGGCTGATTAGCATATTGCTCTCTGAATATAGCTTGATTAACATTTTAATTCTCTTGCCTCCTCTATAATCCTCATGCTCTCCCCTTTAACCTTCACAGTGACCCTCACTTTAGGCATTATATCCTTAAAAGTTGACTTTCCCTGGGTCACATCCTGTAGTGGCAAAGCTAGGATTTGAAAATCTCTGTCCTCCTCCAGGGTCCGTGCTCTCCATTCCTTCATCCTGCCTATATTTATCCATATCTCCTCTATCTATATCTGCAAAACCACTTTAAAAATTGGAAAATATTTTATTGTTATTATTCAAGTCTGTGATCTAAGGGTAAAGTGTCTCCTAATTCACTTACTCTGTTCTTTTGCTCATGGCAAAGAGTTCTTTTCTCATCCTGTAACTAATTCTTACCCATTCTTCAAGGTGACTATATATCTCTAGGCAATAGTAATATTTTCTTCCTATAATATCTGATGTATCTATACTATTTCACTATCTCATACAGTTAATATTTAGCATTTTTAGTTATTATTTTAAACGTATCTTGTATCCCCAGCTAGACTGAAATTTTCTTTAAATAAAATAATTCCTTGGCACTCCTCAAGTACCATGACATTCTAACAGTATTCCATTAAAAACACAAGTTTTCAAATATGTTTTGTATTTATATTTTTAAAAATTATGAGACAAAGCCTGAAAAAGTGGTTAGTAAAGCAAGTAGCCTAATATATTCTTTAAAAAGAATTTAAACATTCATCTCACCTATGTTATAGAAAAAGACATTCATTTTTATATTTTTTCTCATATTTAAAATATTTTAATATAAAGAAAATTAAAAGCATGTCATTACTTGAATATAAGCACTGTTATTATTTTTTGTGGGTATGATATCTACCTATTTTTTCTACATATGGTTATACGGAAAAACTCAAATTTTAGACAAAACTTGAATGAAAAGAAAGTCCATGTTTATGTTTTTTAACATAATCTATAGAAAACATATTCCATATTATTATAGTTTCTCATTGCATTATTTTAATATGAAATTGCATTATGTGTTAATTTGCTTCATATTTATTAACTTGTTGTATGTTTATTTTTGTGCGTTCATGATTGAACTCATTGACTTTCACGTCTGCTTTAAGCTCCAGTTGAAGACCTTGTGCTCAGTTACCACTTCTTTCTGACAAGAAGTTGCCATTTCTTTTTCTAAAGAATTAAAATACTCAACACACTTTCTCACTAAAATTTACACCTAATAGAGGCATATTTTAGAATGATTTTTAGATTGAGAGCAGTGTATTTATTGATGAAAGCTTGAGATATGACCACCTTTATACCCTCATGCCCTCTCAATGCCTGCCAGACTCCTTCTGTATAGAAATGTGGAGCAGGCCACAGAGCCTGGGGTTTCAAACATTTCTTGTCTGGCCAGCAACTCTTTCACTTGAAAGCCTCGGATAGGAGCCATGAAGTCCTGTGGGCAGTTGGCATGGATTCAGTGGCCAGTGCTAGGCATGGTTTGCATCTGGGCCTGAAGGAAGAGACGCCTAATCTCAGGGTGGTGGCTGGGAGCCATTGTCACTACATAGGCATATAATACAAATACTACAAATGTTGTTTTCCATTTTTTAAGATATATACCTAAAAATCATTTTAAAAAGCACTCCTGGGATGAACAGTGTGTTTCTGAAAAAGATGATCACAGGTTATAACAAGTTTGGTTTCTCCTTGACTCAACCAGGTTGAAAGTCTGTTTATCTGCATTTCTGATTAACTTTTTAAAAATTTAGTCACAGAAATATTTAAAGATTACTCCAGGTGTTCCAGGTCTTCCTCATGGTGGTTGGGTAGTGGAGCAAAGCAGTCAGAAATCTCTGCTCTTGTGGGATTTATACTCTAACAGGAGGATACAAGGAATAAATAAGAATAAAATAAACAAACAAATTCTATAATAAGTCAGGATGTGATCAATTCTATGGACAAAAAGAGAATGTAGAGCAGAGTAAGTAGAATTGAGAGGGCCAGATGAGATGAAGGAACACTATTTTGAATTAAAACATACACATGGTGAAAAATTTGGGTTGTTTAGAATAGATAATACTTGTATGTGATTAAAATTCAAATGATGGTAAAGGTATATAAGTAAGGAAGGAAATATCCCTTTCATCCTTCTTTCTTTAGTTCTCTATTTCCCCTCACCACAGCAACCATTACCAGATTAATGTATAGCCTTCCAGAGTTAGCCTAGGTATACAGAAGGTAATTATAGAAGTCTGTCTATCCATCTTTTAAAAAGCAATAATGGAATCATACCACATATGCTGTCCCTTACTTTGCCATTTTATTCAATAATATATTTGGAGAGTGTTCCAAAATAGTTTTATTATTTTTAATGGCTGCATAGTATTCTGTTATACGCCATTAGCCTAATTTATAAACTCAATCCCCTATCTAATAAAGGGTATATTTTTTTCACTTACATGATTTACTACACATATATACTTTGTTTATTCCAAACAATCTGTCATGTCCTCTTTTCTAATAGCCCTCTTCTACTTATACATTTACTTCTGGAGCCCTCCATTCTTGGGTTTCTGTCTGGACTGATTGCTCTCTGCCACTTGCAAAGCTACCACGTTGGCACTACTCCTGTCCTGTCTCCTGTGGTCCACTCTTCCCTACATACTATAATTTCTCTTTCTTAGTTAACGCCTTCATTTTGCAGTAGCACATTCTTTAGTAGCTACCTAAAAAAAAGGGTGGATCTGATCATTAGATAGATATCTTAGCTATTTAGTGTGTGTGTGTGTGTATGTGTGTGTGTGTGTGTGTGTGTGTGTGTGTGTGGTAAATAATATAGGACTCCATATGGATATCCCTGATCTGACTTTTGAAGGTACTGCAGTTACTGAGTTGGCCATTGCTCCAGTATGTGCAGTCTTTTTGTCCCTCTTGGGACATCTGTCAACATACTTTTACCGTCTTCTATTTTCTAAAACTGTATTGCAATTATTTTCCAACAATGTCCATTTTTTGTTTTCCTTGTTAGAGTTAATTTATTATCTCTAGTAGTATCAGAAAAAGAAGGCAATAAATACATGTATCAATTCACTAGCTCTATTTCTATAGCCCACTATTTGACTATTATACTTCTATTGAATATTTAAAAAGTTCTAACACTTACACTTCATGGCTTGGAGATCATAATTAATTAAATGTCAAATTCTTTGATAAAAGTGTTTATAAAATGTTTAATGTGTTGCATAGACATTTTTTAGTGTATTCGTTTCCTATTGCTGCATAACAAACTTGCCACAAATTTAGTGGCTTATCTCACAGTTACCAGGGGTTGAGAGTCTGAGAATGGCTTAACTGGGTCTTCTGCTCATGATCACACAAGCTTGGAATTCAGGTGTTGTTCAGAGCAGAGTTCCCATCAGAGGATCACAATTTTCCTCTGAGATGACATGATTATTTGCAGAATTGATATCCTTTGTAGCTATAGAACTCATGGTGGCTTGTTTCTTCAAGTATCCAATTGCAGGAAAGGCTTAAACCCACTTTTAAACTGATTAGGAACTCTTCACATTGGCCATATAATGTAATACAATCATGAAAAAGACAGCTATCATATTTATAGATTCCTCCCACACAGAAGAGGGGGATTATACCAGACATGGACACCTGGCAGGAGGAGGGATTGGAGAAAATAGGCCTTGGGGCTCATCTCAGAATTCTGCCTACCATACCAAGTTACCCTAAAAGAAAATTTATGTAGTGTAGGTATGGTCCAATTTAAACATTATTTTAATTAAAAACCTTAAAATTCAGAGAAGTAAAAAAGTTATTTATAATTGCCCCTTCGTATTCACAGTTTCTACAACCATGGATTCAACCAACCACAGATTGGAAATATGCCCTCCTCCACACACACTAAAGTAAGTTACATTGTTGCTCACATGTACTATGTAGTTAGGCCTATGATGAATGTGACTGTACTGAACACACATAGACCTCTTTGTCCTGTCATTGGTCTCTAAACAATACAGTATAATAATAATTTACAGAGCATTTACATTATATTAGGTATTAGAAGTAATCTAGAGACGATTCAAAATATACAGGAGGATGTACATAGGTTAAATGCAAATACTATACCATTTTATGTCAGGAACTTGAGAATCTGAGGATTTTAGTATTTTCAGGGGTGCTTGATGAAGTAAAGAATTCCTGAGAAAGGACTGTTTAAACATGAAACTGTTGGAAGCACTCACAAAGAAAAAAGATGATGAATTTCACTGCATCAAAAGTAAGCCCCTCAGTTTGTTGAAATAAAAAATAAAACAAAAATTGTATCTGCATATATATATAAATATAGATGCACACACTCAACAAATAGATAAGTAAAAACATAAAAGAATAAATAGAAAAAATTTAAAAGATATGGATCCAAAATTCAAAGAAAAATACACGTGAGCAATAAATACTTGAAAAATTATTCATTCTCACTAAGCATTCAAGAAATATATTGAAAGATAATATTTTCACTTTTGAAAATAGAAAAAAATTTTAAATATATTATCATTAAGTGCTGGTGGGGTATGACAGGCTAGTATCTACTCTCACTTGTGTGGAAGAATAAATTGGGCAGCCTTTTTCAAAAGGATGTTGTCCATATGAAAAAGAATGAAAAAGCTTCATACTTTGATTCTTTAATTTCACATATAAAAAAAACTGAAAGAAATTGAAGATTTTAATAATAAAAGAATCTTTAAGTAAACAAAATACTATACTGTCATTAAAAATGATGTTTTCTAAAATATTGTAGTGATGTGAGAAAACAAATACATTGCTATGTTAAATTGAAGAAATCCATACAAAATTTTTCACTTCTAGGTAAACAATGTACGTGAAAAAAACTGAAAAGAAATACAATAAAATACACTAAAATAATTATCTCAGACACATTATGTAATTTTTACTTTCCTCCTGCAAATATTTTTATTAAAAAAATTATATCTAAAATAATAGTATAAATCTGTAAAGTTTCAAAGTTGCTAAACAGAACAGGAAAACTCAATGTCTTTCACATCTACAAGATAAAGGCCTGATCAGAATTAAAGATCTGAGGTTTCAAGAACATCATTGGAAAGCAGCAAGTAAGCATAAACTCTGAAGACACAATATTGAGGACATGTGTGGGGGGATTGGGATGACTCATAGTGACAGGTTAATCAGAGAGCTATCAACAATGTAGTCCAGGTGAATGAGAATCAAAAAGTGGAGAAACCAACCCAGCTAGAGAGGCACTTGTGGACATAAAATGATTAATTTTAACAAAAGGCAGATTGCATAGTCTTACCCATAATATACATTTTAAATATGAGTGAAACCCTTGTCTAAACTGTTCCAGTTTGGATGCTTGTGGTTTATAAACAATAAAAAATAAAATGTAAAAGGAGAAATAAACTGGAACTTGGTTATCTACAAGAAAAGTCTAAGATTAGTTATAGGAAATTATATTTTCTCAAAATTTTGAATAAGAATTATGTCAACAAATGAACATTTGTTTGAATTTTAATAATTAACGTTTATATTAAAGATATAAAGAGTTATGATAAAGTTACTAATAAATTAGTCTTCATCTTCATGAAAGGTTGAATAAAAGAAGAGGAAAAAAACAAATCGTAGTAAGAGTTTTTTTTTTTCTTTGCTTTCTTTTTTTTGGAGGGGAGAGCATGAATAGAGAATTTGTGATTAAATTATTACAACCAATTGATTGGATGTTTATTGTTTTGTCACCCTGGAAATTCTTCAAAAGAGTTCATTCAATAGTCTAGCTTGCTTCACATTTTCATCTGAAGCCTAGAAGCTTCTGCCTATAAACAGAGAAATGGGCTGAATGTCTTATCCTCTCCCTTAAAATTCAGATGTTAACAACTATAGCACATTGTGTAAAAGATACCTTAAATAAATAGCACATAATATTTTAGTTTTAATAAACAGTTAATAAATATAGCATTAGAAAAATATCAGATACATATTAAACTGTTTTCCTTTAATTTCATTTCTGAACAGTCAACCACAGTGGATGGGCCATACCTGGAGGAGGAGATCTGAGAGAATAGATGTGAAACTTGTGGGTGGGCCTTGCAATTGTTAAAGCTTTAGTAAATGGGATCTTTTTCCTAGAGGAAAAATGCAATTTTGTCAGGAGAAAGAGGGAACTGTTTTCTTTTTTTTTTTTATGATGCAGAATTCCTTTCTAATTCTCTGAGTCTTTTACTATAACTGCTGTAGCATGTGTTTTAAATTATATTGTATGCATGTGTTCCCCATAAAATTAGCCATCATGACCCATTGTTCCACAGTCCTTCCTTTCATCACTTTTTAGAGGCCTGTGTTCCATATTAGCAAATAACCCTTAGGGAAAATTATGCATTTTCCATACACCAGCTTTGTTACATATTTGATAACACTTATTGTATATTTAAAGATATGGGTCAATGTATAAAATTTTTCAAATAATAAAACAAGTGGCTGATTATTTCCTCTTGGCAAACAAACTAGGAAGTCAGAATGAATATATCTAGCATCAATATCAAAACAGAATTAACAGCTCCATTTTTAACCCATATGTTTGTGAATATATAACTCCAGCAATATGTTAACTAGGGTGAAGGCACGTTGCCAAGTTTAGAACCCACTCAAATTCCTTGGGTTCTGAGTTTAAAATGAAATTTGAAACTTCCCAGGTTCAAGGTCCTTTTTGGCACTGTAAAAAAATGTGACTTTCTTGTTGAAAAAAAAAACAACTAAGTTTTTGGATACCAACTTGCTCATAAAAACAATATGATAAGTGTGAATGAATCAGTAACATATGGATTATATTTTCTTTTTAAAATCTATGATTTTTAAAAACATTTTAATAGGAAATTCATGGTAAAAACATGCATTGGATTTAGCCAACTCTAAATCATTTGAAAAAAAATTGTAAGGCATTTTTCTTTCAATGGTTATGTGGCAGAAATTCCAGTTCATAATGTTAGTGTAACTACACTGTTTTTCCCAACTCTCCCCCAAGACCCTCAAATTAATACACAAGAGAAAACAAAGTGCTGCTAAGATCTCTCTCTTGCTTTTTTTTCTCTTCTACTTCCTTGAGTGTGTCCTGGAAAACTTTATGTATCATTTCTATTGCAATGACACAGATGTTTTTAAATTAAATTGTGCTTAAAACTATTTTAAATGTAAAGCTCTAGGGAATAGCAGCAATGAATGTACATTAACAATGAAAAGGAATACATTTGTTTGTAATTCAGAATGGACATCTCAAAAATGAGACATTTTCTTGTCCTCAGTCAACAGCCTATTAATTTGTTAATCAAAATTCACTACAAATTAATTAATACTATTAACTACTTGTATTTTCTCAAAATATTCTCTGAATACCCAAGAGTGGTAAAAATTGCAAGAAAATAATAGAATATCATAATGTTTCAAACCTCAATATATTGGCATTTGTGTGTGTATGTAAAATACTATTTTCTATATTTATACCGCTTTATTTGAACTGTTTTCTGTCTTTAAGTATCTAAAATAAGCTTTGACACTAAAAAAATTTTTAAGTCGTAGTTTGCCCCATATGTAAGTTCACTTAATTGTCTGCCTGAATTGTTTCTGAAAACAAGATTATATTATTATTGTGAACTTATGATTGTAATTCTGTTCAGTTTTCTAGAATTCTGCATGTTTATTTTCCTGACTTGTACATGTTTTCTAAATTTGGTCAGGGCACTCTGCCAAATGCACATTTTGTACTATCTTACCATCTCGCCTCAAACATTGCAGAGAGTTGAGCTAGGTTTAGACTACTGATCAGAATTTATTACTTAATGGAGTTCTAATTTTAGAGTACAAAAACAATATTATATTTCTCCTAAAAAATAACCTCAGTATTAATGTTGAAGACCACCTATTTATGTTTGATTTCATTCAAACAACATGTATACATATAAATACATAGGTACCATGTAAAGAATGTTAACTACCATAGTGTATAATATCTTTATAGGTTATCTGTATAGAGCAAAAACTAAGGAGACTATTAAAAAACCAAGAAGACATACATTCTCATATTTTATGGTGACATTCATGGTATTTAGCGGTACCTAGACCCCCAACTTCTCCCCACACACATATGTACCAAAATCCAACAGGAAAACTTTACTATTAATTGCTTCTTTGCAATCACCTTCCCCAATCAGCCTTCTAAAGGATTTAAAATAGTCTCACCAGTGGATACAACACTAAGACATTCCCTCACCGCAAGGTGTGAGACCCTACAAGATAGCCAAAAGAAGGGAAAAATCAATGAACTTCACAAAATCCCAGTATTTCTTTACTGAATGTTAAAAAAAAATGTCAGAAGTTAGGTAATGTGGTTTTGTTTGTGTGTGTGTGCTTCACTTTAGAATCCACATTCTATAAGTGGGGCAATGGGAGTAGGTAGCTTCAGCCAACTAGTAGACACTCCTTGGCCAAACACAAGACTCTAGATGGCAGCATGTCACCAAGTAGGGTAAAGAGCTAATTATCAGAAGGTGACTCAGGGTAAGCACCAAAATAGGTAGTGATGGCTGTTTTGGTCACAATTGTATACAGAGAGCTCAGCACTCCCTGCTTACCTAACTAGGACAGGGACCGTTCTAGATGTGCACACATGTAACTGTGCACACAAAATATCCCCTCCACATCTCATAGCCCAAAGTCCTGTGCCCTCATTGGGCGGCTGAAAAGAAGTAGTAACAACTAAAATGCAGCTAGTAGAAAGATGGACCGGTGGGGAGAGAAAACATCAATCAGCTCAAAGAGTTTGAGAGCACTGCTAAACATTCAAAGGAAATACTTGACATTTGACTTCATATATGTACTCAACTGGATAACATTAACTGACTACTAGTAAAGAAAACAGTGCAAACCCTCTATAAAATTTCCTAATGCCTCCAATTCCTTTTCTAGCCCTTTCTCATTCTCTAATTATTTTTCATAGTCACTTCACATTTTAAGCACATTTAGTTTTGGTCAGCTAAAATTCCAAACAGACTTCATATGAATATTTTCTCGATATGTCTCTTCTCTCCTATAATACGCAATTAATAGCATGAACTTAAATGCAGGTCTTGACTTTAATTCCTTTCCAATTTTATCTTGTTAGTTTTGGTCCATTATTTGAGCCCATTGAAATATTTTTTCATCTTTATTCTCTCATCCATTATATTATCTCTCATTCTCATTATTGAATAAATTAGTTGTTAAGTAGTATCCTTTATCCTTGAGGTCCAAATGGGCCAATAACAAATAGAAAATGTTCCTTAATAAGTGATTTTATTCAGTCTATTGACTTTTGAGTGCAATTCATTTGCCTATTTCAGATTTAATGAATGTACAGGTTATGAACTGAGGATTTGCCTAAAGACTAATATATATAGCTTTTGGGACAAAGCATCATTAACCATGATTTGTAGAATGATTATTAATCAAACTCTTCTCCTTATTTACTTGCATTTTTATTAATGCTCTTAACTTTTTATTATTTTTTCTTTACATGCTTCCATCCTTCTATAAGGCTCTTACAATGTTTAATAGTTCGATTCATTAAAAGGAAAAGAGAACTAAGTTTATGATTCCTCCATGTGATCTAGGAACTTTGCCTAACATGTTATACTTGACATTTTTCCTCATCATAATCCCATGTATAATAACTTATTTTCATACTTTTTATAGATGGGGAAACTGAGATTTAAAAGATTATGTGCTTTGGTTAAAATCATAGAGTTGGTCAATCATAGTCCTATGGCACAAAACCAGCTTAATCTGCTTCTAAAGTTTGTCTGGTTTGCTTTCCACAGGGGATAGACTCAGCCCACTTAACAAACACTCTGTGATGACTTGTTTTAAGAAAGTTTTTACAAAGAGCACCCAAAATACAAATACACACACACACACACACACACACACACACACACACACACACACACACAAGCAGAAGTAAAGAGAGTAAGGAAGACAGGTAGAAGAATAGCTAGAGTACAAAATGAATTGGACTGGCAACCAGAAAGGCCCAAACACTCTGCATGGAAGAAGAGAAAGAAAGCTACCTTTTATTGAGAAAGCTGTGTTTGTCTTATGCCATTCCTTTGATCTAAACTAGAATTCCTGACTGCCTGGATCATTCTAGATTCTTCCCCACTTCCTTTATGCTACTGTGGACAACTGCCCAGTACAGAAAAATAAAAAAAACATGCTTTGTAATTAAGCACACCAGGATATGAAAGCTGTCCCAACCTCTTTCTCAGATAATCTCAGCAATTGAAGCCTGCTTGGAACCTACCTGCCTCATGCATACATGTTTCCCACTTGGTTTCTTCGCTGCTTATGCCAGTTATGCTTTCCCAGATTAAATATAACAAGAAGAAGAAGAACAACAACAACAACAACAATAATAGATAACCTCTATTGGGTGTTCACCTTGTTGTAGTCACTGTTCCAAGAACTTTAGGTGTTTTACCTCTTTTAATAATTACAACATTCCTATAAAACTTATTAAAATGGAAACTGAAGCCACAAAGGATAATTAACTTTTACTGGGTCACATGGCTAGTAAGTTGAGTGATCAAGGATGGTATGCAAAGCAAGGCAATCTGTCTCCACAGCCTTCTCTGTTAGCATTACTCCAAGACTGAAACTTGTGCTATTCATACCCCTTAAAGGAATCCCTATGAAAATCTATTTGTAAGCAATGCCTCCAATAAGGGCCTAATATCCAAAATATACAAAGAACTCATATGACTTGACAACAACAACAACAAAAAAAAAAAACAAATAATCTAATTGAAAAATGGGCAGAGGATCTGAACAGACACTTCCTCCTAGAGGACATAAAAATGACCAACAAATATATGAAAAGATATACAACATCACGAGCTATTAGGGAAATGCAAATCAAAACCACAATGAGATACCATCTCACACCTGTTAGAATAGCTATAATCAACAGGACAAGTAATAACAAATGTTGGAGAGGATGTGGAGAAAAAGGAACCCTCATTCACTGCTGGTAAGAATACAAACTGGTACAGCCACTATGAAAAATACTATGGAGGTTCCTCAAAAAAATTAAGAATTGATCTACTATGATCTAGCAATCCTTCTGCTGGGTATTTACCCCACAAACTTGCACACCGATGTTCATAGAAGCATTATCCAAAAAGATATTTCAAAAAGATATTTGTACACAGATGCCCATAGCAGCATTATTCACAGTGGCCAGGATATGGAAGCAACTGAAGTGTCCTATGATAGATAATTTTTCTAAAGAAGCTGTGGCATATATATATACAATGTAATATTACTCAGCCATAAGAAGAGATGAAATATTGCCATTTGCGACAACATGGATAGACCAAGAGATAATCATGCTAAGCGAAATAAGCCATACTGGAAAAGTAAAGTCACATGAATATCACTTAAATGTGGAATAAAAACCTAAAAGCGACAAATGAACAGGACAAACAGAGACTCAGGGACATGTACAATGGACTAGTGGTTACCAGAGGTAAGGGGTAGGAGAGGAGGGGAGAGGTAGATGGAGTAAAGGGGGTCACATATAGTGTTTAGGGAGAGGGAGGGTGAAGTCAGTAAAGGAGAGCAAATATATGGTAGCTGAAGAAAACTGGACTTTGGGTGGTAAACACACAATAGAATATCCAGATGTCAAATGACAATGTACACCTGAAAATTATATAACTGTATTAACCAATGTCACCCCAATAAATTTATTTAAAAAAAATATAAGGAATCCTTGAAAGGTGATCAACTTTGTCAGGTTGGATTAAAGACATAGTTAAAACCTAGCTTCCCCTCACTGGGCTTCATTTTGCCCAGCTGAAAATCCTTGATGCCAAACTTGGGTCTCATGTATTGGCCCTAGTTGGCCCCTTTCAAGTTGGCCCCTACCAGAGGGTTAGTCCACAGTGTCAGGCAAGCCCAACTGAATAGCTCTGTGAGAGTCTCATGCCATAAAAAGATAAAATCTTAATTTGAATGTAAGTTTGTGCACTCTAACCAGAGTACCACCCTACATCTGCACTAAATAATACAGATTATATATCCCGAGTACAACAATTTGTTAACCCGTATGTACATGTTGGTACAGATACAGAGTAGCATTCCAATTAGACTTCACGGTATTTGATTTCAGGAAACTTACATTTGCTCAGTACATTAAAAAACACTGAGTATGTAGTAGGTGATTGGTGATTATTTTTTAAAACTAATACAAGAATCAGAATAACTAGCCATGGTAGCAGCCTTAATCCCAATTCATCATCTCTACATGAAAAGCTAATGTGGCATTTCATGCTCAAACCATTCTCTGGAATACCCACATTAAGAATGCAGAAAACAAATACTTTTCATCTCATACCCACAACTACCAGCAGCACGTTTGTGCAAGCTTATATACATGCACATCCACAAACTTGTTAGGAGCAAAATCTAAAATCTTCAATTGATTTTAAGAGAGCTGGGAGAAAAATGTTTCTGAAATGAAAGAGCTTAAGTATGAAAAAAATGGAAGAAATGAGATTTAATGCATGACCTCTCCGAGAGTGGTTTTAAATGAGGACATTGACTGGTTATATAATTATGAGCAATTGAACCTCAGCATTCTCAGCTATAAATTGGGAATAACAATTTATACCTACTGCAGTGTCTTATGAGAAGGATAAAAAAAGACAACACATATGAAAACATCTGTTAACTTTACATTGCTATATAAACACTTCTATTGAAACTTTGCTTAATTTTATTTGCACTTTAAACAATCTTAGTGAAAGTATCACCTCATATTCCACAAATTTAAATAATCTTGGATATACAGCCCGTATCTACACATACAAGGTTAAATAATCCATTACATAAACGTTGTTTTGTTTTTGTATTAAATTTAAGTTAGTGTGAGAGAAAAATACTCGGTGAATTTTTCTCTTTGCTTTGCACATATAGAGTCAACCACACAGTCAACTCTCCCTTAGCAGTTCTCAGCAGTTCTTAGGTACAGTGTTCCCTCTGAGCTGACAGTCACATGAGAAAAGTGTACTTAGTCATATCTCTATCCCCAGGCTAAATCTGATAAGAGTCTTTCCTCAAGCCCCTTCATTTCATTGCACAGAAATTCAGTGTATTAGGCCACAAATTAGAAAATTCAAGCAAAAGCAGCATTGGCATGCCTTTATTTTAAAACATCCACATTAACCTCTTTCTCTTTAGTTTCCTATTTGATAAGAGAATGATGCTGAATACCTGAAAACAGTACTACTCTGATTAGCAGAATAACTCATCATTTTCTTTTTTATTTGATACAGGCCTAGGATTCCATTTTGAGTCTAGAATAGCCCTGACACGGGTTTTGTAAGCATAAAAAACACATTATCATCATTTGCTTCAAAACTTCACTTGAAAACGTTTTGAATCCTGGAAAATCAGGGAAGTGTCAGCTAAACCTAAATTTAGTAAGGCATCTAAGAATCACAAGATTAGAGCCCTCTCTTGAAAAGACTGAAAACAGGATTGTTGAGAGATGTATGTGCTGTGAATGTGGTAAGAGGCTGCAGCAAAAGGGGTTGGCCTTGATGATGAATCAGCAGAAACATGAAATGTCAAACAGGTCTGTGCTTTCACAGAACTGGGTAGAATTACAGAAGATCGTAGGCAAAAAAATTGTAATCTTGTTTGGCATTTGAGAGTACTAAGTAAAATGAACAGCCCTGGTATTGTTTTCTATACCTTTCTATAAGAAAAAGGAAATGGTTGAATTAAAAACATGAAATTATTTTATTCGTAACACTTTCACTTGAGACCATCTCTTGCCACTTAGAAAAACAGATATTAATGATTCGGAGACTGATGTGCTTCTCCATCCTTGAAAAAGAAGTTTGACCTAATTTCAAAGAATCTCAGATCCCCATCTTTATTAGCTGAACTAAGAAGATAAGTCCTAATAAGTTTTTCTCAGTACAGATAATTTTATATGCAGTTAGAGTATATTGCCCAAAAATTGTAAAACCACACAAAATTTGATGGAGAATTTTTCTTTATTGGTGGCAAAAGCAGGCACAATTATCATGTTTAAGTTCATGAGCAACTTTCTAGTCACCATTTTCCAGCTGCCAAAGCTTGTTTATCTCTGGCTCAGCAAGAGAAAATAGAACTGCCTCCAAAGTACTCAAAGGAAGCTGTTTGATTATTACATGCTACAGTAGAGAGTTTTGAAATCATTATGTCTTAGCAAAGAGGTCTCTCCATGTATAATAACTCAGTCATTTCATTAACAAGTGACATTTCAAGACTTATCTGATCCTGGTTTGACCACACAGAGATACATATTAATCAGAATACATTTATTTAGCTATTCCTATCAAGATAAACAGAAGCACAATTTATCTATGAGGAAGTTTTGCAGAGATAGTGAGGGATGATTATTTCCAACAGCAAGCAAATGAAGGCTCTGTTGACAAAGCCAGTTCATCAGGACTCACTAGCTCATTCACAACTTTTCTGGCTACTAAGAGGGACCACAGTCTCCTCAAAAAGACTGAAGAAATGGAAGCTTGCATTACTAAAAACTTACTAATGAGGAATGACTAAGGATTATGAAAATGATACTATCCTATCATGGTGTCCTATAATCTATATGACATCACAATCCATATGACATCACAAGGGCTTTACAATGCAGCCTTTATGGCAGCAATAATGATCTTTGGATTCAACACTCTTTCTAACCCACATTAGAAACACCGAAACTTTCGGTCTTACCTGATGTGAGAGAAAATGAAATACAAGAAAACAAAAGCATTCAAAAATTGTATGTGTGAACTACCATCTCTTCTATTTAATAAAAGTGAGGTAGGGCCCCAATTTCTATTACAGAAATAAACTAGTATATAATTTGAAGAAAAATTCAGTTAGTTTTAAGAAAATCGCTTTAGAAAGTATTGCCATTCTAAACCAGTTCATGGAATTTCCTCTCCAGAATTTTTCTTTCAAAGAAAGAGACAGTTAGAAAATAGAAGAAGGTGCTGGGCTTTTTGAAACAAAACTTAGAGACACACAAACAATGTAGTCTTTCTTAATGAGCTAAAATTGTTGGCTTTGGAATGACACTGCCTGGATTCAAATCCTAGCTTGTTTACTGTGTGATAATGGGCATATTACCTAATCTCTTTTTACCCAAGTTCATTCAAAAAAGGAGTAATAAGAGGAATGAACTCAAAGATTGGCCATCAGAATTAATTGAAACACTGTGGAAAGTGATCAGAATCTTTCCCAAAGTATGGCAGATACTACATCTGCTCATTTATTTAGCACATATTTATTGAACTCTGTGCAGGTACCATTCTAGGTGCGTGGGTTACAGCAGTGAACAGAACAATGCTTCTGCCCTCATGAACTTCATATTCTAGTGAAATTTATTTATTATGCTATTAACCTGTTATCTAAGAATCTATGAAAAATGTTTAGTTTAACATATACCAATAAGCTGAGGCATGATAGACATGATAGAGTCCAGCACTCATTTTAAAAGTTACTGAAGACTAAGGAGGAAAAGAGAGAAAAGACTCTAAAATAAACCAAACCATCTGCACAGATGTCCTAAAAGTAATTTTTTTGTTTTGTTTTGTTTTGTTTTTGATTTGAGGGTGGAAGGATTCCTTCGAAATTTTATTAAAAGCTGCAGATCTGTTTTTAACAAAGATAACATATATACCTAAAGAACCAGCAATTCCACTCCTAGGTATCTACCTTCTCCCTCAAGTAAAAGATATGTTCATAAAAATACACGTACAAGAATGTTCATGACAACCTTATTTATAATCACCAAAACAAGTCAAATGTCCATCAAGATAGTTAAATTGTGACTTACTCAATGGTAGAATACTGCTAACTGTGAAGAGAAATTAACTACTGATAGATGCAATCACACAATAAATATCAAAAATATTAAAAATTAGACACAAATAAGTATATTCAGTATGACTTCATTAAGATGACTTTCAAGAATGGGTAAAACAAATTTATAGTGTTAAAAAACAGAAAATAGTTTCAGTGAGTGGTAGGTAAGAAACTGACTGGAAAAGGCCTCAAGGGAGCTCTGGGGGATGGAAATCTCCCATGTGGTAGCTACACAGGTATGAATAATTGTCACAACTCACACAAATTAACTTTTAGATCAGCTAAAAAAAAAAAAAAGAAGTCATTAAAAAACGATAGACTCTCCAGATACATACTCATAAAAATTCAGATGGTAAATGGACCCCAGGGTAAAATTTCCTGATACAAGAACTAGTGACAGTTATTTAAATTGCAATGTCATTGTTAAAAATGATGATGGATAGATGATAGATAGATTAGATAGATAGATGATAGATAGATGATAGATGATAGATAGATAGATGATAGATAGATAGATAGATAGATAGATAGATAGATAGATAGATATAGATAGATGATAGATAGATAATTTAAGAAGAATCTTCTAGGGAAAAAGCTTGATGTAATTCACTGGTGTTTCCTATATACCAGTTCTTTTTTTGACATGTTTTCCCCACAGATAGCCCAAATACTTGATCAAGACATATTTATCATGAAGTATTTTACCATTTTTTGAAAAGCACAGAGTTTGGAGTCAGTTACTACTTCTCTTGAAAGGCATGTAGGGTCAAAAGGAAGGTTGTTAAGTGCACTAACTATGAAGAAATCAATTCACATCTTTGCTGAAACACCATATTGTTCTTCAAGCAGTATCTTACATGTTCTAAAAAAAAAAAAAAAAAGAAAAGAAAAGAAAAGAAAAAGTAGGTGCTTGGGCCCTTTAAAAAAGAAGCAGTTTTCTGTCAAGGACCTGTGACCCAGGCCAAGCTTTACATCTATTAAAAAAATATATATGCCTATAGAGGCTAATAAGGAACCTGATTGTATACTAATTTAAAATTAACTTTTATATTAGCTTCAGGCTTCAAAGAGGGCTAAGAGAAAAGAAGTAGTTATATGAAAGAAAATTACTCTTGATTAGAAAAAGACCATCATGAGAGATCCCCACTTATCTCTAACTTATGATGAGAGCAAAAAGCCATTAAGAAGAGGAAAACAGAAATTTTGAGAAAAAAAGAGACAAAAGAAAGCTAAGGATGAAAGTAGCAGGTAGGCTCTGAGGAGAAAAATGTTTCAGACTGAAAACTTTTCCTTAGATTTGTCAGAAAAATTTTGGGGTTAGATTAATAATGATTGATGTTTAATGAGAAGGTATTATCTAATTTTACAGGTATATTTAAATATTTTCTAATTGAGTATTATTTTATTTTAGTATATTTGCTGCCAAAGAGAGCTCGAGATTATTTTATAATGTTTTATTAGTTAATAATGCTGCTTGTTTATTTAATGAAGAGTTAGGATTTTGCAGAAAGAGTACAATATCAAAAGATAAGTGTCTGTCTTAATGTGCCTATAGGCATTTTAGACATTTAATTACTTGCCTTAAGTCTACCAACCTCTGTTTCTCTGAGGAAGCTAGCCTTTACAAAACCTAAGAGATAAAAATCTGGACCCATCCATCCTATTTCTCTATTATAAGTCTATAAAAAATGATGAATTTGATATGTCTTACATAGAACATTAGTATAAACCAATAGCTTTTAAACATTTGACAAAGACCCTCAACAAGAGATACATTTTGTATTATGAACCAGAATACACATCTATAGCACTGAAACAAAGTCCACAAAATAAATCTAATCCTTACCAAATGTGACTCACTTTGACATATTTTATTTTGTTCTGTTCTATTCCTATTCCATTTTTAACACTAATTATTACCTACTGAAATGATTTCACTAAAAAGCACATACTACAAATGCTTAATTTACTCCTCTAAATTGTCTAAATTGTCTCTGATTGGTAAAATCGCCCTAAATTTCATTTGGCGACATGCTAGATTCCAAGGGTTTTAAGAATAAGTGAGGTGTGACGAGGGTAAGAAGCCCTTGGATCTTCAAAAGATACCTCTGGAGAGCTTGTCAAAAGCATTTGAGAATCTAGTCGTAGCTTCCCCTGCCCTTTCTTCCATAAACTTCAGTGCTCATAGGGTGCCCCTTTGAAATACGACCAGTTTCCATTCCTTGTGTTCCAGAGCAAGCCTCGGCTTCTGCTTTCTCTCACTCGGGCAATTCAACCTTGGCCTACTCAGAAACTGAGATTTAATGATTGAATACACTTGTATATCTTAATCAAATTGTGATAGCTTTTAGCCACTCAACAAAGGATAGACTGTTCCTTAACTGTGTTTTGCCTTCTTATCCCAGTTACCATCTTGAATATAAATGGTGAAGATGGCAAATAAAGTAAAGGAAGTTCTTTCCCTACAGGAACTGATATGTAATGAAGCAGAGCCAAAGCACAGTCTCTGAACCAAATCTATGCCTCTGTAAGGGTGTCTACGAGAAGAAGGCTCAATCTCTCAGCATGTTCATGCACAGCAATGCAAGAATTTATGACAATGGGAAATGTAGAAGGCGGAATAGGCAGACACCATATTAGCAGACTATTGGTGAGGCAGTGGGGGCCAGGGCATCCTTTATGTGCATGAGTTCCAGCCCAGGGATTACACTGGAGTATGCATTAGAACACATAAGTGGTCTGCTTAAACCACTATTAGTTGCCCAGTATGTTGCGCAGTCCTAGACCCAGATGCTAAGTGGGAGACAAGATAAAGAAAAGGCAGATACAAGGAGCCCTAGAGAAGCAGGATACAAGCACAGATAGAGAAGGAATACATGAGTCAGGCCCTAGCAATATTTTCCCATCAAGACAGTTGTTGCCCTAGGATCACATGACTACACAGTCACAACCTAGACACAACCAAAAATGTTCACTCTGTAAGACTCTTCTGTGTGCATGTGTGTATGTGCATATACTTGAAAAGTGGAAAAAGTTACCCCAAACCACACAACCTGATACTTGAGCTGACCATGTCATTAAAATCATGTACTATCTTAAGTAATATGTCCATATCACAGTCCTTACTCCTGTAAGGAATAACGAAAAGTTCATTGTGGCCAGTTGTGTTATGCTATAATGCTTGCAAGGCTACCCAACAGCCCTATATCTAGTGTCCTAATAGGTGCTGTTGCCATAATGGTACCCTAAATTACCACAAAACAGTATAAATAATACAGTTCTACACTCCAGGTACTTCATGGGCCACATGGCCTCAATGTGCTGACCTCAGAACTTAACAACCATTTATAACGTTTCTATGAAAAATATGTCCTAGGCTGTAAACAACATTCTTTCAGGCAAACTTTTAGAACACAGTCTGCTTCGGAACTGTCTCTACTGGTCTATGACACGTTTGTTTTGCACATGAAGTTTGTTTTAGATGCCTTTTACACAGAAATTTCCTGCTCTTGGAAGATGACTTCAAATAATAAATTGTCACCAAAAATGGCCATGAAACTTTTAAAACTCAGTTGGGAGGTGGGAAAGATGAAGAAGCTGAAAACAAGTCCATTTTGGGAATGTTCCTACTGTTTTGGTTAAGGGAGCTTTTCATTTTAAAGGAGAAAGTACTCATCTAATATGTATTTCTTTATTCATGGCATTTAATATATATTTCTAACAATGTGAAAATAGGAAGTCAGCTTTATATGGCTCTTGCTTTAATGATACTAAACTGCCTGGAAATAGCAGTGCAAGTTTCAGATATTAAAACAAAACCATACTACTAAACCCCTTTCTAAAGTTTTATATGAGGTCCCTGGCTTTGTGGGCATTCAAGAGCAAATCAGAGCAAATACAGGAAATTCATAGATGGCTTAATGTCCTCAGGCTTTCCAATTATATTAAAAAAGTTGAAAAGCTGCTCTGGCAGATTCATTTCTTCTCCTTTTTACATGTCATAAATTCCAAAGTGGTAGTGTCAAACTGGGTCGATTGTACTCACTTACAAATATTTGGAATCCTATAAATAAGCTTTCTAAACGTTAGGTATTACCCATTTACTCCTTTACAGAGGTCTAATAGTAACAGCACCAACCATAGTTTTCAATCCTTTTGGTGAAACCATACGTGCATAGCCTCAGGGAGACTTACATAAGCTGCATCTGCAGAGACGCCGGAGGAGGAAACAGCAAATTGCAGGATCTGCTCATAGAATCTGGATATAGGTCTCTGCAGGAGCTTCCAAATGTGTCTTTGTTTATGTTATGGGCTCTGGGTTGTTGTGGAGCACAGATCTAAAAAGGAAGGAATTTGTTGTCTCAATTAAAAAAAAACATAATTAGATGTAGAGAAAGGTTAGGTGAAAGAGAGCAAAAAGACTATCTCGGTATATTCTAAAACAAATATTTACACATTTATGAACTTAAACATCATGTTTTGCTTTTTTAATAGCTGGTCTTCAGTCTTGGATATAGAGGTTAATAAATCCCAATGCCTCCACACAGAGTGAAAAAATGTATGGCAATGAAGCATGTAATTCAAATAGAAAGATCACTGGCTCTAGGTCAGAAATGCCTTGGTTCCACTTCCTAACCATGCAGTGTGTGTAAATTAGCCTCTTTGAGCCTCCGTTTTGTTTCTTTAAATGTGAATTATAAAGAAATATTAAGTGTGATGATTCAATAAAAGGAAAGAAAAGGAAAGAAACCAGCACAAGACCTCTGCAATACAGTTTTCTTCCCTCGTTTTCCTTCTCATCCCTCTTTAAGGACTATATACACATGTTTTAATAAGAAAAAATGTAATTGATCAAAACAATTATCTAGCAAACATAATATTTTATTGCGGATATTGGTAGCACACTTTACATAATACTGGGCCTGAAAGAGTTAAACAGGAGCACCACTTTTGCAGCTGAATTTTGGGAGATGGTGGGAGGAAAGAGAGTAATACAGGGTTTAATAGTGTTGTACAGGCAAAGCCTGACACTGTGGTGTTTCTACTCAGAATCCAACCGGTCAGGAAGTTAATCTCCCAATCCAAAGAAGTTTAAATTACCCTACTCTCCCTAAACTGCTGCAGAGTAAGAAACCAAGGACATATCACATTCACAAAAAAAGACCAGCATTTCTCGGGATAACATGTAAAGCAAATGAGCCACATGTCACACAACTTATTGCCAAAAAGCAAACCCGTTGCATTAAAAGGAGTCAACTGATTTTAAACTTGAGCCCTTGCAGATAAGATATAAAGACCAAGCAAGTGACACTGATAACAATGGAAATCTCCAATAACTGTTCAATTGCAGTTCACGTAGTATGAAATGGAGAATTACACAAAAGTGTGCATGTGTGTGCTTCCCCAGCTCCACTCCCATCTCCATGCACATGTGCGCACCTATTGGACAGTACAAAGAAAGAAACTTAGACTGTCTCAGAACAGAGACAGGGTAAGTGTCTTCACCTTAAGCTTAGTGGACATAAATATATAAGGTATACAGAACTATATGACAGAACATTCTAAATCTGTTACATTTGTACCCTTGTCAATTTAGTAAAATAAACTTATTCTCTTTTTATTCTTGCAGCCATTATTTATTTTCTCTCAGTTAAAGGAATGCAAGGACTTTGTCTTTATTGACCGCTTTTAGGCTTGTGACTGCCTGGTATATAGAAAATGCACAATAAACATTACCTGAATGAAGTAATGAACTTTTCCAGGTCTACAGAAGACTCTGCTCTTTTAGGTAAGTGATTACAATACAGTATGTTAACTGACGTGAGAGTGGACTCACGCGGTACTGTCAGATCAAGAGTAGAGGAGGCTAGCCCAGCAGATGACATTATTCCATATCGTGGGGTTAGTTGTTTCCATTTAATCATTCTATGGTTTTCTGTAATCATTAAATACTTCTTTTAAGTTTTGATTTATGTGAATATATTATCAGTTAATCTTATTCATTTAAGTAAATATTTTGATATCCAGAGGAACCCAAACCCCTTTTGTTAGTAATTTCCTTTTTAGAGCTTTCAGACCTGCTTCTTTATGGCTTTGCTCCAGCTTGACTGAGGCAAGGAACATTTTGTAAGTTAACGTGGTAATCTGTTGAGTGGTATCTACAGGAAAGATGTAGATATCTACTTATACAGATGTATATATTATGATATAAGTGAGCAAATCACATCTTCTATATATTAATATAGATCAGTAATTTGTGAATTTACATAAATTGATTTTACACTAATTTATGTTTTCAACACATTCTCCTTCCAGGCAATGAGTTTTGTGCCATCATTCCCCTTTCTCCAAAATAAGACTTTTTTGTGAGAATTCACCACAAGAAATTTAGCAAAATTTCATTGATCTTCTTTTACAAGATATCATAACACCAAAATGTTATATTTGTTAACATAAAGACCTTTTTTCCCACTTTTCCTAAAGTTTAAATTTTATCTACTCCTTTCTCCTTGTCATGACCTTACAAAGAACCATGATAGTCTAGTCATCATGGCTTCCTCCTACAGAAACCACATTTTCCCCCATTAGGTCATGCATGTTTAACCACCAAGTAACTCTCTCATCATAACTTCCAGTGGGTGGCAGAGCAACTTGACAGAGAACTACCACTATTCTTACAAAAAGGAATTTCATTAACAATCCCTCAGGTTTTCTAATATTTATAACAAAAATGTCATGTTTAGTTCATAACATCCAAACCACATTTTATTATTAAAACACATGCCATTATACATACACCAAAACCCAGAGAATGTACAGCACCAAGAGTAAACCCTAATGAAAACTGTGGACTTTGGGTGATGATGATGTGTCAATGTTGATTCATCAATTGTAACAAATGTACCACTCTGGTGCAGGATGTTGATAGTGGGGAAAGCTGTGTTTTGGAGGGTTGGAGGGTGTATGGAAACTTTCTGTACTTTCCATTCAATTTTTCTCTGAAACTAAAATTGCTCTAAAAAAATTGTCTATTAAAAAACACTATTTGCAAAGAACATCAACACCAGGCACCAGTCAGAGAACTTTATATATTTTATGAAGGTTAATTTATATAGTTTTCATAATAACCTTACGAGAGAAATATTAATACTATTATTCCCTTTTGATGATGATGAGACTGAGACAAAGAAAGATTAAGTCACCTGACCCCAAATAGCATGAGTGGAAATTGTCAGAGCTGCTGCCTGGATACAGCCTATGTACCCTGCTGGATTCCTCAGTCAGGCCATATCAAGTCTCTAGTCAAACATTCCTCCTTTCCACCCAAAGCACAATCCTTTAAACTTTTAGCTGTAGCTGATTTCATAGAAATATTGTATACGTTACATAAATATATTTCTTTAAATATCTGCATGTGTCATTCTTAAGGACATGCTTCATGAGAAAAAGTGGAAGTGAAAAAGTCCCTAATGGTTTTCTTGGTAAAGATGAATATAAGGAGTCATTCAAGTTTCTAATTTGCATCAGGATCATCAAACTGCCTCACTGATTCTTTGGCTACCTGCCCAATTCTGAAGTATTCTGCAAGTCTGTGTTTACTGATCTGGCAACTTATTGCCTTGGTTATCCCATGGTTATTTGGGAAAATTTTTATTTTCTTCTTTTAAATTTTCTGTTTTACAAATAATCTCGATGGCTTATATAACTTCTAAAAACAGAAAAGAATCAACATTTTTGAAAAGTTTAGTCAAGAGAAGGACATCTAAATTGTTTAGATAACTGTAGTGACATTGAAAAGAAAATTTCCAAATGACATAGCTGTTTGTTCCCAAAGTTCCGATTCTTTTTTGAGGAGTTAGTTCCATGAAAATGATTGTGTGTGTGTGTGTGCGTGTGTGTACAAATACATATACATATATATTCTGACTTTATCTTATACACATACACAAACACGAAAAATTACTTTTCAGATAGAGTTTCTTAGTACAAGAAGAATCTTACAGAATATATATGAACTTGAAGAACTTAGTAATACTTTGAAAATAATAGAGAAATGACACTAAGAGTTAAAGAGGTAACTGAAATCTCCCTTTGATGTAAATAGTATCCAAAATGAATATTGTAAGTATCTGCTGATAGCTTTTAAAAATATTAATGATTATTGAAAGTGAATAATGCCAACACTATGGGAGAAATAAAAACTACTTCCCTAATGAGATGTCTTAAGGATGAACTTTTTTAACCTTTACTTTTGTATGTACCTTAAGTATTAAAAAAATAAAACAGTATAAAGTATTTTTAAACATTAAAAGATTAGTGGCAAGTCAGAATATGATATAAATATAATTGACCATTAAAATAGAAATGCCTTCTCTTACCGGAAAAATAAATAGAGAAATAACTTGCATTTTCTATGGCATGTTTTACAAAGAAAAAGTAGAATTTTACTTAAAATAATGTTGGTCTTCAGTTATAAATTTACAAAAGATAAAAATATAGAAATAATGTGTTCACAACAGCACCAGGACACACACAGCAGAAGCATTGTGTTCTCTCAGGTTGTGTAACTGCTCTGAAATCATTCTTTTTTTAGAGTCACCAAAGAAGAACTTTTGGCACTGTCAGGATACTCCACCATTTGGCCTCATGGATGCCAAACGTGCCTGGAGAAATGTGCCAATTGGTTGCTGGTTTTTAAAAAGCATCCTGATCTCTGCTGAGTTACCTCACTAGACTCAGAAGAGTCTGACCCACATGTCACGTTCCAGCTGTTTGCTTGTTTGTTTTTAATCTCATTCTAGTTTAATTAGTATAAGGTGAGTCACCTTGCACATATACCCACTGACATTTGTGTCAAGAAAACTGATTAAAGGGGTTGAATTTGAAAATGAAAAGATAAGATGTGATTCAATGGGCCTTGTATGAGCTGTGTTTTGGGTTTTTTTTGTTCCTTTCCCTACATACCTTGTAGACAGGTTCCTTGAATTTTAAACTAAGAATCTTGATCTCATGCACTTACAGAACCTTTTTTCTGTGAGGTATAAATGTGTTTGGGATGAAGGCACTATCTGAGCTCCCAAATGAATCTAACAGTTATCATCATCATCATTGTAGCACTTACAAGGTGCCAGGTAGCATCCAAAGTGCTTTCATACATAATCTCATTTAATCATGAAAACACACCTATGAGATTGGTACCATTTTATGATGAAGAGACAGACACTAAAATGCTTAACGGCTTTCCCAAGAACATTTAGCTAAAAAGGGGCATAGAAAAGGTGCAGACATGGACACAATCATAGACACAAAAAAGTTTTCTGACAATAAAGACCCTGCTATAGTGCCCCGCAATATGAATTGCAAATATGAAAATTATTCATTGATTCAACAAAGTGGAAACAAAACTGTTTTCCTAGACGATTTGGTAATTACTAAAAGCCAAAACACTTATCAACCAGTTTTGGATGAAATAATTTAATTAGTTCCTAACAATAGGGTCTCGGCTCTCTAATATAACAATACATTCCTAATACTTGAAAGCAAATAAAGATAGAAGAAAAAAATAAATGTTTTAGTCATTTCTGCCTATGGCCTCAGTTTCATATTCTGTAACTAATAATAAGTTGTACAACATTCAGAGATGCTAGAGCAGTCCAGGATGGCTGGACAAAGAAAGGGTAAATAAATATTCCATGATTAAAAATAACAACAAAACAAAACCATCAATTTCACTCAAAATAAATATTCTTTCTTAAGGTATCACTTTACATTTTAAACTCTAGAGAGATGATACTAAATATAATTAAAGAGGTTGATTATAACCAAAATAACTCTAAGGTCACTGTATTGAATTTCATTTTTTTTTTCACATGGATATAATAGAACTTCATTGAGATAATAAAATCAAGATAAAGATATCAAGTGTGATCTCTGATATCTAAGAAAACACTTCTAAGAAATTGTTTGTATTTAGTCCAGATTTATGTAGTACTTGGACCATGCTTCGATACAGAATGAATCTGAGGGTAAGAAAAAATATCCTTACCTTAGCTTCGAGTTCACCATGGAAGGGCCCAGGGAGGAATCTCCAAGGTGGAGGAAACCCCAGCATTGAACAAGCAGCAAGCTTCTGGAGGGTCACACGTAAATCTCCTCAAGGGAGAACTAGACAAAATTAGAGAGAGGGAGAAGGGAAAGGGCGAAGGAGTAGGGGAAGTAGGAACTGGGGTTTGAGGTAGGGGAAGTAGGAACTGGGGTTCGAGGTAGGTGGGAAGGGAGCAGAGGAGCAGAGGGAAAAGGGGGTGATGACAGGAGAGGGAAAAATCTAAAGGAACAGAAAGGTAAGAAGGTGAGAGAGAAAAGAGCATAGTTTCGTTTTCTTACCCCATCACTGAGCTTTAAAACCCTGAACTGGACACTTCAAAAATAAAAACTGCAGGAAGTGAGGAATATACTGGTAAATAATAATAAAAAATAATAATAATAGCTTCCTGCTATGAAAGCAGAGGCTGTAGGTCCCCTCTACCTTAAGATTTCAAATGTCTCTTTTTAAAAAGTGAGAAAAATATCTACTTTTTCTATGTGGGGAGGGGGGAATCCATTCCTCATGGAACTGAATGGAGTTGAAAATATTTATTGTGAATTCTACCTTTTTGAACCTTCACCGTACCAAACCACAAAACTTTAACAGAGGCCAGAGGTTGTTAGACTGTGATCTGTCACCTATAACCCACTTTTACACATGTGAGTAAAGACTAGTATCTGTTAGTGGCCACTTGTGAACATAAAGAATTTACCAAAGAAAAGGTGACTAGATGTATGTGTGATATACATATATGTATACACGTACAGATACCACTTAAAAGGAAAGATCAAAAATGTTAACAATATCCTGATTTGATGACAGCTGAAAACCTGATTGTTGCCTTCCATGATTGAAACAATGTAAATGCCAAGGGAAGAAACTGCTAGGCTTTGGGAGGAGGAGTTAGGTTAATGAATTCAGTTGAGAAGAGAAATATTAAGCCCATTTCAGAAAACTTCCTCCCAAAGAAAATAGATAATGGAATCACCTCCCAAGAGAAACACTAGAAATGCTATCTCTGAGAACATTTAGAACTACAAGACATTCCATTGTACCAAACTTTATGCCCTTTTATGTTCAAATTATGTTATTCGATGAAATATGTTTAAATTTATTCTATAGAGGACAAGAGGGGCAATATGTATACATATATAGACACACACATGCACATAAACATACATCATACACACACACACGGTCTATATATTCCACATGTTTGTCTATTTTATATTTGTTACATATACATATATATGTTATATAATTGATGTGTACCTATAATAAATACTACATATGTACAGATAGTCTATATTTAGCTCATGTGTGTATACATGTTAAAATATATATATAACACATGTTATATATACATACCTACCTATAAATAGCCTCTCTATATAGTTTATGTTTGTGTTTGTATACATCACAACATACAAACTACATATATCAGATTTTAATATACATATAAGAAAGAGAGAACTTTGATATTTGGGGTTCTTCTGTATGTTTTTTTTTAAAAGTTACAATTCATGAATAAAACCCCTAAAACCTGTGATTGATAGATATTTAAAAAGCATGCTAAGATAACAAGCCTCTCCATTTTCTTTATCACACTAATACCCTCAAGGCTCCGAAGCTACCAGGTTTGCATTTTTCAGTTAATAATTGCTGCCCCTGAGAATAAGCCCAATAATTAATCTAAAATTTCAATAAATACAACAGAGATAAGTACAGATGAAAAATTTTAAGTGTGCAAACTCTCAGTGAGAACTTAAGTTTCAATGACCTAACTTTTCCTTTAGGAAAGAACAATCACATTCAGAAAACCTAGGCCCCTGTGGAATGACGCATCCACTTCCTCCTAAACATAGATCACATTATCGGTGTTGCCAAATATATCAACAACTGCCTGGCTGTTGAACACCGTGTTTATCTAATGGACCATAACAGACAACGTGAACAAGCACAGTTGGAGACAGGGATCTTTTAAAGTATTTTCCAAACCAGTACAGTTCTTTTTCATTTTTCCTTTTTTCTTTTTTAATTAGGGGTAAGAGGGTTATTAAACAAGACAGATACATGAACACTGTTTAGATATCTCCACTGAAACCATTTCTTTCAGCCAAAATGTAAAATAATTCTGGAGAGTCAAATTTTTATGTCTTTACATAGGAACTAGAACAGGGAGGAAGGAGGGCAATGGAACAAAGTTTATATTGGACACCCAACCAAAACCACAACAAATTGTAGAGAAAATTCCTAAGGACCCAGAGATAAATTCTCAACTTTTCCCCTCTACACAATGAAACAATTCAAAGCTGGAGATAAGGATGGGGCCAAGATGGGTTTTATTTAAATACCTATAAAAAATACAATTACACAAATTGCTTCACATAGTTTAATTTCAAAAGTAACAATGTTTTCTAAAATATTTAGAAAACATGGGTAAATCAAAAGGAAAAAATCACTTATAACCCTACTATGTAGAGGTCAATATTGATTATTAAAATTTTGATTTGAATTTTTTCATCTATGTCCTGAAAACAATATTTTAAAAACAAAACATTTTCTACATATATTTTTGACTTTGTAGTTTTTATTATACACTATGTAATATCCATATTTTTCACAGCAGAAAATAATTTTCTAGAGTATCTTTTCAATTACTGTTACAGCACTGCCCTTCATCCACATACCCAATCCTTTATTGTTCTTCTCAAAGGCTTGCTGTTATTAATGGTCTGTGATGCATACCATTACATCTTCCATTTATGTACATCTATAAATATTTCCCTAGAATAATTTATTTGAAATCTGTCAAAAGAGAAAAACAAAAACTTCAAGACTTTGTAATATAAACAGTTCAAACATCTTTCAAAAAGTTGGTAATAATTTTCTTTTCTACCAGCAAGTTTGCTTATTGTGGTTTTTGACAGAATACTTCTTTGTGTATTTGTTTGGTTTTTTGCTTACTTGAACCTGTCAATCTTTTTTTATGGTTTCTTTCATAGGTTCATGTTTAGAAAAAGCTTTTTCCATCCAAGATTATTTAAACACTATGTAATAAATAAATTATGAAAATCAATAGAAATTTTTAAGGCAAACCTTTATTTTCTTCAAGTTACTTTACATGGTTTTTTATACATCTATATTGATGTTACACTTAGACTTTATGTTGATGCATTGCATGAGATAAAATAGTTACCCAATTTTCTCTACATTTGTTAAATAAGCCTCACTGATTTGATGTATTACCCCGTAAAATTACTATATATACACTATTTTAATTTAATTTAATTTATAAAATTATGATAACTACTTCCTCCTCGCCTCTCTAAAAGACCCAGGGGTATCAATTATTTCACCTTTGTAGGAAGCAGTTAAAGCTGAGCAAATTCTCATCTTTTATACTTATATGTTTTCGATTAAATACAAGTCAAATATTAGTCTCCCCTCAAGAGCTTAGTCCTATCTATGAATGAGATGAATGTAGAAATCAGTAGATCAAATCAAGAGGAGACAGGTAGAAGCCTGACTAGAGCCAAAATTATGTCCTGACCTCAAGGACCAATAAAGTATCAGTTCTCCCTTTCTCTTTTGTAACATTGTGTTTAGAGCAGCTGTTCTCACAATGAGGTCTCCAGGCCAACAGCATCACCTGAGAACTTATTAGAAATTAACCTCCTCAGACCTACTAAATCAAATATTCTGGGTTTAGGGCCCAGCCACCTATAACCCTACAGGCGAAACTGAAGCACACATAAGTTGGAGAACTGCTGATTTCAAAGAACTTCATCAAGAAAGGATCTGAGTAGAACCCACACAAAAAAAAGTCATGATATCTTTATGGGATCCCAGCCCTTATTGGAACCTATAATATAGATCTTCCTCCATTTGTCTATTTTTCATTTATTATATATGTAATCATTTATTAAACCTGTTTTATGAGTCCAGATTGGGGCTAGGTGCTGAGTGTGGATATTGATTATGCCAAATCCTTTGCATCAGAAAGTTCACAACCTTCTGATGATTAGAGGCACTGACCTCCACACCATGAAAAATCTGCATATGACTTTTTGACTCCCCCAAAACTTAACCACTAGCCTAATGTTGACTGAAAATTTTACTAATACCATAAAGAGTCAATTAACCCATATTTTATATGTTATATATACATTGCACACTGTATTCTTAAAGTAAACTAGAGGAAAGAAAATGTTATCAAGAAAATTATAAGAATGAGAAAATACATTTACAATATTTATTGAAAAAAAAAAAAAGACATGTATAAGTAGACCTGCATAGCTCAAAACCATGCTTTTCGAGAGTCAGCTGTAATACAATGAAAGCTAACCAGGGTAGAATTGAAAAGTTTACCTCTGGGAAGGGAGACTCCACATGTCATGTAAGAGTAAAACAGCAACAATTTAGGAGATTTCAGGAGTGGATATAAGTAAAATATACAGAGAGCAGATGATCCCGAGTAATTAAAACTCAAGAGAAAGAAAGAGATAACCACCATGATTTTTAAGAAGGAGGACTAACTAACTGATAGGTTGTTTTGTACTAATTATATTAAATTCTTTGTCACTCTCCTCTAAGTCTGTGGCTCTTTCCACAGTAAGTGAAGCAATTACAATTTCCTGACACCAAACCTTCACTTTTCCTTCAGTCTCAGCTCATTATGCATATCTCCTCCAGGACACTTTCCCTGACAAATCCTGTTCTTACCCTGCTGACACAGTGCTTCACGTGGCCTCTCATTCAAACAACTCTTTCAATGATTACAGGAGACCCAGTGTTATTTTAATATTCCAGTCACTCATGGAGTTATGAGTGACATAGTAAGGTAACTCAACTCATCTTGCCCTGAAAGTATCATGGCAGAATGATACAAGAAGAAAAATGTTCTCCAGAATGTTCAAGAAGAGATTTTCAGCAGGGTATTTTCCACTATCTGGGGAGAAAAAACAATATCTCTTCACAAATCAAATCTGATCACATTCTCCTATCAGTCAATATTCTTTCTCCCTCTTCACTTAGATAACTCCTACTCATTCTTCAGATAGAAATTCAAGTGTCAGTTCTGCCATGAAGTCAATTCTAATCTGTTTGGACAGTTCAAATTCTCTTTGCTTTTGTATCTCTCTTCATAGCATGTGTTACAATAATAACTTTATATATATCAATGTGATTAAAATCCACTTACTCCACTTGACTCCTTACTCCATGTCATTTTTATTCACTTTTAAATCACCAGAACCAAAGGCACTGTGTAGCACGTGGTAGGTGCTAACAAAATATTTAAATATTTATTGAATGAATAAATAACTGTTCATGTCTGTGAACAAGCAAAGTAACCCTCTTATTGTTCTCTCTGAATAGAATAGTCTTCTCTGGAAATCCATAACTTGGTCTTATAACTTCATTAGCAGCAATTGTCAAATTATCAATGGTAGGGGGGGTCTTTCATCCTAATATTTTAATACAAGAAAACTACTTATTTCTACCATATTTTTTATATAACTGAGACACACCATACTCTAACAAACTGATTGTTATTTGCCAGAAGATTCTATTCATTTTAGGTCATTCTAAGTTGGAACAACAAGAAAGAGAATAGCAGAGGGCAGACTAGAAAGGTGATGATATGTAAAATATGAGGATGTCTCACACCTTTAACCATCATAAGCAAGGCAGATGATGTCTCAAGATTTGGGGAACTAAACAGCATGAGAGAGTAGGACAGGGAAGACTTTTTCAAACATGCGCTAATAAGGTAAGTTACTGCTAACATAAACTGTTATCTGATAATTAAATATATAAATATCACTCTAGCCATAAGCCCTTACAGGTTATGGTAGAAAAAAAAAAAAGAATATCATCTGGTCTCAAATAAAAGACAAGCCCCAAAATAACCTTTACCAGAGTTCATCATAAGAGCTATAGTTTCACCTCTTCATGACAATAATTGTCAATACTGAGGTATAGATATAACATGCATTACGGCATTTATTTAATTTGTTGCTTTCTCTCATGGGCTGAATTATGTCCCCACCTAACACTGATATGTTGAAGTCCTAACCTCTGTTATCTCAGAATGTGGCAGTATTTAGCGAGTGTTTTAAGAGGTAATTAAGGTTAAAATGAGATCACTGGGGTGGGCACTAACGTAACATAATTAGTGTCCTTATAAGAAGAGAAGATTAGAACACAGACGCTCAGAAGAAAGACCATACAAAGAAACGATGACCATCTACAAGTCAAGGAGGGAAACCTCAGAAGAAATTTTCCAACTCTGCTGGCACCTCAATCTTAGACTTCCAGCAGCTCAAAGTGTGAGAAAATAAATCTCTGTCGTTGAAACCACCCAGTCTGGTATTTTGTTATAAAAACTCTAGAAAACTAACTACTAATATATGCTTCATTTTTAAATGTTTTCACTTAAAATTATGAACTTAGTAAAGTACATAATATCCCCAAAGTCTATTTGTTGACTTACTGAATGAGAAAGAAATAGTAAAAATTAGCATAGATATCAGCAAATATTAACAACAGAGCTAAATAGACAAA
This sequence comes from Cynopterus sphinx, assembly GCA_030015415.1. Lineage (NCBI taxonomy): Eukaryota > Metazoa > Chordata > Mammalia > Chiroptera > Pteropodidae > Cynopterus > Cynopterus sphinx. The sequence continues at coordinate 113,519,663 of CM057386.1, read as the reverse complement.
GTATTTAAAGGCTATTTACTGGTGATATATTTGCCTGGAAAGAAAACTGGATAGTCAAGACGTTGCTTTTCCAAAAAATACCACATACATTCCACTTCACATAAACTGATGCCTGAGAGCATGCCATTTATACATACTGATAAAAGAGAAGATAAAACTGAACCTAGAGGGGGGAAAAGAGTATATTCGAAAGAAATGAGTAGTAGACATTTTGGAAGGTAGAAAGGGGTATAAAAAAATAAAATTGTTGTAAGGAGCAGGAGATCATGAAAACAATAATGAAAGAAAAAATAATCTATAGAAGCAATAGAAAAATGAATCTAATATGTAAAGTGGAAGCAGAGAGCAAAGAAAAAGAGTGATTGTCACCATAAACCCAAAGCAAGAGCACTATAACATTTAGAAAACCTACAGAAATATCTAAAGTTTTTATCTAAAATTTAAAATGTCAAAATCAAATTTTAAAATATATAAAGGTTGGCAAATGCAATATTATGTTCTCCAAACAACTGGACCCTATACATATATAACAGTTTTATATCAATTTTATATTATTTAAGAAAGGAAAGATTTTAACATGTTCAATATGATGTATGTGGTACATATAAATGAAGAACATCAAGGACTTTCAGAAGTCTTAAAATTGTTTCACGAAAAAGTGGCAAGGCAGTGTAGGAGGAGAAGAAAACATAATAGACACAGAACAACTTTACCTAAGTTGTAGAATTATGATTTCTCTAGAAAATTCTGCTGATATCACTAGACAGTTATTCCTAGAAGAAAATATTAGGAGAGGTCATAAGTGCTAAAAACTCAGCCATCATCATCTTATTTTTTGGTTAATAAAATATAACCCAAAAGCATATTCTTGCATCAGCAATCTATTTTTTTTAAATGTATATATTTATATCTAAACGATGACAAATAAACGCCTTTTTAAAAAACTCAATGAAAGAAATCTATGTGAGGAAAAAACATCGTTCACTAGTTGCTTGGTATTATGATGAGACAACTATTCTACTTTTTCAAGAGACTGCTTCCTACACTACTTCCTATAGAAATAACCTAATAAAACATATCTGATTGCTTACATGGACAAGAACCCAATGTTTAATAAATTATGGCCAGATTTGACCATTTACATATTTTTCTAGGGAATGAAGATAAACTGTGTTCACATCTTCGGAGACACTTACATACCACTTCAAATACAATAAAAGTCCATTGATTAACACTTAATTAAAAAGATAAAGCAACCCAGTGTGATTTCACCCTTGAAAGAAGAATATGACAAATTAACTTAATGCCAAAATATAGAACTTTAGTTTTAACAGGAGTATAAGAATTTTAGAAAGGACCTAAGAAATAAAAATCTGATTGTTTATCATCTCGGTAGGTCATAATAAATTTTTACAACATTCTGCCAGCACGTTCACCCTGAAAATAAATTTGACTAAAATAGAAAAAGGCCTGAGTTCTAGGAGGAAGGAAATTGATTATTTAAACCATAAAAGCTAAAACTGTATTTTAAAATTTCCATTGTTAAAAATTTTAACACCTATAAGTAAATACTTTCTAATATGCATTTCTGTGCATTTCTTATACAGTAGGGCTAAGTAAATCTGGTATCTTAAGTCTTCACACCATATGTACAGATTATGAGTTATACAGTTAGAGAATTTAATTATTAGATAAATAACATCGTCTCTTTCCTTGAAACTTAAGCTATTATCACTTGGTATAAATCTATTACTACATTGAGTTGATACACTTTGAGCGCAAGTATCATTGCATTTCATCAATATAAAAAAGATTAAGCAGGATGCTCTGATTCACAGATGAGCATTTCTGAAATAAGAGAGTTTGGGAAATGAAACTTTCCTGCTAATACGGACAATACTGCCAAGAGGTGACAATGGCCTATCATTCTTAATTTTATTTTTGAACTTTGGATTTTTAAGCAGTAGACTTTTAAAAGAATGAAAGTAACCAGTATACACATGTGAAGCCTTAAATTCAGTCCTATTTCAGCAAGTAAATGTGCTGAGGCGTACTTTTTATATCTATTTCTGGTATTATAGTGAACATATTAGGCTAGACATTCAATTGCAAAATTGAAATCCAAGTTCTACATTTATTAGCACTAGAATATTGGGTAGTCCTCAACTCTGGAAAGCCAAGTTTTCCTCAATCTGTGAAATGGGTATAATTATCTGTACCCGTTCTCATATCACAAGACAGAAGCATAATACAATTGTGTTATGAGTAGAAACTCTGAGTCAAAAACTAACCAGATGCTCCTAATGATAAATGTCATGTTAAGCAAATAATTTCATCTCTTTGGACCTCAGTTATGAGATAACAAGAACAATAGTAATAATGCCAGAGATGTGTATGGCACTAATCACACATCAGGCAATATTGTGTGTGTTTCAAATAAATTAATCCATTAAATACCCCCAAATTCATGTAAAAGTCCTATCCTTATTGACTAGTAGATTTCCAGACATATATTAAATAGTCTATTGAATGAAAGTTAAATAAAGAAAAATAGATAAATGATTTGAAATATAAGATTTTGGCATTATTACTAGGTGAGTAAAACTGGGAATTACCTTAATTTACAAGAATGATAAAAATGGTAAAAAAAAAAAAAAGAAAAGAAAAATCTCTGTATAGGTAGAATGAATGTGAGAGGATGTGTTATGCTTTTAATATTTTTTTAAATGAATTAAGAAAAATATGTGAAAAAAATAGAATAAAAGACTGCTGATAAATGTGTGAAACAGTACATGCTATTAGAAAATGCTATTAAACTTAATGTGAAAAACTAAAACAAAGCTTTATACATGATTGTAGGAGACTTCCAGTTAAAGACTCCATTCTAACTTTTTTATTTAGTAGTGTCTGGTTGCTAATTAGTTAAAGACACTCTGGGAGTCATTCACAGCTGTGATTCTGTACATTCAGGAGGGGGCAGTTAACTGGAGGGCAAATTATATGCTAATAACCTAGGGAGAATATGATCCATTTTCAGGATTTAACATCAAGAGTGGCAAGAAGGAATAATTTTGTGAAATAAGCACACAACATAAATGCACAGAGATAATTTTAAAACATTTAATGGTAGAGAAAGTAAATTATTTAACTCTAACAAGGGATAAGAGTCTTTTGGTAGCTATCACTTACTGCAGTAAATCTGCTGAAGTTTGCATTTCCTGGCTGCTGGCTCTGTTTATTTAAAGTCATTCTGAATGCTCTGCTAGAAAGGATTTCAGTGGTGTTGCCAAATTTTCACTAGATCGAAAATGTGCACTGCTGATAATGTTTTTATAAACAGTGCACACAGAACAAGAACAATGTTCTTTAGATATCAATTTGCTGCTCTTCTATAGCTAGTCTTTTGGCTAGGTCTTCTCACTTGGCAGAATCTGTCCAATCTGGTTATTTCTGATGAAATGTACTAGAGAAGTTACATCAAAGTTCCCTATGGGTTAAGTGCTGAAGTGGATTTCTCTCATTAACTGGTATAGCCCCAAGTGCAAGCCATCAGTATGAATGTTGGAATGTCTAAATATTTGTTAGAAATCTGTCCATAAAGCAAAGTCTTCTGACTCAAGAAAAAATAACAAATGATGTACTGTCAAATGTGACTTGTACAAAAGTATTCAGATTACATATATCTTCTCTCAACCCTAATACTCAGGTAGAATTTGCTTTTGCTATTACTAAGGAGTTATAGTTAAGGAATTCTTAGGGTTTCCATTATCCTCTTAGATTTACCCTGGGACAAAATCTACAGGAGTCATATTAAAACAGAGTTTTCTCACAATAGGTTTCATGAATCGCAGAAATGAATATAAACTGAAAACTCAGGAGTCAGCAAAAGTTAATGGCTAGCACTAGGAGGAAGTCAAATTGTTAGAAAAGAAAAGCTTTGACTAAGGAACAGCAAAATGTGAAGACAGGAATAGAAAAATGCACAAAAAGAAACAGAAATACATTTCTATAGGGTCACAGGTGTTAGAAAATCAAGTAAGGAGATCAAACATGAGAAGAAAAAAGGAAAGATCTGGAGGAAAATTATCAAAATAGGTAAGTGCAGAAATATTTATAATTCCTCCCTGGTTATTTCATCCCTACACTTCTGTCTTTGGATCATCTAAAATTAATTCCAAACTACAGTTTCTGTGCCCCAAAAGATATCTAAGGCCTTGGCACCTGTATAGGCCAGCCTATCTAAATCATCAATTTTGCTTAGAGATTGGGATGAAGAAGCTTAACCTTACGTATTTATTTCTTATTTTAAAAAATAAATGTGGACTAATGTTTTAAAGATAAAATTAACACAGCTTTTTAAAACTCAAATAAATTTAGACTTGCACAGTTTCACTTTATGCTTTGAAGACTCCTGTCTTTGCTCCCATCTATTTAGGGGCATTTTGAATAGCACAGCAAGGTAATTAAATTCCAGCCACTGAAAAGGGAATGAGGCTTTAGAGTACATTCAAGAGGGTTTTTTAATTCTTCCCAGGTACTTAGACTTCTCTCTGGTAGCTGCTATCAGCTTTTTAATGGGACCTCATTAGAGTAGCCCAGGCATGGCCTTTTGACTTTCAACAGAGATAACTAAGAAACAGAAATAGTCATGTCTCAATTTATTTTATTATATGTCTACATATCCTATATCTATCTATATCTATACTTATATGTATATCTATATCTAATCTATCATCTATATATTTATATATGTATCTATAGCAGACAAATTAATTCCATTTTTCAAAATGTAAAAATTGAAATATAACAGAGAGCAAGCATTAAAATCAATTCAGAGTGGCAGTTTTTTGGTGATTTTTTCTTTCTGACTTAGTTAACAGATCACAACAAGGTATCCATATTGAACCTAAGAAGATTGAGTATGGGCTGTTGATATCATTTCATGGTCTAACTCCAAGCCAATCTTACAACTACCATCAACTTCTTTTTTGAAGACTAAGCACCCTTCTTAGAGAAAGAACCATAATTACACCAATAACTGGAGTGCAGGCATATTCATTTACCTAGAAAGAACCTAACTTGGCCAAATGTCAAGTATGGAAGTTGAAGGAGGAGGGACTCAGAGTTTCTACAAGGCTCCCGAGAGAAAATTCGCCATGACAAATGAGACAGTCTAGCACATTGAGTTAGATTCTAGAATGGGGACTAAGGTTGGAAGACGCATAGAGTATACAAATAGCTGTTACAAGACCCTGCCACCCCTATATTATATAAGTCCATATGGAGAGTTAGACTGGATATGAATGAAGGTTAACAAAAGAAATAACACTTTGAGGTTTTAGCTATCCTGTAATGGAGATCCTCTTACTGTGTTATTTCCCTACCACTTTTCAGAGGGACAAGAAGAAGCAACCCTAAGCAGGTTACAGTAGCGCTGCTTTGAGTCAGGGCCCAGGCTAGACACCTGGTATTTGGCCTTGAGTAGTATGCCAAGTGATCCCAGAAGCCCTTGGGAATAGTATTGTTAGGTAACTAGTCAGACATGAGCAACAGGGGGGACAAAGGAATAGGGGCCCAGCTCAGAGAACACCCAAAAAAACACCCTACTGGCAGTTAGAGAATCCATTCTCTTTCCCCAGAGACAAAGGACAGGAGGGTCGTAGTCTTGGATGGCCTAATCCAGCTACAGACACCTGAGCAGAAGGTACTACCCCAATATGCCTATAATTTAAGCTTTATTATAATACTACGTCTATACCTAGAAGTTCATGACTCTAATTATAATAGACTGAATTTTGGGTAAGCACATGAGCACTAGGCAAAGAGTTATATAGCAGCCAAGTGTCAGTCAAAATGACCTCACTTGCCAATCACCTAAAAACACCTTTGTAACTACCTATCACAACTCTAAATATAATGCTGACCTCTTCCTCCCAGAGGGTTACAGCTCTCCATCTTTCTTGGCTTTAACATGTACCTCTTCACCCCTGCCACCCAGGGGTACATAACCTTGTTTCCACGTGGTTAGTCAGTTTAGGCTTGACCCATTTTCTACCTCATAACATGCTTTTAATAAATGAATATTTCTCATATTCACTTAGTCAAAATTCATTTCTTCAGCAGTGAAAAGGACTTAAAGATGTATGTGTTACCGGCACTCTGATCTCTCCAACGATAACAGTATAACAACCTATAGCAGAGACAAAATGAGAGCAATATGACTATCCATCTCTTTTTACTGCTTTATTTTTCTTCTCACTCTTCTTCTGTCTCTTTGTTTCAAACTACTGTTTAATGTGCTGGAATAAATACTGGACTAGGAGCCAAAAGATATGTGTTTTTGAACTTAATAGTTGAGTGACCTTGGGGCAACATAGTGTTCACAAATCAGTTTCCTTTTCAATATAATGAACAAAAAATGAACGTGAAAATGCCATGAAAATTATAAATCTTTATTAATCTATAAGGTTTTTATTAGATTTAAGGAAAATAACATGAGATCATTATTACTGCTTAGTTGTTCCAAATACTTTCCCTTGAGATCATGTTCTTGACCTTGAATGTAATACAAACTGGATTTTTAAGGAAGGAATTTTTTGTTTTTTAATGAAGTGATCACCTTGGCTACTCCAGCACCCACTCAGCACTACACACAACCATTACAATAACATTGACTATAAACACTAGGCTAAACTCCAAATCCCTATGACTGTTTGTAACCACTAATTTGTACTTCTTCATCCTCCATAAAGGAAGTTTTTATTCCTGCAGCAAAATGTGAAATCAAAAGTTAGTTTTAAATATATATATATATACACATACACACACACACACACACACACACACCAATGAATCAACTCAAGTAATGGAGAATACACAGATTACTAAGATTTAAGTAAGTAAGCTTCAAAGTTATTCTTACTTGCCTTTGTAATATTTTGGGTGACTGTACTTGGACACTGATATATACGTATTTTGAGAAGTAACAGAAATTCAAGTCCTGAATAATAAACATGCCCTGAGACAGACTGACTCATGAAAAATAGGAAGCTTTTCACATCACCCATTTTACTTCATGGCTCAGAATTTTCCATACTCCTTATGTATTCTAGAGACAGGTGGGCCTACCTGGCTTATGGGAATAAAGCACCACCCTGGTCGAGCCCAACTTTCATACTGTCTCAGAATTATTATTAATGTTTTCCTGTTCATTGCTGGTCCTGTGGGAGAACAAAATCAAATAAAAATTAGAAAAGAGCTTCCAAAGTACTTTATTACTTAGTATATTTAATCTCATCAATAAAATCTGAAAATAAGAGCTGTCAAATATGCAAATACTCAAGAATTGGCTAGTATTTTGCTTAGCTCTTCATTATAAAATTTTTGCATGTTCTGGCAAAGACTGTCAAATCATTCTAGCTGAAAAAAAACTAATTTCCACAAACTGTTATTTGCTATATTCTTCCAAAAGTCTGTTATTACCACCTGTACACATTAGCCAATTATCTCCTGTCTGTTGTTTAAATAAATGAATTTTGTTTACAATTGTCTGTATCACTAAGTAAGAGGTCTTTAAAAATAATTGATTATGGAGAACTGGATTTTGAAAAAAAATAATAAAAATTTGTGGAAAGTAAATATATTTTAAGGGAAGGATGTTAGCTTAAAGAACTGGTAGAAAATGCATGAGGGAAAAAAAGAAAGGTAGGGAAGGTATATTCACATATTACTTATTTAATATACTCAGCCAATTTTAAAATGTGGAAAAAGACTCACAAAGAAAAAATAAGACTTATTTTTTATTAGATTATGACCAGTAAGGAAAACTTTGAGGAGAAGAACACATGGTATATATACAATTTTGAAAGAGAGTCCTTAATCTGCATTTGATAGTAATATGAGTGAGAAAGAATATTTCATTGTGTGAAGGCACTGAATTATTTTATTATTTTTAAACAACCAGAATTAAGTACCCTGAAAAACACAAAAATTAAATGACAATTCAAAAAGTAAAAATCATAGGTGCTATAAAAGTTTTTAAAAGATGGATCTGTTAACATCTAAACATAAACCCTAATACTCCATGCTCTTATCCTTTCACACTGTGGTTTTAAATGTGTTGAAGCAGTCAAGAGAAATAAAGCATGGAAGAGGAAAAAATCACGCTGAACTTTGGAGGTAAGCATGCTGCAAGTAAACCATAAGATGGGTATTGATATAATTATATTATTTTGCTGTGAAAAAAAAAATTTGACAAATATGTCAATAATTTGGAAAGTAGCAAATACTCAAGTTTCAAGACTGGGAACTAAACTAATTCTTTTGAAACATAAAGGGAAGAATTCAGGAAAAATAAAGAAATTTTCTTAGGCTGTGTGAGTGGATAGAAATTCGAACTATGAGTTTTAAAGGCCACATATCAGACATTTCTCAAATGAAGTATTCTAAATCATAGTTATAATACCACTGGTTCTAAGCCATCATGAAAGCCCAAGATTATGTAGAAAAATCCACTGAGGGCAGCTCTCTGAAAATCAAATTTCTATGATTCTCAAATAATCATTTCCAACATTGATTATTCACTGGGTATAAGAATTTTTAAATGTCTCCTCCACACCAGAAATCAACATTAATTGAAATCTTTAGAATTACTTCTTCGGACTTTAGTCCACATTTATAATCCCATTCTTATGTTCTTATTTCTTCTCTTACCCATTCCTTTATACTCTTAACTCACCTTTACATTCTGTGTATGTGTCTATTATGTTAACTATATCTTTTTGTAAGCCCTTTTATAGAAGTATAAGTGTATAAACCTTAAATGTACAACCTAAAGAATTTTTATTAAGTGAACATGCCACAGTTAAATGCCACCCAGATCAAACAAAAGAATATTACAAGAACCAAAGAATCCTTCCTCATGTCTCCCTGTCAAAGAAGTAACCGCCATTCTGCTGCCTATCACAACAGTTTAGGTTGGCTTTCGACCTTACTATGAATGGAATCATACAATGTGCATTCCTGTGGGTCTGACTTCTTTTGTAATATATTATATATGTAAGATACATTTTTTGTTTTTTTTTTGTAGTGCAGATTTACTGGCAATGAATTCTCAGTTTTAGTTTTCCATAACAATCTTTAATTCTCCTTAAATTTTGAAAAATAATTTCAAAATTTGGGATATAGACCTGTGGGTTGACTGTTCTGATTGTCTTTAGAGGAGTGTTAATAAATATCCTTCTACTATGCTTTGATGTGCATTGTTTTTTATGAGACATTTTTACCCAACCTCATCTTTATTTTTATATGTGATTTATCTCATTCTATTACTGCTTTCAAGATTTTCTCTTCATAATTTCTCTCATCAATTTGATTATTATTTTATCTAGGGATTCTTCTGAACTTCTATGTATAAAACCATGTGAAAAAATGAGTTTTGCTTCCTACTTCAAAATATTCATGTATTCATCTTTTTTCTTGCCTTATTACACTGGATAGGACCTTATTAAAGTGTTGAATTGAATGTTAATAGTTACTATCTTTCTCTCATTTCTAATTTATTGAGGAAAGATTTAAATCAGGAGCCCAGTCTGAACTACATGACCAGAGATACAGAAAGACAGAGTCAAGTGGTAAATACATGGCCAAAAATCTGTAAGGAACCACCAAGAATATCTTTTCTCATTAAAAAAAGAACCTAGGAATAATATTCTTATTATAGACTGTTGGCAATACAGACACCTCAACCCATCCATCAATTATAATTATCTATATTATAACAGAAAATTAACAGAGCAACCATCAGTCCAACATCTTCATAAAATCTTAACATTTCTTTTCCAACATGTTTCATAAATTGACATGAAAGCTTCACTTGAGCCCTTCCAAGGATAAGCAACGATGTTTTATTTTTGGACCTTTTCGTTAGAAAAGCACTTATTAAATAATTACAAAATCTGTACATGTCCTCTCTTATCCAAATATGTAGTTTTTCCTAACCACTCCTTCAACCACATGTATTGCTTACAATTAGGTTTAGCTGAGTAAAAAATAAGAGTGGGGTGTGTGAAAAGAGGAAATGGTCTAAACAAAACAGAATTTGAGGTCTCCCTCAAATATCTGGGTAGGTGGTCCAAAGTCAGTATGATGTTTCACAGTACAAGATACTCAGACTCTTTATTTCTCATCATTCTATCAAGCGTGACTTCAGTAGTCCATCTACAACTGAGATAGTTAGCTTGAAGAAAAGCTAACACATCACACATGTCATCTTATAAGGAAACTTCTCAGAGGCTGCCACGTGACATTTTTTGCTTAGATCCCACAGGCCAGAAATTACTCACCTGGCCATATCCAGTTGCAAAGGAACTGGGAGCTATCATAAGCATTTATTTTTAGTATTTCCCACATGGCTATCATTGCTCTTGACTTCATTATTATGATAACACATCTATACTCTCTTTTCTTCCTCTACCTCTCCTACTATTTCTGCCACTGCTGACTAATCCCTCTATCGGCTATAGATGCTGAATACTCTAAGAATCTATTGCCCCATGATTTCTGTTTGCTTCCTTTTCTTTCAGTAGCTCTGTGTTAATATTACTACAGTATTTTTCCTAAAAATCTCTAAGAAAGTAGATTTTGATTATTTTATATAATTACTACACTCCATAGTTCAGGCAAAGCTGTTAGGTGACTACTCCAGTCTCCTGGCCAGCCAAAAAGGGCCACCTTCAGATTAAATTAAAATTAAAATTTCTTTAGACAATAAAAACTGCTTTTACATTCTATATGTACTACAAAGGACATATTAAGAAGTATGTGTAGTATGGGTTTTGTTTAGTTTTCTAGACCACAGGTAATCTTCCTAATAGTTTTAGCATAGAAAATTGAAAAGAAAAAGACACTAATTTCAGCCTGTTAGCAGTCACTAGCCAGATGTTGTAAAAAGAACCACTAATGAAAGGTCTCTCTGGAGACTTTAAAAGTTTCTTTATATTCAACCTAATGCTTTTAAAAAGAATATCACATTTCATTCACACACAAGGCATTCGAGTTAAATTTAAATACTCTTCTCTGAATTAAAGTCTAAGTGACTGGTTTTGAAGTTTACCTACTTTCCTAAAGGACTTTTACTTCCCTCTGCCATAAACTGAGTAATTTTTCTCAATTTAACTTGATGCCATTCAACCTTTTTAATTAGACCTACAGTTGGATGTTCAGTTCAGGTGAAGCTGAATCAACAGTCACAGTTTAAGTCTGTTAGGGCATAGGAAGCAAGCAATTAAACTAGAAGTGAATTTAAAAGGCAAAATAAATATTTCTGTTCAGAAATCAGGAGGAGGGAAAAGACAAAGTAATTGAATATTTTATTCGGTAGACCTCACGAGAAAGTCAGTGGTCAGTTGTTTTCGATGTACTTGATTCAAGAAATAATTTATGGATATAATCTGGGGAAAACCATATTTAAGAAGCAATGTATTCAATTTATTTTAAATAGACCTGGCATAGTTACAACCTTATCTCTACAAGTAATTCAACATTTTTTTTCTTTTTTTTTCTAAAACCAACTAATTTGCAGTTACAGTTTTCATTCTGAACTATTGCCTGCAAAAACTCACTTCCTTGTTATTCATAGCAAAATGATTCCTTTCCCCACCCCCATCTGATTCTGATGTGATGAGGTAACTTTGAACAGTTGTGTGCATAACTCATTTTCTTCACTGCTGGGAAAACATGAATTGCTTTGGGGGAGGGGAAAAACACTTTAAAAAAAACTCAGGAGTCTGCTGCAAGTTCATATGTTAAAAGCAAATGAAACAAAATTTAAATTTTCTTTCTCCCTTGTTCACCTTCATTTCACAAAAGAGGAGGAAATTCAGTTAATTGCTGTGGTAAACACCACTTTAGAAGACCGCTATATTTACATGGGAATTTGGAAGAAAAAATATTGGAGAGACTATAAATATTAAGAAAATTACAAAAGCTGTAGGGCTTCAGGAGGTAGAGAACTTGAAGCTGAAATAAGAGAAACAGCAACTTTTGTGAGAACATCTAAAGGAAAGTAAATTATTGATTGCTTGGGTGACTTTTACACATAGGCAAGTGGGTTCTGCTGACGTTGAAAATAATCTTTTCTGGTTTCCACATTGTTCCTTTTCCTGGATCCTAAAATGAGCTAAGATACAGAGAAAAAAAAATGACAGTAATTAGGATATTCAATAGGAATTACCTGAGCTGACAACTCCCACAGGGAAAGTGGCAAATGGCAGGGCAAAAGGCAGAAAGTTACATGGGCCTATGCAGAGTAAATTGACACCTTTGTGCCAGGCCTCTGCTGATCTCATTGAGAGAAAAATCACTGAGAATCCAGGAAAGTGTTTTACACATAAAAGTCCATATTTGCTTCTGTGAACACTTATCGTTCTGTCTGTGAATCATTATATTCCCTATGCTTCTTACCTCACACATCTGTCCCGTCACCCACCTGCTTGATTTCTTTCCTTTGGCCTTTTTCTTCACTTCAATGACTACTCTTCTAGTCCTTTTATATATCTCATCATCTTAGGTTTTCCATCTTGCCTGCGCACTTTGTGCTCTATAAATGTTTCAGTGGTTATAAGTAATATGAGAAGGACAGTCCTCAGACTTACCAAGTAATCTAATTTCGCTAGCTCTCATCTCCTCTGACAAAACAACACGTTGACAACAGTGGTGGAGTTACATGCCTCCCAAATCAATGAGAATGAGCCCAGGCAACTGCATTCACTTTTACATAAATTTTGGAAAAAAATAAAGTTGAAAGAGAGGTTTTTTAAAAATGTATATATCCAAAAGGGTCAAAAGAAAGCTAATATTGGTTTGGATTCCTTTTACAAGAATATTATCTACTGAAGACATTTAGTCTAATGGAACAACTATTCCTCATGTAAACCCAGTAATCAACAACAACACAAAAACACTAGCAAAATCTTCCCAGAATAGTCATCGTATGTTACAGAAGAATTGCTATTTCTGTTCTCAATAAATTTTATGTTTACTCACAATTGCAAATGTTCAGTTTTGGTTTAGAATAGTGCATGCTAATAAATTCATACAAAATATTTACAACTTCAATACTGTGGACCTTTACATTAGCTTATTATAACATCATCATGATACATATATAATTATTGCTAATTTTTGTTCAACTTCTTTTTAAGAAGATTTTTCTATAGCTTTGTCTCCCTAATATAATCCTCTACCTCTACATAGTTTACTTTGCCAAGCAGCAACACAGTAATTATAGCTAGAGTTGCTAAAATAAAAGTTACATTGGGCTAACATATCCTTAAGCTTTTTTCCCCCTCTTTCTTAACAAAACAAAACATTGCCACTACTTCTGCCAAGGAGTTTGTAAAAAAAAAAAAAAAAAAGGAGGGGTGTGGAAAATAGACATGCAGGACTTCAGACCAGGGCACAACCTCAGTGTAGAGAACTTTCATTCATACTTGAAGTATAAACATTCTCTAGGAACCTCAGTGGTCAGGATTATGCATGTTGAAAGTGCATACTAGATGTAAACACATAAAGATTACCAGACTCCTGAGGAAAAGAAAATCAGTCTTGACAATTTCAGAATTCCTTCTATTAAAATTATGGTTCCCAATCCTGTTTCCAAAACCAATTGTGTGCCATAAGATGTAATTAAATAGTCTATGGGGAAAAAATTTTTTTTGATGGTCAAAAAGATTTGGAAACACTGTGTTAAACAGATCTGTATGGTAGAACTTCATTGTATTCTTAATATGTAAATTCATTTTGAATCACCAAAAGGTGATTTTAAAAAAGGCAACTTTTCCAAGCTAATTGAACTGTAAAGCTCTTTGATCATAGAAGACATTCATATTGCCCAAAACACTTAGTGCCCCAAAGAACATTTTGGAAAATGCTATATTTGAGATGTGAAAGTCCTTGATCTCAATGTCTTTGTTGAACGCTATGGCTATTCATCAAAATGATGTATTAATATAAAGAGTAGCTACACATATAAAACCTAATTCAATTGTAACTTTCCTAAAACTGTAATCGAATAAGCAAACAACAAATTTATTATTGTGCACAAGCATTCTACACTATAATGATCACTTAAAATTCATACTGGTTTTAGACATATATATTGTACTTTAGGGAGAAATTTTGCCTTTATTTCTTCCTGTGCTTATTTTTATGACAAAACCTAGCATGAACAATTAATTAATTATAAAGCATTTGCATGTCATCCTTCTGTCTCTCCTAATGCTTACAAAATATTATAGAGATTTTTCTCAGTTCAATGAATGCGTAGAGTGGCCCAAAATAGAAAAATTGTTCTATGTCCAAATATTTATTAAGAAGCCACTCAGACTATTAACTATACTATTTTTAAGCTGGAGATTGAAAGTCACCTATGAGTGACAAGGAGTTTTTTCTCATTTTTAATGACTGAGAGGACTTCTTCCTGCATTTTTTTTTTGCTTTACTGGCACCCAAACTAAAAATTCAGGATCTCTTTCAGATATAGAGCTTCTTTACATGCATTGAAATTGCTGAAGCAGCTTTTTCTTACACAATAAAGTCTATATATAGCGTGTGTCATTCTATAACCCTCATGCTAATTATAAATAAATAGATCATATTTAAACTGAAATCTGACATTTCTTAAAGAACGACATGTTGAAAGGCAGTGTTTTAAGACATTTACATTTAAAATAAAAATGTGTATATAATGCCTTTACCTTGAAAAGAATAATTTTAGAAGTTTTAGAGACAGCTAAAGTTTCACTAAAGCAGAAATTTCCACATGTTAGTTTTTACATATCTTAAAAAATACAGATTATTTTTAAATTCGATAATCAGTTGCTAATATCTGAAACTTTGAGGCTAAATGAATAAGGAAGCCATCTTGTTTTCCACATCGCTGGCTCTAGCATGCTATAGAAGATCACCATGACAACAGGAGCAGGTTTGCCTGGTGTGAAGACAGCAGTGTAGGCCTCATTTCCTAAATGCATATTTCCACTAAAGTTGAATCACCAATTAAAAGACTCCTTTCTGTCCTTGGGGACTTCAAAGATGCAAATGGTATTGGGAAGCATGGCTTGTCAGCTGCTACACTTTAGTAACTCCTCCTGACTTACCCAAAATAAAGTGACTCTACTTTAAAAATTTTTTAAATATTTCCAAATCACACTGAATAGGAGAAAATACTCAAAATTAAAAGACTTGCTTGAAATTGTGAACTACTATCCTTGTTATAAATAGTGATTAAAAGAAAGACTATGCTGAATGTATTTTTAAGTATCTTATTATAATATTATGAGATATACAATGATGTTCGATAACTCTGTCAATCATTGTATGAATAACAAATTGTAATTATAAAAATTAATATAGATATGAAAGCATATAATGATTACAGAATAATAAAATTTAAATTTTATTCTGAATATGTTCCTAAAAAAATGCCATTATAATTTAAAACAAAAAAATATTTAAAAAAATTTTTAAAGACCCAGATTTATAAAAGAGAAATTTCTTGACATTTAAATGTTCAAACTACAAACTTCATTAATGAGTTTTGATTTTAAAAAAAGAAATGTATGTTTTTTCAGTGGTTATATGATAAAACTAAAAAGTTGGACAGAATAATTTTTAATAAATATAGTAATTTTAAAAATATAAATCAGAATTATTCTTTGTGTACAATGATAAATAATAACTGATGTTTGTCATCTATCTCCCTAATGTATACTATACCATGAATTTCTTCTTTCTGTATCATCTTGATAAATACTTGTCTCAGTTTTAACATTTTAGTATCCTTATTTACAAATGAAATATTAAAAATATCTCAATTACGTTACTCAGTATATTTATGATTTTTATAGTAAGAGGAGGACATAAATACAACAAAATTAATTTTTGAGTAAAATTATACATTTCCACTAATAAACATATAATAAAGACATATGTTATTAAATGGTGCTATTAAGGAATTATGTGCACAAAATTAACAATACACACTAGCCAATTTTCTGTAACGCGTGTTTGTATATGCAACTGTTTCTTTGTATAGCTAATTAAATGTTTGTTGCAAAGTCTCATGGGAAGCTCATTTGCATATACCTTGTTATAATGGCTAGACACATTCTCACTAATTTCTCACTAGTATTGCCTGATGAATAGGTATTTTACAAATGCCTGGCATAGACACAACAACAAACTATGGACACATGTCATTATTTCTGCAGTTCATCAGCACAACTCTCTGTGGTGCTCACTATATAACTGGCCTCGTTTAGGAATCACTTATTTGCTTATCAGTGGTAACTAGTATAGCATTGCATTTTAATTTCAAAAGTTTAATTAAAATAAAAATTTGTTCAGTTTTTTACTTATGTAAGTAAGTATAGATATTTTAATGTGAGTTCACATGCAAGTCTGATTTTAGAAGAAAATGTCAGATCAGAAAATAAATTCTCAAATTCAGAAATAAACTGAAATAAAAATGAACCACCAAATATATTAACAATTATATTGTTCACAGTTTACAGTGAGCATTATATGAGATAATTCATGTAAATAAAATGACCATTAATACTAGGTTTACAGTAAAAATTATTTTTTCTACTTTTTTCTAAAATAAAACAACTTAGAATAACCTAAAGAGAAGAGTAGGTAACATGTAAAATTAATTTTTTTAGGAGACTCATGAGATATGTTGGCATGGATATAAACAAAGACTGCTTGGTTTTGGAATAACCTTAGTTTTGCATCCATGCAACATTATAAAAGCAGAAGTCATATGCCTTCTTCTATTTCTTATGAGTAATTGGAAGGTTGAATGATAAGCCCCTTACACATTTAATTAAAATTTTTGCAATCTAAATAGTATTTTGTTATTTCTTTCACATATTTATAACTTCTTTAACTATCTTCCCTCACTGATGTTTTTAACATCTTCCAATTTAGTGTCATCTGTAAATTTAATCAGTGCTCTGTGTCTCTTTCTGTAGATCATTAGAAAGTATGTTCATTTAAATCATGACAAACTGCTACTAGACCCCATGTTGTCTTTGTCATGGAAAACACTTTACCTCACAAAGCACCAAAATTATCTATAACACTTTAAAAAATCACATGAGTCATGCAGGCATTCCATTATTGCCAAATGAAAAACCCTGAGCATATTTGCTAGGAGACTATTAAAATTTATAAGTTATGGCAGCCAAATTTTGATATGTTCTATTAAATCCACTAAACTAAAACTACTAAAGACACTTCAAACAAGAGTTTTACATACATGTGTATATATACATATATATACATACATATATGTGTGTGTGTGTAAAACTATTTTGTATGTACATGTGTGAATAAATGTATATACCAATGACAATATGTCAACTCAGATACATAACTGCTCAGATGAATGGACTCCGAGAAATGAAATCTAGAGAGAGAAATGAAGGAGAATTTTCACCTGTTTTGGTATAATTTTTTATATTGAACACAACTTATTTATATATTTAAAAACTAAATTTATTTATATGTATTATAGAATATACTTGCATGATCTGCCCTCACCATCCCAATGTGACACAGAATCAAGTAACTCAAAGTCACTGAAAGAAGGTTACTTTAATAACCTCAGGAAAATTGTTTTAAATTTTCAAATTTTGTTCCCCTAGTCTATCAACAAATGTATCTTGAGAATATATTACATGTGAGGCATTTTGTTAGGTCACACACGTAATGCAGGGTTCATTCATCAGGAGGCAGTGTTGCTTAGTGGTTAAGATGAAAGGCTATGGCTTTAAAAGCTACTAGCTGTGTGGCATTAAATCAACTGATATCTCTCATCACCAGTTTCCTCAACTTATAAATGAGTATTACAAGAGTACCTATCTCATAGATTGTTACGAGAAATAAATGTAATTTTTGCAAAACCCTTAGAACAGTGTCTGGCATTGAGTAAGAATACTATAAATGTATTTACTTTAATTAATTAATTCAATACCAAGTTATTGAGAGATGGTCTCAGCTCTCTTAAAATTTTGGAATAAGAGAAGCTATAAGCAAGTGCTATAGACTGAATATCTGCATCTTGTCAAAATTCATATGCTAAAACCTAACTCCCAATATGTAGAGATGCAGTCTGTGGGAGGTGCTTAGCTCATGAGAGTGAACCCCTCATGAAAGGGATTAGCGCTCTTATAAAAGAGATCACAGAGAGCTCTCTTATACCTTCCCCCATGTGAGGACACAGAGAGAAGACAGCCATCTAAGAAACAGAAAGCAAACCCTTCACTACACATCAAATCTGTTGGAGCCATTATCTTGGACTTCTCAGCCTTCAAAAACATGAGAAATAAATTTTTGTTGTTTGTAAACCTCCTTGTCTAATATATTCTGTGATATCAACCTGACTGGACTAAGACAACAGGCCAATAAACAAAATATAAACAAATAAACAAATAAATAAACAAGAGGAGCTGAATGGATTGTAATAATCCATTCCAATGTAGTTTATGTCCTAATTAAATAGGGAAACAAACCAAATAGATTTGTTTAATCTTTTTCATTCCACTTTAACATCCATTAGAATATCCTCATAATCTCTTATTCAGCAGTGGTAGAGACAAATGTGTCTTAGAATTCAGAATTTTTCAGATTTTAGAAAGCTAATTCAATATCAAACTTTACATTACCAGAGGTCTGGGGTAATACCAAATAATCAAACACATTAATATGTCTGCAACAAAACAAAATTATTCAACTCATAACCATTTCATGTGAGGTTCTCCTGACAGCTGAAATCACATCAGATCAGATTGGAATAAGACCAAAACATCAAGGCAAACTTTTTGTTTATGGAACTTTTGGACTTTGGAATTGTAAATGGAGGATTGTATCTGTGGCATCCATGATATGTCTCTGGATCTCGTCAGTACTTTGTAAATCCTTCTCTTATTGTTTTGATGACATCTTATTTATTTATTTAAATATTCCTCACTACCACTTAACTGTAAGATTTCAAGGGCAGGAATTGTATCTTACTCTCCTTAGTATCCTCTGTTCATAATATAACATCTAGCCTATTGTAGGTGCTCAGTATTAGTCATGGAATAGAATAAATTTTTATAACCATTTTTGAATATAGCACAAATATATACTTTACAGAAATCTATCATTGAGCTTTAAGTGATAGAAATTATATGAATGGTTCAGACTAAAGGTTAGGAAAACAATCAGAAAGAGTTTTATTTCTACGTGTATAGATTGAGAGTATTCAGGAGATGGCAACTGAAGAAATATGTTTATGAACAGAATCCAACTTAAAAAGTGAACTAAGGAAGAAGTCCAAAATGAGCTAGAGGAAATGATTCATATTGGGGACAAATAAGAGATAAGGGTACAAAATGTGGATGCTTCTAAATTGAAGAGAACTAGGAACTCTGTCTTAACACAGTCTGTTCTCATTCTATAGCACATCAGACACCAGTATTTTTATGCTTCTGTATTAGACAGGGGAAAACCAAGTAGAATGAAATTGGGCAATAAATCCTTCCACTCTGATATGTTATGTTTTGGTAGGAAAACAATTTATACAGACTAATAAGCAAAACAATTTTAGGTAGATGGTTGATGAAGGAAATCATAGCTCATTCCTGCACACTGAACCATGAAAAACAAATCCAGGTAAGTTGATTTGATTGTGTGGCACTAAAATCAATGAAAAAGCGGTTAATAGTTTTTTAAAGAAAAAAAGGGATAAATGATGGGTGAATTTTTAAAATGGCTTAGTACATATTCCAACTCTAGGAGGACAAGATATATTTGCCAATTTAGTGAAACTGAAGAAGGTAAAGGATTCCCAAATCTAAGGGAAGAGAAAAAAATGCAATTCTATAAAAATTTCATTGGTGACTCTGGTTATAAAATATTTTTTAAAGAAAAGTACACAGTGTTTTGTAGGAATACACTAATTATTAAAACTGCTCTTATGTATCTTATGACTTGTTTTCCAAAATGTACTGTCTCTAATGTTAATGGTTTCATTTTTCTTAGATAAGATTACTAAAAAATCTTATTTCCAGATGGACAAACGTGAGAGCAGGTCTGAACACATCTGTGGTGTGATTTTGATGAGTCCATCATAGAAATCTTTCTCACTCTAACATCAGCCTCTGGCTTATCGTGGAGACTAAGTATCAACTATGAAAGATCATTCTATTGGGTCTAGATGGGTTTCATTTACCGGGTCGTCCTATTTAAATGCAAATATTCTCCAGAATGTAATCCTTTAAATCCGTATCAGCTGTGATATTTTAGCACCCATTCATTCATAGCCAGCTGCAAAGCTGATGGTAGAGAATATGTGAGTATCTCATCTAGAATTAAAGTAAAGGCAATTCTAGATCATGTACTTATCTGTGGGGTGCTGTGAAGAGGGGTGGAAGACAAACTTCACTGTGTTTAATGACATTACGTATGCGTGAAAGTGCATTCCTGAAATGCCAGCTCCTCTTCCCTTCTCTGCAGTACCTGGTTTCACAGCAAACAGAGTTGACCCTCACTTAATCATAAAATGGCATAAACCAGGAGCCTGGATCCCTCCACCATGCCTGTTCATTCCAATACTGCCCTGACTGACCTTGCTGACTCTTGATTTGCTCCCTGTTAGAAAGCATTTTCCATTTTTAGGCAACACTTTAAGAGATTACATTGTGGAGTCACTTACTGAAACAAAATATCACACTTACAGAAAAAAAAATTATTTGTAACTAGAACAGTACTAAGCACCTATAAGCAAATGTTTGCATTGAATTAGTGGAGGTGGTTTCTAGATGTAATAACATCAATAGGTTAAGGATCCACTAAACTTTTAGCTCTACCCACGTTAGCATAAACTTTATTATAATCTAATTACATGTCAATTAGATATTCAGTTCATATTAAGAGAAATATGAAACTAAGAAAAATAAAAATAAGTAAATCTTGCCTTTACAAGAGTTAATTGAAAGAACACTCAGAAAAAAATGTGATTTATGTGTTAGATAATAGCTGACTTCTCTAATCACTTTCTTATGTAACCCATAAGAGGCCTTAAAAATATTAAGCAAATTTGTACAGCTTTAAGTGTAAATGTATTCTCATGGCCCTCCATCTTACAGATTCAGATTTTCATTATATTTTCTCCTATATATGTACATCTAGCACAATTTCATGCTCACCATGGAGTCTGAATAATTTGATGATGATTACATGGGGATAAGCAATAAGATAGTTTGTAAATCTTGGGAAAATGTATCTCTCTCTCTCTCTCTCACACACACACACACACACACACACACACGTACACACACACCTGCAAATACATATAATTCTGTTAACTCATTTAAACTTTAATTTCAAAAAGAATAAATGATGAGTTATTTTTAAAAAATATAGACATAGTAAGGTCAAAGACTGTTACAATATAATAAATAATAAAGGGGAAAACCAGAGGGAAATTGCAGGCAGGAAATCCTACCTGAGGAACACTGCTATTATTGGGCCAAGTCTTAGTGCATCGTTTCCTAACAACCTAAGCAAAGAGACAACATGATGGATTATCGGGCTATCATTTTCTACGAAAAGAAAGCACACCAGTTCATCAACAGAGGCAAACTTTCCTATCCCTGAGTTTGAAGATGAATTTGTCAAAACAATCTTTATATAAGGACAGTGAGCTCCATAATGTCCCCCAAAGCAATTTTACAAGCAATATAGAGACGTTCCACATGGCTATTCTTTATATTGCTCTGACACTGAAGCCAAATGCATGTTAAAAGTTGTAGTTCTATAAAGGCGGTGTGGGAGGTGAAGTTGGGGAATGGAGAAAAAAAGAAGTTGGAAGAAACAAAAGACACAGATATGCATATTGCTGCAAGATGGCTTAAGGTAAATTTAAGCTTAAACAATATTGAAAACTGAATAGCTATTACCTTCTTAGAATATCTTACTTAAACATCAGTGTCTCCCAGAGCTTCTGGTGGAAGTTTTATGGCAGTTCATTTGGAAATACATACTAAGTTGTCACTCATGCTACCAGACACATAGATAACAAAGATGACAACTGAATAAATCGTTATATGTTTTCCATATTAAATAGCCAAATCACATGCACATGAGGTGGTCTATAGACAGCACCTTTTTTTTGTTTTGTCTTGTGTTTCTTCAGAAAATGGCTCTGCATTTTGAATCAGTGCTCAGTAGAAACACCAAAGTTGTTCCCCTTGAGCACTGCATGCTGATGTGGGTGTAGTTTACATAAATGCTTAACTCTTTGTTTTACTGGATTCATGAAGATTTTGAAACATCAAAATTATATTTCAAAGCTCTGTAATTTGCCTGTGAGACAAATGTTAGATGTGCAACCCATGAGGATGAGTTGTTTTCTCTATCATTTATAAAGAAGCTGTCTGTTTTGGGTTTGAAACTGTCTTTTATAATAATAAATAAAACTGGATATTGCAAGAGCTTTCTGTTTAGATCTGGATTTTAATCTCAGCTCAGGAAAATATTAGATAACTGAGATTAGACAAGAGTTTAAGCTTTGTTAGCTTCGGTTTCCTTATCTACAAAATGGTGATGGTAATAGCTCTTATCTAGAGGATGATGTCCTATGGTGAATACACCATGCCTAAAAACATGATGCCCTCAGTATTAAATCAATTAACCAATAAATTAACTAATCAATAAATCAGCCATAGCTAGTAAGCATTTTTTAATATTACAATCTCAGCTTTAGAATTAAGTCATTTTCTCTTTTCATAGAAACAGAGGCTCTGGTTCATTCAACATACCGTTTGCTAAAGGACTCATGGTCTCTAAATGCCAAAAGCAATTTAAAAATAAAAACATATACACATAAAAGAAAGAAGTAAGTAGCTTAGGTTGCAAACATATCTCTCACTGGCTAAATATGTGAACCTTAAAAATCATTAATTTTATTCTGTCTAAAACCTTATAGGACCTACATTTAAAAAAAAAGAAATCAAATGGATTTAAATAGATTTAACAGACTAAAGCAATTTCTTGAACAAAAACATTGCTAATATTTTCATAATAGTTTTGTGTAAAGTTTTATTTAAACTAAAATCTAATGAACCAGTTCAGGAGTTAATGCAATGGATGAAATCTACTGATTTCTCTACGAAATACTTTGCTACCAAGAACTTCTTAAAGGACTACCACTTGGCACCATCAGTTCATATTCTATCATTGGCAGACAGAGTCTTAAAATATAAAATGTAAAAAAAAATCTCAAAATACTAAGGAGAATGGTACTTTGCATGAATTTATTATGAGCTCATAATAAATTTGCTGACTTTGAGTGCATATATACATATCTACATATAAATATGAATGAACAATGCCATTTTACTTTTCACTCCCGTTCTCACTTTCTGTCAGGAATTGTATGAATGAAGACTATAATTCTACAAACCAACTGTTACTTTCCTTTTATCTTGTTTATTATCTACAAGAAGAAGATGCTATTGACTTTCATATCTGTTTATCTTCTCTCATGTAAAGGCAGTGTGGTGTAGTAGAAAGAACATGGGTTTCTGAATTAGATCAACCTGTATTTGCATTCTGATTTCCCCTATCTACCAGATAAGGAAACTTGAAAACACACATATGCACACAGAGACCTCTTTAAGCCTTGGTTTCTGTATGTGTAAATAGGGCTGATAACTATCTCATTGTTTAAAGTCAACTTTTTTATCCTAGGAGAAGTAAAAGAACTTTTTACATGAATGTACCACTGTATAGAGACCGACACAGAGCATAAATGAAGCTCCGGCAAGCTTTGATGCCATATTTTCCCTTCCACACTGAGTACATAAGGAAAAGGAAGGAATTCCAGTCAGTGAGGAATGCTAAGGTTACACATCCTTACCATTCCAGGCAGGCATGGGACATACCAAACAGCAAAGAAAAACCGGGGTGTTATCTTGACAGCCACTTACCATTAGAAACCTGTTCTTTCCTTTCAGACAGAATAACAGAACTTCTATCAGGAGAGCCCAGGAAGGACATGAGCAGAATGTCAGGCCAAATTAATGTCTGTGGCCTCAGACTGCCCCAGAGAAAGGCCATAGGCAACCCCAGCCTTACAGGTTTAATGGGACTGGGTAGAATGAGGCTCTATTGTGGCAAGCAGAGATGGTGGGGGAAGGGGAATGGGAGGCAGCCTAATGTCATCTAGAGAGAGCAAGTGTTAAAGGTAAAAGATGGAATTTGTCCAGGGTAGCCAGGAAGATGCACCCTATGGTTTTCCAGGCAACTTCAGTCAAGCAAATCCTAAAATTCAATCGCAAATTTTCAGTGATTCCCTAATCAAATTGTGATGTCATAGTCAAATGCCTCAGACATTTTTCTATCTAAAGCCTATAGTATTTAAATTTATTAAGGGCTGGTTTTGCTACCCAATAAAATATCTTTACAAAGGTGCTTCTCCTTGGATGAGTCTAGGCCCCAGGGAATTGTCCCAGAGTCTCCTGATGAAGATGAGGGACAAATGAAATGCTATATAAAAGTGTCTGGCCCATAGGAGGCACTCAGTGGTAGTTAGATTTATTTTTCCATTCTTACAAAAAAAGTATAGGTGTGTGTGTGTGTGTGTGTGTGTGTGTGTGTGTGTGTTGAATGTCGCTCATGTGCCAAGCATTGGACTTGACTCTGGAGCTAAGCAATAACTGAGAAAGACAAATTCAAACCCCCATAGGATGTAAAGTGTGGCTATGAACTATGCTTAAACTATTTTTCTCTGACATGGTCTTAGCAGTATGATCTATAAGAATGACTACTTCACTAGGAACTAAAAAACAAAAAAGGAGGTTCTAGTCCTACTATTAGTTGGCTATAACTTGAGAAAAGCCATGTAACAGTAGATACCAGTTTCTATAGAAAAAAAAACTTTGGACAGGTAAGTTCAAAAGACCCCTTTTTCCTCTGAGCCTAGTTACCAAACATGTGTCCTTGGACTTGTTCGTGCCACACTGCATCCACCCAAGCTCACTAGCCCTTTCAAGGGTGCTATTTTTCTTGCCTGATCTTATTACCACTCTCTAGGCTAATAATGGCAGAAGGGTTCTTCTGGCCCAATTTTAGCCATGTTCCTGTGGCACAGGGGTTTGTAGATCAAAGTGACTAGCAAGGCTTAAAGTGCAGCCACTGACAAACAGGTCTCAGGACACCCTCTCCAGCAGTGGACAGCTGCTCAGAAGCTGTCTACACCATGATTTAACACTGTGAACTTGTTTTGAAACAGCTCTTTTTGACACCAGATGTCCAACAATGGCTATTTTCACAGGCCTTACACAGTCCCTGCAATGCTCACGCATGTCATTTGGCTCCAATAACATGCCTCGACACCATCTCCTAGCTCAGGTTTCCTGAGAAAAGGAAGGGCCTGGGGTGAAATGCAGAGATTCTGCTGGCCTGATTGGTAAGTTTCAGCCTTATCTACATTCTTCCATGTTTCAGGGTAGTTTTGTGCACTTTGGTGTTGCTGAGAACAGATTGATGCCAATAAGCCATTTGAGATAAGAACTAATTGGAAACAGAAGGTTGAAGAATGATATTGTTGGGAATGAGCAAAGGGGACAGACAAGTAATTATTCAGGCAGAATTTCTTTACACAAAAGGCAGATGGAAAAGGGAACAAAATTCCAAAGTCCGTGGCAGAAGTAAGCAGCTGCACATTTCTTTTTTGTGGAAAAGCAAACAGAGTGATTCACTGGGTTGGTAATAGGCTCCAGGAATCCCTAGGGATTCACAATGTGCTGGCAGCTCACAGCATGTAAAATTACTTCGTGGTCTCAATCTAGTTCACCTCCTTGACTAACTCTAATTGTGAGGCATCTGAGATGAGATGTAAGGAAAAGACTGAGGAGAAACAGCCTCCCCGTTCACACATGAATCACAGCAGAGATGCACTGCAAAGAAGGCAGGAAGATCAACACATACATACATTCCACACTTGTAATGAGCCTTAGATCAGATTTAACTGAACATTTCCATTCACAAACATAAACACTCTACAAATAGACATCATGAAAGAGTGAAATCTTGTGAAATATTTCTCAATATTATCAGAGTTGCTGGTTTACAGCTAAACAAACTCTGAGATCTCAAAACTGAATTTGAAAGACAAAGGCAATAATAATTAGTAATCAGAGTGGAAAACAGAGCCTTACAACTTCCCCCCAAAGCAAAATCCATTAGCGGCAACCTTACTCAGCAGGACTAATTTAAAAGCTGTTTAACACTATACTGTTTACAAAATAAATAAATAAATAAAAATAAAGACTCAAAAATCCTTCCTCAGTTTTCGTCTTAAGCTCAAACTATCATCTATCAATCTATCTATCAATCAATCTATCAGTCTGTGTATCTATCATTTATCATCTATCTATCATCTATCTATCAGCTATCTATGCCTACATATCGATACATATATATCTATATAGATATTCAATAGTGACTTAAAGACAAATGCCTTGGGGTAACACTTTTCAAGGACACTTCCTCCCAAAGAATGATAGATCAAAGGGAAGCTGGGCCCCCAATTAGCTGGGAACATGAAAGCAGTTCACAGACTTCACAGTGTTGAGAGAAATGTTCGTATGTAGAAAGTTATAAAAAAAAAAAAGAAGGAAAGAAAAATAAGGTTTCATACAGGTTAAGATTCATAATCTGGTAATGAGGGATAAAAAGAAAGATACAGTTATTAAAGAAAACAAGAAAAGGTAATAATAGATTTCAGAATAGTGCACTTCAAGATTGAATGAGGTATGAACTTTTACAATGCTTGATTGGTTTAGGGTTTTTACAAATTGAAGTTGAAGTACATCCAACTGTAATAACTTCCCTGCCCTAACTCCCTCTTTCCTTCTCCCCATTAAGTGTCTAAATCCTTCCTGCATCAAGTCCAGACACCTAAAGTTCTTCAGCTGGTCTGGTTCTTCTCAACCCTTTTCTGCAGCTAAATCACACTCAACCTTCTAGCCTCAAACTCAAAGCCTCGAAGATGCCAACTTTGACCACCTTCCCCACCCTTAATATAGAACATCTAGATTATTCTCTGATAAACTTATGGTTCTTTTGCCCATTACATAATGCAATTTACAATGATTTATTTCTATGTCAATTTATCTTCCCCACTACACTGTAAGTTCCCCTGGGCAGGGATTTGCCTATCTTGTTTACCACTATGCTATCTAGTCTCCAGAAGAGAGCCTGGCACAGAGTAAATGCTCAATAAAACTTTTGATGAATTAATAGACATCACCCTCTAGACCTCTCATAGGCCTTGGTGAGTTGGAAAATGGTCAGAAACAATAAAACTAGACCAAAAGACTGGTATTTACAAACAAAATTTCAAAATTTTAAAAAACAAGGAGCATTTTTCTACTATAGCTAAAAGTGAAAATTAATAATAATAATAAATTATATGCATTATATATAACAACAATTATATCTAGGATTTATACAGTGGTTAACCATGTGTCAGGCATTGTTCTGAAAAGCTTATTTACATTAATTAACTTAATCCTCATGATACCCTAAGGATGCAGTTACTATTATATTTATTTTTAGAAATGAAGACACTGAGGCATAGGAAGTTAAACAACTTTCTCAAAGTCACATTGCTATTAAATGATGAAACCTATATCAGAATGTTACCCAGAGGAACAGAATCAATAGGATCTATGTATAGGGTGAGAGATTTATTTTAAGAAATTGGCTAATGTTTTTGTTGGGATAGGTATGTCTGAAATCTGCAGGGCAGGTTGAGGGACCAAGGGAGACTTGATGCCCTCCTTCGTGACGGAAAGCAGTCTGCTGGCAGAATTCCCACATTCTCCAGGGATGTCAGTGCTTTCTCCTAAGGCCTTAAACTAACTAGATAAAAGCCCACTCATCTTACAGGGAGTAAACCAGCTTTATTCAGAGTCTATTGACTTAAATATTAATCACATCTAAAAATAATACCTTCACATCCACATCTAGACTGCTGTTTGATCAAAACTGGGTACCATGACCTAGCCAAGTTAATACATAAAATTAGCTATCACAGAGCCAGAATACAAATTCAGTCTATCCCCAACATCAAAATACTTAGTGAATACACTATCCAGACATTTAGACTATGAAGATCTCCTTAAAGTTCATTTAGTGCACTATGACAGCAGGAAAAAAAAAAAAAAACGTTTAAGTGTGTGTGTGTGTGTGTGTGTGTGTGTGTGTGTATGAATGCACACATGTGTGAATAATGTATAAAATATTTTTATTCATTTAGCTTTGATAATTTCCACAGGTAAAAGTACTCCTTCATTTTACTGATATAGCTATTAAGTATCAGGACAGCAAAAGACAAACTATAGAACTTATAATTAAAATGACATTGATTATTATCAACTTTTAAGTGAGCTTTAAATGGCAAGAAGAGAGCTCAGCACTTCAAAGCAATTCTTGCACCACAATATTCTAAGACAGCAAAATAATTACAGTAACAGTAATGCTTTCTGAACAGAACAGTGAACAGAAGTTCCAGTTGTGTTTCTGCCATGAGTTGGAAAGTGGTCAGCAGAGCCAACCAGGGACACTCAGGATGCCATGAGTCTCCTCGGCAGGATCTCCACCAACTTCTCTTCAAGTCTAATAGCACATTTTTCATGCTCATTCCTTGGAGCAAGGTACTGCCTCTAGAACAGGGGTCTGTAACCTGTTAGGAACTGGGCCGCACAGCAACAGGTAAGCAGTGGGCAGCTAGAGAAGCGTCATCTGTATTTGCAGCCACTCCCCAGAGCTAGCATCACCGCCTCAGCCCTACCTCAGATAACTTGATATTAGATTCGCATAGGACCACTGGTCTCTGGTCCCAAAAGTTTGAGGACCACTGCTCTAGAATATCTGGGTTAAATAAAAATGTTTCACCCTGTGGTTAATATATTAGGTCATGAACATACATTCACACAAGCAAATATAGTGCATTATTTATAAGCCACCATTGTAGAGAACCAGGTCCTGTCATGGCTCAGATCTATTCTGCTTTACTTTTCACATCTATAAAGTGGGAATAGAATTTGCAATTATGGATGTTGACACATTATAGAATATTGGGAGAAGCAATTTCAGAAGCACACTCCTTAGAGAACGGCTTTTTCTTTAGAGCCTGGCTTTGCAGGAGATGGCCACCAAAGAGTTAGAGTAAATATTTGCAAAGATTCTTCTTTTTCTTCTTCTCCTTTTTGAAGAGCTGAGGATAAAGAGATCCTGAAGCCTGGCAGTGAATAGACTTTTACTCCACCCTCTGACATACCCATTTTTTGGTATAAACCATAGTAGAAGTAATGAATTGGCAGATCCCAGAAAAATAAGACTCTGCAAGCCAATTCCTTTGGGGAAAGCGGATCCAAATGGAATAAGAGCTACATCATTCACCAGAAATACATATCAGTTTATCTAAACACTCAACTTTGAGTACAAATAGAAAAATCAAAATTTTATATGTAACTAGGGGCATAGTAATTGATGATTCGAAACACCAAGAGCAATGTTTACATTTCAAACATTGAGAGCTTGATTTTCCTGGCACGGGAATGAAAAAGACAAAAAGGAAATACACAGTTACATAAGAAGAAACATGTTTCAGCTATGAACATTTCATTAGACAAGACAAAAAGAACCTATAGAAAAACCAGAAGGAAAAAATTGAGTGAACATGATAGGGACTTGCACCTAGATATGATGTTAAAGGAGACAGAGCCAGACCCTTTAAAAAAGAGGTGTGGGGGGAATCATATTTCTTAATTTCCCCTTTTCCTATTCCCTCCAGCTCCTAATAGTAAGGAGGAAAAAATCTGACTAATCTTTTGCTGGATTCCACAACCCCACCCCCCATGCACACACAATAATGCCATGATAAGGCAATTCTGTGAGGTTAAACACCAGAAACAATGCAGATAAGGTCAGGCAGGATATTAAGTAGGGGATGTGATAAATATATCAGCTCGTGAGAGAACATTAGTGAAGAAGAGGTAGGTTGTGAGGCTGGTCAGAGCAAAGTTAAAAAAAAAAGAAGCAAAGACTATTATATTTCAAGGGACTGAATAAACAATGAGAAGCAAAAGTGAAATGCTCTCCCTAATTCGAAGTGAGATGTTGGAATAAAGAGTCACTGGCCCCATCTGAACAGAAAACCGGTAAGAAAGAGATGCTTTGAGAAGAAATATCAACCATAAAATGTTTTATGAAGCACCCCTGTGCGTCCGGAGCATATTGGCCTCATTTGGTGTGCAGGTGGCCACATCTCAGAGGCAAGAGAAAGGTAGAAAAGTACAACAGGGCAGAGTCAGGAAGGGGGAAGTTTGAGGGTCATTAACATGCACAGCAGGTGACAACTGAGCCTGGGCAAGTTAATAGGATCCCCTAGGTAAAACGGCAGATGAAGAAGACCAAATGGGAAAGCAGAAAGGCGGGGCAGGCACTGAAATAAATGGCAAAGTAATAAAAAGAAGAATTGGATTGTACAGTGGATTAGAAAGAGGAAGTATTAAATTTAGCAGGAAAAGGAAGAGAAAGCCTGTAAAATAAAATAGGAAATTGATGAGGAAAAGAGACCCAAATGAAAAATATAACCCTGAACTGATTTCACGAAAATTACACGAGCTAAAGACAATTCAATCATCCTGGTCAGTCAAGTAGCATAAACGTTAACAAGGCCAAGTTTAAAGGTTGTCTCTATCCCCAGGCCTCCAACACTTTCACAAAGTAAACAAGTCCTCTTTGCAGAATATTTCTACTCTTGAGCTGACAGTGCATGTTCTTCTCAGCCACAGAGGAGCAAGAACATAATCAGAGCTTCCCGTGGCTCTGATAGCCAGTCAGACGTCTTTCTATTCTCCGAGGGTCATCACTTCGATGATCATTAGCAAGTTCCAGCAGCAATTGGATAGGATGGAGTGCTTAAATATCTGAAGCCAAGGGGGTGCAGGAGCTACTTCGAAAGAATGCTCTAAAGTAGAATAGCAGTTGAAGCTGGTTTCCTTGACTTTCATTTCTCATTCCCCTTTTCTTCCTCTCATTCCTGTTCTCATCATGATAGCTATCGGCGTATCCTTAACCCGTCCCTTCCTTCCACCTTATTAGCATCTTTAAAAGATACATCACCAGCTGCTACTGTGTGTGTCTAACCACTGCTGAGCCAAAGGATACATATCTGGGTTTTTAACCTTCATTAAGAGAACGGCTTTTTCCTATGTTTTGTGACTTTTCAACATGCTAATAAATTCTTTGCCTTCCTTGCTTCTAAAACGGAATGGTTTGGAAAGTGGTCATTCATAAGTCAGAGGCAGGTTTGGGGTGGAAGCACTTTTCCCTCTTCTTGAAAAGTCCATTATTCTTCGTGTTTATGAAAAATCACAGAACTACGTTTCAATTCTCTTTGACTGCTATCTCACATGGCTAAATATTTGCAATAGTTTATGGAGGCAACAACACGCTAGAGTTCAGCTTTTGTAGCATGGGGGGTGGTGTGTGTGCCTGTGTCCTTCCAAAAGGAAGGTGTTCTTTTCACCCCTTCAAGGCTGTGACAGAGAAGAAAGCCTCTACAGTTTACATTTGCTTTGTCAGCCCAGTAGGCAACCATCTGTTTCAGCTGCAGAGTGCAGATCTGTCAGTTTTGTTTTTAGTTGGGATGCAGTGGCAGGAGCTTGCTCATTGTTGTTTCTTCAAGAACCACAACGTAATTAACCATTCCAGTACTGGCTACAAAGGAGATGGCCACTGTCAACATTGGGCCAGATTTTTGCTTTATCCAGCGCTGGAAGTACTACAAAAACTTGAATAGCTATTCATTGTGTGCCATTGTTCCCTAAAGAGGCAACACACTCTTTGTTAAAAAGGCAACCTGGATTTTTCAACATACCATTTCACTTCAGTGTCTGTGTGCCGAAGATGAAACAAAGTCTGGGTGCTGTAGACAAACAATCAAAACATGACAGTGACAAACACCCTGAGAGACCTCATTCTCCAACGCGGGAGCAGTGACATGCTCACAAACAATGGGAGGTGCGAGATGGGGCTGGGAAGAAAATAGGAAAGAATAGGAAAGAGGGTAAGGGTTTAATTTTTAATATGTTGGGGAATTTAAGACTTTTCTGAATGAGGATAACTTTTTAGGGCATAGTCTTAATAAATCATAAACTTGTGGAAAGAGATAAGGATCAACGGGTTTTATATTTCGTTCTGCATTTCTTATGGTTCCTTTCCATGCTTTTCCCTCTTTCTCTTCAATCTTGAACATGATGCTTTGTCTCTCTTCACATCCATAAAATGAGATTAATAATTAAAATTCGAACTACGAGATATTGAAAAACACCTCTCAAGAACTTTTGGAAATAGTAGCCATAAATGCTATCTTTATTTTCAACTGCCTCCTTTATCTTTTACAACAGATTAAGGTCTTATGAAACCGTTAGCGTGGCTAGCATAAGAGGTAAGAAGACACATCTAGTGGTACGAACTAAATTTCCACATCTGTAGCTATTCTTGCCACGTACACAATAGCAGGGTTGGAAAGCAAGTTCTCACCTTCCTGAACATATCCTTGAGAAGTTGTCTCACCATTTTTCCAAACAGCTTACTAGATTTCTTGGAGTTTTCCAAATCAGCATTCACCTTGCTTTAAATAGTAATTTATCAAGATGTTTTCCTTTGCAATTAAAACTACTTCTCACTACTTAACAAGAGCAATTAATTCATACCTGGTGTTCAATATGCCTTTCATATTTTAAGGCAGATCTCAAGTCTTCCATTCACTTTTTTCTCAATATTGAATATTTATCAATTTTACTTTTTCCTGTAGATGTTTAGTTATCCATTTCTTAGTCTGCTATTTTGCTTTTTTTGAAAAACTGTATACAGAAATAATATTGAGACCTAACTAAAACCATGTGAAATAAAGTATGTTTGCTTCCTATATTTTGGAAATAAAACTCTTCATGTTAGAAAAGTTATTGCTTTTCAAGTTTAAGAGTATTATTATCTTAACTCACATATTTCACCCATGATTCCCTACATGCTTTAAAATTTTTGAAGTATTTATATATTTAAATTAGAATCATGTAAATGTTTCTATTGCCTTTATTGAATTAATTTTAAACCACCCTGCTGCTTTTTACAGAAAAAAAGTGAATGTCCTGAATCTGACCTTGAGGCCCATCTGGACTGGTAGCCATAGCATTTATTCACATACTGACTCAACAGGTATCTTTATCCTATTGTTTGCATTCCAAATGATACAGATCACTCTTGTCAAGGCACAGCCTTGCAGAGAACATTGAAGGCCCAGTCAAAGATCAAATTCTTGGTAAAATTACAGAGTAAATAATGTTTTAAGTTGTATATCTCTGACCATCTCACTAGAATTTAATATCAATGAAGGCAGGCTAAATGTTTTGTTCTACTTTGCAATTCTTTTCTTCCTCCCTCAACCTCAGTTCTTCAGGTTTAATAAAAGTAGAGATACCCAGGAAATGTCAAAGACATTTGGCTATACCCCAGGTCCTCTCTCTCTCTCTCTCTCTCTCTCTCTCTCTCTCTTATCTTTATCTCTCTAGGATATTCCAACAACCCCACTAAAGATCTGCTCTCCCCAAGAGTTTTGGCATGCTCTGGCTTCTGGTCTCCAAATTTGTTGAAGTGATTACTTACCCTGATCATCAATAAAATTTTCTAAATTAATATATTCTAAACACATGGTACCCTTAATTCCAATTCTGATGTGTGGGTTTTTCTCCCACCACCCAGCAATTAACTCATTTATGATACGACTTACCTGGAGATAGCATCAGAATCCCTAGATCAGAGCTCAGTCTCAGAAGACCACCCCAATTCAGATAGCAATAGTTGTCACCTGGACTTCTGACCAACCAAATACAGACAGAAGGCTCCCACAAACTCTTCCTCAGTTTTGATTAATTTGCTAGAGCGGCTCACAGAATTCAGAGAAACATTTACTTACTAGATTAGCATTTTGTTACAAAAAGCTATAACTCAGGAATACCTACATGAAAGAGATGCATAGGCAAGGTATATGGAAAGGGCACAGAGCTTCCATGCGCTCACCAGAGGCATTGCTCTCCCTCAATCTCCACAAGTTGACCAACCCAGAAGCTCTCTGAACCCTGTCCTTTCCACTTTTATGAATGTTTCATCGTATGGGTGTGATCAATTAAATCATTGGCCATTGATGTTTCAACTCAATCACTAACCCCTTTTTCCTGTTCTGAGGTCATGGGGTGAGATTAAAAGTTCCTACCCTCTAATCATATGGTTGGTTCCTCTGGTAACCTAGGGCCTTCCAAAAGTCACATCATAAACATA
This sequence comes from Cynopterus sphinx, assembly GCA_030015415.1. Taxonomy (NCBI): domain Eukaryota; kingdom Metazoa; phylum Chordata; class Mammalia; order Chiroptera; family Pteropodidae; genus Cynopterus; species Cynopterus sphinx. Next base: position 113,485,196 of record CM057386.1, on the reverse strand, counting down.
ACAAAAGACACCTTTACCCTCTTAGGAAATTTCAAGGATTTTAGGAGCTCTCATGGGAACTGAAGAGTGACTAAATACATATTTCTTACTATAAATCACAAAATCACAACACTAATATATATATGTGTGTGTGTGTGTGTGTGTGTGTGTGTGTGTATGTATGTATGTATATATGTGTGTGTATACACACACATAGATATTTTAAGAGAATAGAATAAATATTCTTGAAATAATTTTTATTCTTATTTATGTGCAAAAGATATTGCTTTCAAAAAACATCAGTGAAGATATTTTTTAGGGAAAGTAATGTTGAAAATGCTTCCTTTTTAAAAACTTTCGTTTAATACTTATAGGTACACTAATTTAAAACTTTGATAATAACTTGATTTATTTTGATTCTTAATTTTTGTGGCTGTCAAAATTGAAAAAGACACCTCTCAAAGATAAGAAAATCAAAATGGAAGAAGTCCATTATTGTCTGTACTTATAAAGCCATAATATTAATTTTTCAATCCCATCCAATAATTTTGTTGAAATAGGCTATAAATTTGCATCTGCTCTAATGTCATTTGGTTTTTCTAGGAAACACACTGGAGATGTTATAATTTTATACATGTAACAAATATACATGTAACACAGTTGAAGTTCCTCAGCTGTAATATATCAAAATAGGTTTGGGAATTCTTTTTCCAAAGGTTTTAAGTGTTCAAATGTGAGACTTTAAATAGATTACACATTTGCATTGTTTTTAGCAACAAAATCACTCCAAATTTTTCTAGCATGCATTTTTAAAAAGGTTTCTCCATAGCAAAAATATCTTTCAAAAGCCATTGCTTTCTCACTCCTTATAAAAATGACACATTTATAAATACATATGCCAGATTACTTGCCAGTGACAGTAATTTTCTCATAATTTGTATGATAAAGAGATTCTATGAGGAACACAAGTGCCAATTGTACCATTTTCTTGTTTCCTTGTGCCTGCCTTATTAGTAATTTCTCAGCCAGAGTTTCCTTTACTGGAATCTTATTAAAGCACTTGTCAAATTTTGCCCATTTGCTAAACTGGATAATGTAGTGAGTTAATCATATTAATATGACTTCACATTAATGAAATTAAGTGTATCACTTTATTAAAAGCAAATGAGGTTAAGAAGAGAAAAGAAAATATTTACAAATCATACATCTAGCAAAAGACTTGAACCCAGAATACATAAAGAATTTTCAAAATTCAACAATAAGAAATTAAATGACTTAATTAAGAAAAGGGCCCAAAAGTAGTAGAATTGACATTTCATGAAACAGAATATAAGAATGCAAATAAGCACGTGAAAAGATATTTAATGTCATTAGCCATTAGGAAAATGCAAATTAAAACCACGATAATGAGATACTACTACACACCTATTTAGAATGACTGAAATAAAAAAATACTGTCGATACCAAATTCTGGCAACACCGTGAAGCAACTAAAACTCTCATGTATTGCTGGAGAGAATCCAAAATTGTACAGTCATTCTGGAAACATTTTAATAGTTTCTTATAAAGTTAAATATATACTTACCATATGATCTAGTGATCTCTCTTTTGAATATCTACCCTTGATAAACGAAAACTATGTTCACTTAAAAATCTTTTCATGTGTCATGATTTATAAAACTATAAACCAAAAGAAAAAAATGTCAAATTTACTGTATGATAATTTCTAAAAGTAGCATTAAAACCGTACACAAATATTTAAACAAGTTTTTTCATAATTGCCAAAACTGGAAACAAAGGACTTCAATGGGTAAGTGGATAAACTATGGTATGGTCACACAATGAAATAATACTCAGCAATAAACAGGAACAAACTATTGATACAAGAACATGAATAAATTTCACAGGAATTATGCTGAGTGAAAAAAGCCAGTCTCCAAAAGTCACATATCATTTAATTGGATTTTTGTGATATTCATGAAAGGCAAATCTATAGAGATGGAGAAGGGATCAGTGGTTGCCAGGGTTTATGTGTTGTGGAAGGGGTGACTATAAAGTATGGTGGTGATTGTCTAAATATAAACATGCGTTACAATTTATAAAACTACAAACCAAAAGAAAAAAGTCAAACTTGCTGCATGATAATTTTAAAAAGTAGAATTAAAAGTAAAAAGTAAACAAGGCCACATTCAACCCATCAGCATTATGATAATTTGACATAGAGTCTAATTGAGGGCATAATACATGTGAGTAAGCTTAATTTATTTCTTTTAGGTAAAAAGTAAATAGAAATAAAAATTTTAGAATGTTTTCCTGCCACTCAGTATATGGTTCAGCGCACCCCTGACTTTGCAGACTGCGGCCCTAGATCCTTGACGCTCAAAGCATGGTCCATGGATTAGTAGCCTTTTGTAGCCCTTAGGAACTTGTTAGAATTCTGGGCATGAATTCCAGCAATCTGTGTTTTAACATGCCTGCTACATGTTCTGATGCATGCTAAATTTGAAACACTATCCTAGAGTGTTTGTTAAAATACAGTTTCCCAGACCCCATCCCAAGAGTTTCTATCCAGTATATCTTATATAGGGACCAAGAATTTTAATTTTAATGTTTCTAGTTGATATTGATGCTTCTGACCTGGGTACTACACTTTGGGAATGACTGCTCTGGCTTATTCTATTACAGTAGCCACTAGCCACATGTGGCTACTTAAATTTTAATTAATTAAAATGACATGAAAATTAAGACTTTAGTTTCTCGTTTGCATTAGGTACGTTTCAGTTGCTCAGAGTCACATTTTTACCACGTGGCTCTTTAAGAAACAGTTCCCTAACTGGTCTCTAGGGAAGCACTGCTGAAGACAACTAAGCGATGATGGAAATGTTCTATCTCTGTGCTAACACAGTAGTCACTAGACACATGTGGCAATTCAAATTTAAATCCTCATTAATTACAATAAAAGTAAAAAATTAATTTCTCAATCACACTAGTCACATTCAAGTACCTATTAGCTGCGTGTGGCTAGTTGCTACCAAGAGAAATAGCAGATAGAGAATATTTCTATCATCACAAAGATTTCAATTTATTAGAAACTGCTTCTCTAGATCATGAGTCAGGAAACCTTTTCTTAAAATTCTCTTAATAATAAATAGTAAGAATTGAGTCTTCCAGTCACGGCTACTCAACTCAGCCTTTGTAGCTGGAAAAAAGCCATAGACATTAAGTAAACAAGTGAGTATGACGGTTCTGATGAAACTATTTACAGGAAAAAGCAGCTGTTCTACAGACTATAGTTTGCTGACTCCTTTCCCATCACCAAGCTTCAAAGTCTCTGGAATTCTTCTTTCATACCACAAAATGAATACTTCAGATATTAACACAAAAGCATGAAATGGGAGAATGTATTCACACCCTTCTTGGCTACTTTAACCCTGGTTATATCCAGGCAATGCTTAAATGTTTTTGTGAAAAAGATTAATATTATTGGAGGGGATTAAATGTCAAGAGCGAGAAAAGACTCTGTGGCAAGACTAAAATAAAGATATTTTGATGCAGATTGAAACACTTTGGAAATGTGTCACTTTATTGGCTGAGAATAGATTAATAATTACTAGGTAACACTTTTTTCATGGGTTCATTTAGTGCTTCATAGTATATATCACCATATAATTTTTTTCACTATTTTTTACTATTTGGCCCACAGTTTTCCAGTTCTCCTCAATAATATATTAATTCACATCTTTTCAAATATCTTAAATATAATACTACTTTATTATTGCACACTCGTTTATGTTATAAATATTAATACTTTTTTTCTCAAATGTAGGGTAATTAATTGATTCCATTGAGAACTAATGCAGTTTAGTTCAATTGGTGTCTTTCTTACCTCCAGTTACTCTATTTCATTGTTTCCTTGTGTAATAGTCAGTTCTTTTGGTGCAATAAAACTGATAAATGAGAATTATCATTGTTTCATTTCTTTTACACTAAAAAGTCTATGTTCAGCTTCTTTTCTTTCTGCTGTAGGTCTACGTGGCTGCTGTCAAAATGAGCAAGTGTATGAAACCCAGGAAGGCAGTATTACTCCTGGCTGGACACTCCGGACACAAAGCAGTCATCATGAAAAACATTGATGGTGGCACCTCAGACTGCTCCTACAGCCATACTCTAGTGGCTATAATTGAAAGCTATCCCTGCAAAGTGACAGCTGCCACTGGCTAGAAAAAAATTGTCAAGAGGTCAAAGATTAAGTCTTTTGTGAAAGTTTATAACTACAACCACCTCATGCCCACAAGGTATGCTGTGGACATCCTCTTGGACAAAACTGTCTTCAACAAGGATGTCTTCAGAGATTCTACTCTGAAACGCAAGGCCCAGTGGGAAGCCAAGGTCACATTCAAAGAGAGGTACAAGACAGGCAAGAACAAATGGTTCTTCCAGAAAGCTGCGGTTTTAGATCTTTTTTTGTTTTAGTCAGTAAAAGTCAAAAAAAAAAAAAAAAGTCTATGTTCGGGAGAGAAACAGTTAACCATCTAATGTTTAAGAGAAAAAAAAAACTACTAGTGTTTCCTCTCAAGGTAAGAAAGCTTCTTTTCTATATAAATTGGGTAAGTCTTTAAGTATGTATAATCTACTAGGCACTTGAAAACTATGAGATAAATATACAATATAGCCTTTGCTAAGTGTTTAAATGTGTGTGGAGGTTTAAAGGTGCCTGGAATCTTAAAAGAGAAATGCATCAGTTGTTTTTGCTCACTTTATCTGCTAACAGGTTAGATGGTCATTCCCAGGAGCCATTGGATTCCCAGGGGAGTAGCTGAAAGAAAATGGGCAGCCTGGCAAATGAATTCTGTATGAATGTGGGAAGGGGTATTGTTGATCTAAGAGCTCAAAAGAAAGATTAAGTTTATTAAATACAATTCTTTTCAATCATTTTGTTTCTACTTTGGTCTGCCTTAATCATCATTTTCATTTTGACCTTCCTTTAAAAAGTTTCAAAAGTTAAAATATAGATAGATAGATGATAGATAGATAGATAGAGATATATGAGAAATTCACTGATCTAAACTATCCAAGATCAATGAATGTCTGCTCTCATCTAATTAATGTCATTTGTAGGTAAATATGTTTGGGGCACCCTATTCCAGATGACAAATATTTTCTATTCAGAAAAATAGATACTTAGTTCTGCTGCATTTCCAAAAGATCATTAATTTCTGTACTGGTTGTTTTTGTTTCTCTCTCTCTCTCTCTCTCTCTCTCTCTCTCTCTCTCTCTCTCTCTCCCTCTCTCTCTCTTTCTCTCTCTCTTTGCTCTTTTTTTAGAGATGTGCTCAAATCTGTGGACTTTGCTATAGTTCAAACCTCAAAACAACTGGATCCTGGCAGAGGAAAGAGTATAAAGTGAAAAGTGCTAGAATTCAATCTAACAAATAAAAAGAAATTGTAAAGCATAGGAAAGTCATGGATAGTTATATTACAGTCAGATTGCTAATCAAAATTGTGGATTTTTTTTTATTTTTACCAATGGGGGAACCATTTAAAATTAAATATTGAAAAATACAACATTTTGGTAAATAATAGCTTTTCTGTTATTCCAATAAATATTTAACATTTGTTTCTATAGACTATATATTGTTAATCTATAGAGAAATGCTTTTATTCAGTTCTGAATCAATTCAGTAAGTAGAAAAATGCCATAATGAATGTGAAATTTTGAAATAATTGGGTGGATATATTAAAGAACATATTAAAAAAATTTGTTACTCATGGGAATTGTTATTCTTATCACCATCAAGCACATGATAGCTACTTGGCAAGTGTTTACAAAATGGATGTTGACTGAAGTCAGAATTGAAATTGCAAGAGTATAAGGATGCTTGTGCTTTTTTTTCCCTAGTTTTCTAGTTTTCTAGATATACAGGAGAAGACGCATGATCACACTTAAGGTAGAACTGATTAATTCATTGGACAGGAAAAATAAAGTAACTGTATCTAGACAAGAGGAATAGATTTGGGGGAAACAAGTCCATCAGTTCACAGATCAGCACACTGCTACTTTGAAGAACATTTTTTTTTTTAATCATGTTGTTTTCCAAATATTTCTGTCTCTTTCTGCCAAAGACTTCATTCTCAGCCTTCTGATAAGCAGTTAACAAATCACTTCCTATAACTATATCCCAAATTCTCTTGATCTTTTCCTGTAAACAAACAGGAAGAGCAGGCTTGTTTACAGTGAATAGTACGGTAGAGTTTACAAATGCTTTTATTGTTGAGCAATGATTTTGAAGAGTGACAAAGTCTAACCAAGTTTGTAAATGGCAATGGCACCAATATGAAAAATAAACATAAAGGAAATCCTTCAAAGGATTATAGGTAAGACTTAAGCACATTACTCAGATAAGCAGAACAATGTTTAAATGAAAATGTAAGACCAAAGAACAGTTTACTTAGTTATTAATGTACCTATTGTGGGAACATTAGTCTAGAAATATCCTGTGTAAACATTTGAAAAATGATAGATTAACTCATAGAAGGTCTATAGTCTTTTAAATTAAAAGTAAGACTATAGTCATCTATAGTCTTTTAAAATAAATCTAAGTTAGTAGAATAAACAAGCCTATTCTTGTCTTATGAATTTTTCTGGGACATATTCAAAGCTAACAAATCCTCGGTACCTAAGTCATTTGGAAAGTCCATGTTTATATGGTCATTTCAAAGAAGTCTATAACACTACATCAGACTTGGTCAGAGTTAAGATAGATTTTAACTTAAGGCAGAAACCAGTCAAATTATTATGAAAATATAATAATTATGGCTATAAAAATGAACTATGGGGGGACTAACTTTAAAAAAAGTGTTAACAATTAAAACATACTGAAAGAAAAGTCAACATTTATGATATGTTCCATTATAACTCATGTGGCAGAAAGTAAAATGATAAAAATGAGCATTTCTCTAGTTAAAAAAAAAAATTCTGTTAATTAGATAAACTTGAAAGTCTCTTGTAGACCACTGAGCAAAACTTTCTCAGCAGGTTTAAGATTATTTATGATGGTTTTAAGTTACAGAATATAAATTGTATGTTAAACAGAACTATTTAATAATAAGTAGAAAATTAACATGAGTATTTAAAACCTATATAATTTTTTTCAGTATTTTTAACTATTTGGCCCATAGTTTTCCAGTTCTCCACAATAATACATTAACACAGATCTTCACAAATATCTTCTTAAGCATGATACTATTTTATCACTATCTAATTTATATGTGACTGAATACTTGTTTTATAATATTAATACTTTTTCTCAGATATAATTGATTCCATTGAGAACTAATAAAGTAAATTTTAGTTCAATTTGTGTCTTTCTTACCTTGAGTTACACCCTCTGTTTCACTGTTTCCTGGTTGGAGATATAGTATACTGCCACAACTAAGGAAAATGCAAATTCACATTTAAAGTATTTAAACAAAGCACCACAGTAGGTGTTATCAACAACCTAATGTACTTCAACAGAATTTTCTCTCAGTTGTCTAAATGAAACAATTTCTCTTACTTTAAAATTATTTGAGTATTTCTAATTTGTGTATTCAGATCATTTTTAATAAAGTATCTATTCATATGGTACTGAATTAATCAGAAAAATAGCTGTTATTAAGTGTATGCCATTTGATACTTGAATTATAAAGTTAAACTCACAGAATATAGAATAAAGAAGCAACGATTATTTGTAACAAGCTGTAATTTCATCATAGACCTTGATAATATGTTCTTAAAACAACGAAAATAAACCTAAGAATATTTTTTAAAGAAACAAAAAATTTTAAAGGTCAGATTATATTTTTAAATAATAAAGTTGATTTTATCACTTAATGTAGTAATGAAAGTGCTTATTTAGAACTATTTCACTATTTTTTATTTCTTCTACTGGGATTTTATGTCTACATTTTCATATATCAAAGTTCACTTAGGCCTTTTGTTTTAATTTCTTAATCAAAATGTGTTTACCTTCTTAAGCACTAACTATAATTGTAAGTAAATTTATTTTGTGACTATAAAACCAACTACTACCCTTTCTCTAGTAGTTGTGTATGAGGAAGATATACCATGTAAAGAAAAGCTGTTTTCATTCTGCTCTGCCAATAACACACTTGCGATCTTGGGTAGATCCTTCATATCTCTGAGCCTGAATGTCCTCAAGTTCAAAAGAAATTAGATACCTTTTAACATTGCTTCCAATTGATATTCTATGAGTATATAAATGGTATTTTACTTTCCAGAATATTGATGTTAGTAGTATGCCAATAACAAGGCAATAACAGACATCCTGGATATTAAAGGATAATAAAAGAATACTATGAACAAATATATGCCCACAAACTTGATAATCTAGATGAAATAGTGTAATTTCTAGAACGATATAATTAGCCAAGGAGAAATAGATAATCTGATTTGGCCTATATCTAGTAAAGATATTAAATAAAAAATTAACAACCCTTCAAAACAAAAACCACAAGGCCCACACCAGTTCACTGTTGAATTCTATTAAACAGTAAAAAAAAGTTATACCAATTCTCTATAATCTTTTCCAGAATATATAAGCACAGAGAATACTTTTAACTCATTCTATGTGGCCAGCATTACCCTAATATCAAAAGACAAAGATATTACAAGGAGAAACTACAGACCAATATCCCTCATGAACATAGATGCAAAAATCCTAATTAAAATATTAGTAATCAAATCCAACAATAAATAAAAAGAATTATATACCATGACCCAGTGGGATTTATTCTAGGAATGCAAAGCTGATTCAGCATTTGAAAATCAGTTAATGTAATCCATCACATCCATAGGCCAAGAAAGAAAAATCACACAATCATATCAATAGAGGCAGAAAAAAAAACACTAATTCATAATATAAACTCTCAGTAAATTAGGAAATCAGGGAGCTTACTCAACTTGATAAAGAATATCTACAGAAAACATACATCTATCATCTTTGGTAAGAAACTCAAAGGCTTCCCACTAAGAACAGGTACAAGGCAAGGATCTCACCTCTCACCACTCTTCTTTAATATCATACTGGAATTTCTAACTAATACAATAAGAAAATGGAAATAAAAGGTATACCGATTAAGAAAAAAAAAGAAAACTATCTGTTTTCAGATGACATAACCATCTATGTAGAGCATCTTTAAAAATGACAAAAACAACTAATAAACTATTACTGCAAGTTTACAGGACACAAGGTTAATATACAAGTCAATGATTTTGCCATATACAGCAAACAATAAACAAGCGGAACTTGAAGTTAAAAACACAATACCAAGTACATTAGCATCCAACAAAAATAAAATATTTAAATCTAAATCTAACAAAATATGTACAAAATCTATGAGAAAAATTATGAAACTGATAAATGTGATCAAAGAACTAAATAAGTGGAGAGATATTTTATATCCATGGACAGGTAGACTCAATATTGTCAAGATGTCAGTTTTTTCCAACTTGATTTATAGATTCAAAGCAATACCACTAAAATCTCAGCAAATTATTTTGTGGATATTGACAACCCAATTCTAAAGTTTACACGAAGAGGCAAAAGACTCAGACTAGCTAACACAATATTGAAGGAGAATAACAAAGTTGGAGGTCTGACATTACCTTACTTCAAGACTTACAATAAAGCTACAATAATCAAAACAGTGTGGTACTGGTGAAAGAATAAACCAACAGATCAGTGGAAGAGAATAAAGAGCCCAGAAAAAGATCCATATAAATATAGGCAATATAATGGAACAAAAATAGTTTTTCAACAAATAGTCCTGGAATAACTGGGCTTCCTATGCAAAATAGGAATCTAGACACGGATGTCACAAAAACTAATTTGAAATTGAGTGTGGACCTAAATGCAGAATGTGAAAATATAAAATGCCTAGAAAACAACATAGGAGAAAACCTAAATGATCTTAGGTATGGTGATGACTTTTTAAACATAACATTATCCGCGTAATAAATAATTGATAAAATGAACTTTATTAAAATCAAAAACATCTGCTCTATGAAATACAATATCAGGAAGAAATGACACAAACCAAAAAAAAATATTTGCAAAACACGCATTTAATAAAGGACTGTCATCCAAAATTTACAAGAAAACTCAAAACTCAATAATAAGAAAATAACCCATTAGAAATGGCACGAACACCTTAACGTACACCTCTGCAAAGATATGTAGATGGTAAATAAGCATATAAAAAAATGCTCTATATCATATGTCATTAGGGAAATGCAAATTAAAACAAGATTCTATCACACACCTATTAAAATGGCCAAATCTGGATGCTGAAAACACCCAATGCTGGCGGAGATGTAGAGCTATAGGAGGAACTCTCATTCACTGCTGGCGGAAATGCAAAATGGTATAGTCAATCTGAAAGACAGTTTGGCAGTTTCCTACAAAACTAAACATACCCTATCCCTATGATCCAGCAATCACACTCCTACTGGTATTTACCCAAAGGAGTTTAAAACTTATTTTCACAAAAGCCTGCACACAGATGTTCATAGCAGATTTATTTATTATTGCCAAAACTTGGAAGCAACAAAGATGTCTTTTAGTTGGTGAATGGGTAAATGCACAGACAAGGGAATATTATTCAGCCCTAAAAAGAAATGTGCTATTGAGCCTTATATAAAAAGACATGAGAGGATCTTAAATGCATATTTATAAGTGAAAGAAGCCAGTCTGAAAAGACTACATGTAATATGATCCAACTATATGATGTTCTGGAAAAGACAAAACTGTAGAGACAGTAAAAAGATCAGTTGGTTGGTAGGAATTGAATGGAGGGTGGCATGAGATGATTAGGCAGAGCACAGAAGATTCTTAAGGAAATGAAATCACTGTACGACCCTATAATCATGGATACATGTTATTATACATTTCTTAGAATGTATTATATATACATAAATATATACATAAAATGTATATGTCACCAAGAGTGAACAGTAATGTAAATATGGACATTGGGTGATTATGAGATGTCAATGTATTTTCATGAATTCTAAAAAATGTAACACTCTGGTAGGGGATATTGATGATTAGGTAGGCTGTGAGTATGCAAGAGAGTGAAGGATATGGGAAATCTCTCTACTTTCACCTCAATTTTGCTTTGAAACTAAAAACGCTCTAAGAAAATAAATGTTAACAAAAATTTTAAAAATGAAACACTAAAAGACAGCAAAAAAAACACACAAAGCAGTGTTAGGAATAATGAGAGATGTTTGCATAAAATAGAGCTTTTGGAAAATGAAAGAAAAAATGTAATGAGATGTAATATGCCAGTGCTGTCAAAGCTATGTTTGGGGTGCACAACACAATCTGACTCAAAGTGAATATAATTAACATTGTCATCAGTAACTGAAGGTCTTAATTTCTTAAAAAGCAAGACCATGACTATTTCTTTCTGTCACATTAGAATCTAGAACAGAGCTCTTTATACAAGTAGGTGCTATGTAAATGTGTTTTTAATCAATTGGCAGAAGGCGTCTATCCGAACAGCCTGACAAATTTGCATACAAATATTAAGTAACCGACAAACAGGCAGAAACCCACCAAATCCAAAAGGCAATATCTTTGTTCTTAGCATAAATAACAAATCTGCTGTACGTTCAAGGTGGAAGAATAATTGTACAGGAATTAGCCTCTAGGTCAATAATGAAATGGTTAAAACAGTCAGGTACAGAAATTTGGGACATGAAAGACAGTGATGTCACTGTATGTCTATATGACTCTAAGTACCATTTTATAAACCATTAAAAACTGTCAGGTCTCCCATGACATATTATATTCTCATAAAAAGACACAAATGCTAAATTAAGTTTGAATTTGAATTAGCAAAGAATAAGAAAATCAATTTAAGTGTTCCCAGTGCAGTCTCAACCCTTGCACTCTTGCTTTCCGTTTGTGTATTTTACTAGTATATTTTGTTACATGATCATGTAATATTTATGCAGTAACATAATATGCTCTGTACATCTAAGATTGGAGAAAAAAGTGCAATTCCTTTCCATTATTTTGTGCCCTTTATCTGCTGAACACTCTGTAACATTACCCAGGGTTTGGTGATTATGTAATGAGGGCTTCTATTATAATACACACTGCACAGTTGGAGGATTTGCTGTGGGAACCTTAACTCTGCAAATCCTGAGTTTTGGAACAATTAAAGCCTTGGTTTTAATGTTACATTCACCTCATTTTTTCCCAAAATATTTTGCTTTTTTCTTTAAAACCCTTAAGTACTGCAATAGAAGAAATGTAACAAGAATTATAGAAAAAAGTTCCACAGGAGATGAAATAACAGCTGCCATCTGGTACATAACAGATGTGTGTTCTACAGACTTTTTTTTTTCTTTTGAGTTCTCCTATCCAAGTCCTGGCCAGACCCAAACACTGTGCCTAGCTTATGAGATCTGACAACTTTACAGCCCCAGGCTGGATGACTACAGGCCAGTGTTTTTCCTTGAATTCATTGAAGCCCCAGGAGAATAAAATAACAGGTTCAAGAACAGTATTCAAAGGTTATTTTACCCCCAGAAAGCCATGAAGAACTGTCACTAAGTTTTCTTAAAAGAAATGAAATTTTAAAAGTTTCCAATAAAGAATCATTCAAGCAAGGTTCTGTATCTTCCAAAACAGATTCTGAGGACCTGGTGCCATTAGCAGATACTGTCCCAAACCCAGAGACAGGAATCACCTGGAAGTCCACGTTGTTTCTTCCATCCAAGTAAATAAACTAGGCCAAACCTAATTAGCCGTTAACATTTGCACAAGTACAATCCTACTGAAACTGATAAAGCCACCTGCTTCCGAGCACCTGGTCACAGGTCCTGCCGTTTCTAGGGCTGCGATTTCCAGCAGAAAGAGCTGACACACGTTAAAAGGAATTAGAAGTTTATAGTGCCATAATCTTTGTGGTATCATAAACTGTGGCAGAATTGAGTTTAGAAGTTCCAATGACAGAATTAAAGTTTCAAGTCACTTTTTAAAAACTGGTTCGTGAAAATGGTATTTTCTTTATAAATTTTTGATTGCTTCCAGAGCTCAGCAGCTCCTTACATCGGCTCTCAGATTTTGTCTGGGTCCTTGCTCTGAAGAGTCACATCAGTCTATTCTTAATGCGCTGTGATTGTGATCATAATGCGCTTGACTTGCCATTATAATTTCACGGTTTATTTATTTTTTCTCTGTGAATATGACTCTTGTCTTTTTAGCTTCTACGCAAGTAGCACCAGAGAACTCAGGGCAATATGGGCGACAATAACTTTAGTCTCTAGTTTTGAGACACTATAAGTGTTGGAACGTCCTGCTTTCCTAGGATGCTCTATATTTCTCTTCTCTTCATCTGGCCCCAGAGTGGCTCAGATTGCCATTGGTGGTCATTCATTTTTTTCTCTCTGAAGCCATTGTCATATAGAAGCTTATTTATTGTCCACAGGGCCTCAACTATGCTAAAGTTGTAGATGATGCCCTAAAAGGCTTCCAGATATTCCCATGCATTGTGAGGGGATTGCCTCCTTTCTTGGTTTATCTTTCTGCCTTACTCTTGTCTCTCATGGTGTGGGTTCATAATGTGGTGACTTTAATATTTGCTACTTTATCATTGAACCCACACTCATCACCATCGCTTCAATTCATTTATCCTCTGACAGCCTCCAGGAATGAATCCAAGCCTGTGCATTTGATAATAATAGGAACAAACCTACAGAGTAAATTCAAGATGAATTGTTATTTGGTCATGGAATTAATGTGTTTATAAATCACAAATGTATGTAGAAATCATTACCAAATGCAAAATAGTCCGTCAAAAAAGTTATATGTATGTCAATCAATAAACATTAAAATTATATGGATAATTTAATCAGAAATTATTGGGATAAAGCCTATTATTGGCCTTCCAAACAGGGTGGTTTTGAGGCCTGACTCCTTACGACACCCCAGTTATACAACACATTAACTGGACTAATCTTGCAGTTTTACTCTCTGGAAACTTGAAATAAGTTACTCGGCCGGGTGGGGGTAGGGTGAGGAGAACTGAAACCTGAAAACAACATAATGTTCTGTCCCTTTGTGAAACAATACTGAAAGCAAAGTAAATTTAACTTAGCTACTTGCTCCAGAAGGACTTGTCCTTTGAGGATATAATGTGAACCCTCTAAATAGATAATTTATCAAGTTTGTTCATCAAGAGTAGCTTCCAGACCCCATCTTCTCAGAGCCCATTAACCCAAAGCTATTCCGTAATAAACTCTCTCCAATCCCAAAGAACACTCTCTCTTGCAAGACCTGACTGAAAACTGCCCTAGTCCAGGCTCTAAAGCCCTGTTTGATATCCTACTATGACTTTCTCCTTCCAAAACACTGCTAATATTGTGTCAAGGTGGTGTTCTCTCTCATCTAATACATGCAGTTCTCCTTGATCAATAGGCATTTCCAGGGAACTAGATTTTGACAAATCTAGAAGTCTAATTAGAATCCAGTCAAGGTCCCTTCGTTTCTCTGCAGGACACCTGGAGAAGTACATTCCCCTGAAGCTCTCTGACTCTGTAAGCTGGGTCATCCAGGGCATAGCAGCCATTACATCTGCTTGACATGCAAAAAATTCTGGGTTCATTTCCCAGTGGAACCACAGAATCATTTGTCTCCATTTAAAAGAAATACAGGGAGCTCTTGATCCTATAAATTGGGATGGAAAGGTCTCTGAATCCAAAAGTAAGGGATGCCCTAAATTGGGTCTAAGCACCAATTTCCTTTCATCAACTCATAAAGATTAAATTTATTTTCTCAATGAAAATTAAAGCATCTTAAGAATTCTTTGATGATCAAGTAAAATAATTAGCCTTTTAAAAAAAAAAAACACTTTGGTTTTATATCTTTGTCCTCTTATGAGTCTATAAGAGAAATTCTACAAGGTCCAGAGGTACATAGGCCCAATAAATCTACCCCCAAAACTGAAGCATTCAGAGAGTCATGTAAGACTGGTGTTCCTTGGATAAATTTGGCAGTATGGTTTGAGTAATGTAATTTATTGTCGTAAATTATACATTAATCAAGTTGAGTTAAAAATAAGCTTTTAAAGACTTTCCTAAGACTTGTCTTTGTGTCCTTAGAAAAGCTTTCTTATATTTTTCTCAGCTCTGAGCTCCCAGCTGTTAGCCCTCATCCTTGGCTAGGTCTCGAAACACAAAATAGCAACTACCACATCTTTTTGACTTTTACCTTAATAAGAGTCTCTTTACAGGTCTTAACTCATGTGCAATTCCTCCAATGTAATTCCACCCAGGACAATCTGAAATTTCAGTGGCCACTTTGGGAATCTTTTGGAATGAACAAGAATGTTTATTTGAAAGAGGGATTAACACAGGTGGAGAAGTTATAGAGAGGTTCTCTGACTTGTCTGTTTGAAAGAGAGTTCTCTTTGCTTAAAGCAGGAATTCTTCCTCTGCTATGACTATACTTCAAAGTTGGATGTACAGTTAAAAAACAGAGGTTGACAGAACTGCAAAAAAGTCTGTGTTACTGTTTGAATCAGCTATAATCACTTTTTCTCTCTGGTGTGTGTGTGTGTGTGTGTGTGTGTGTGCATGTGCGCGCACTTGCATACATTTTTGTGAATATGGGTTTTCTTAAAGTTAAGCTTCTTCCTCTCCTTGTAGAGGACAAGAAAATTTCCTTTTTGCAGTGATAATTTAATATCTTTCTGAAACCTGCAACTTCTCACTTTTGTCCTTTCCACTCTGATTCCTTTTTCCATTTCCTGAGTAACTTTAGAGATTAATTGATCAAAAATAATTGTTTTGTTATTCTGTACTAGCTCTAGGAATATTTAGCTGAAATAAACAAGAATTTCCAGAAACAAAACAAATTGCTCTAATGTTGTGTTTTTTCTTTGCCAAAACTGTAAATCAGAAAAAAAAAAATTGCCTGTGAGTTCAGATAATGGTCTTGTTAGATAAAAAGAAAAGCTAGGAACTTAGAGCTTTTGACATGAACTTGCAATTTTAATTGATTCTTGTGATATATAAATGCAGAGGTTAATTTATATTTTAAATACATGCAATATAAATAGATGATTACTTAGACAAATTAGAGTGATTAATTTTAGCTTATAAATAATTTTAGTCTTCTCCATAGTACCTGAAAAAGTAATGTGAGCACAGAATTTTAATAAATACATGAGTTGGGTTTAATTTTTCATGTTTTAAACTTTTCAAATTACCTACATTAGTTCCACGAGTCCATTAAATTACCATTTTTTACAAATAGCTTAGATTACATATATATATTAAAACATGTTTAACTAAATGAAACTGAAAAACTGATATATTTTAATATTATATCTTCTTACAAAGCCACAAATCACAAGGATTCAATATATCAACTTAACTCATAATTTTCAGATTTGTAGTCAATTTTAAGACTTTAGCCTAATATTAAATTGTTATTAATAAATTATTTTGGGTAGATAGACAAGTTTTAAATAAGAAAATACTACACACATTGATTACTAACTACCGCTTAAATAAACTCTTTCTCTTGTTTTTATATGCCAAGTATGTATATATTTAAAAAGATAACAAATGCTTTAAATGCTATTATGCATATCTTTATTTTGTCATATTAAAATATGGTAAAGCAGTATAAAATGTGTACATAGGGAATAGTTAGATAATTTTTGATGTACTACCTTCCAATTTTTTCTATTCACAGAACATTGACTTTATTAATAAAAGGCTATAATTAATAGAAATGATTACAGACAGAAATATGTATACAAGGCAATAAATACATTTTGTCTGTTTTTTAAAGAAATTTTTCCAGTTTACTGAAATGATAGTGTTAAAATGATGAATAAATGCTGATTACATATATGTGATTAAGTTAATAATATTGTAAAAAATAAGATTAAAAGCTTCACTGTCATCTCTTTGCATAGTTGTATAATATCTAATATACATAAAAAGATATGAAGTTAATTCAAACATTTATGAATCATTAAAGGAAGTCAAATTTAACAGTATACTGTAAAAGTAAAATTTTCAGAACAAGAACATTTTTTCTGTCAAAGGCCATGTCAGGTATTGCCAACAACTAACAAATAGTAAAACACTAGAGTTTTGGTTCTTAAACTCACATTTCTCATTTGAAAACACAAACATCTTCTCTGAATCATGTTCTAGTCAAAAACATTCTTAGGCATCCTCCAGAGCAAATGCCCTTTGGGAAGAGAAAGCTTTCACTTAAAACTTATATAATGATTACTATAAACAGCTTCTATGCAAGACCCGCAAACAAGAGCCACAGATTGTCACACTTCAATCTGAATGCTTTATTATTATTTTTTTTTTTTCACAGTGATTTTTTTTCTTAGTTATTTTAATGTTTTGGATTTTAAACAGACATTTGCTATTTCTTGACCTTTAAATTTATAAGATTTCTATTCCTAATATTGCCTCTGGTCACTCATTAGTATAAATTCAATGCCTGACTACAATCTGCTTGTGATCAGAAAACATACAATAGAAATGACTGCTAGATTTGCTCATTTTCCTAGATGTCACCCAGTTTCCTTTAATAAGAGTCACTTGTAATTTAATCTATTGGTTTCCTTAGTAACTGGACAAAGCAACTAAGCAACTTTTTAAATTAAAATAACATAGAGGCCAGAAAGATAGAAATCTAAAATCCTTTATCTTGTCAAACCTAAAAAAAGGGAAGTTTCACAAAACCCCCCAGTAAACTTTCGTGGAAGCTATAGATTCTGTAAAGAGCTAGGGGACAGAGGGTTTATATTTGGAAGCTATCTCATACTTGCAGACCTTACAAGAAGGTATACCATTTAGGCTGTAATCTAAATTTTTTGTCTGATGATCATCCCCTGGTATAGGGCTGTGCTTGATGAGTGGCCCCAAAATATTATAATGCATTTTGAAAATCACATAGGGATATTTTGACTGAAACATATCATTGTGTGGTATTCTGATATTAGATTTGTAGCACAACATTTCTTGTCTTTTACCTACAAATTAAACAAATACTATTATCTTGATAAACTGACACTCTCTTCTGATTAGCTTCTGATATCACCAAAGGTCTTTTTGGCCTGTCAATTTTCCAATTCCAGAAAAATACCTTTATATAATTTAATTCAAAGACAAAAATTGGGACTTAAATTATGAAAACTTTAGCTGTTGAAGGAAATTTTAGACTGTTTTCTTCTGTCTCAAATCCTCTTTATTTTATGTTTTTTTTCAAGAAGCCCAAAAAGTGAGGAAAATTACACGTTATGCTTCATAAAATAATAGGCAAGCTGGACCATCATTAAAGCTATATTAGTTTCCTACCTTTTATTTTGGTAACAAATTACCATTAACTTAGTGACTTAAAACAACTCAAATGCATTACCTTAAAGTTCTAAATGTCAGAAATCCAAAAAATATGTCACTGGGCTAAAATCTAGGTGTTAGCGGGGCTGTAATCCTTCGGAAGTATCTAGAGGAAAATTCATGTCTATGCCTTTTCCAGCTCTAGAGACTGCCTGCGTTCATTGGCTCTGGTCTCCTTTGATTTTCAAAGCCGACAATAGCATCACTCTGACCTCTGCTTCCATTGTGGCATCTCCTCTGACTATCCTGCTTCCTTCTTTTACTTATAAGGACCCTTGTGATTATATTGAACCTACCTGGATGATCCAAAAAAGCTCCTCATTTTAAAGTCAGGTGATTAGCAACCTTAATTCCATCTGCAACCTTGGTTCTCACTCACCATGTAATAGCATATTCACAGGTACCAGGAATTAGAAGATGGGCGTATTTGGAGCTTTTATTCTACCTACCATAAAGGCCAAGAGGCTCATGACCATTTCACAGTGGTAGTTCAAAACTGAGTCACTTTAAACAGTGGGGTTTCTAGATGGAGTGTGTATTGTCTTAAGGAAAGAATGCTGCATTTATATCTCTATATTACTAATAATGGAAATGACAAAATCACAAATAAGGTTATTCAGCTAATATCCCTTATCTGAGTCTTTGGATTACAGATAGGATCTGTTCTTTTGTTTGTTTGTTTGTTTCAATTTGGGAACTTTGGGTTCCTGGCTTAGAAATGGACAAATAATGATCATACTCCTTTTCTTATTTGTGCTGCAGTTCTCAAATGAATATTGCCAAAGCCTTAAACACTGCCATGTAGATTGTCCTGATTCAACAAATAATATTCCCACATAAAGAACCAGAAAATTTGACAAATACAAAGGTTGGAACAAGTACCATTAAGAAATCCTATACATTAAACAGCATTACAGATCGGGATTGATAATATTCCTGGATAATGGTCATCTACCTTCCAGCTTAGACTAAAGGACAATCAATAAGGAGACAGAATTGAAAGCAACTTTGCTCCTAAATCAAACACTGCTTGGATCATGGGGCAGAAATTCCTGTCTCAATATTGTGTTACTGTGTTACGCAATACTGAGAACAAGATAACTTAGCTGCTTGCTTCAGGAAACACCTGCTCCCAGAAGATAAATTATAAACCAATAACAATCAATTACTTATTACAGCTGACACCTGTACATCAAGAAGGTTTTCAAGATCCTCACCATTCTGTGCCCACCAAACCACAGCTATTATAGTATTATAAATATTACCTTCTCCCAACCAGTTTACTACCTTGAAAGACCTTAATCTCATCCAGTCCATGCTCAATATGTTAGAAATATTCTCCCCTGACTTACTCTTCTAAGGCCTTACTGAGATTCTGTCAAGGTGGTATTTTCTCTTTGCTTCTGTAAGTCTAATAAATGTGGTTTTGATATGCAACAGGTTTTTCCAGTGGTCATTTGGGGAGTTGGGAGTTAACAGGAGCCAAGCCAGAAAATGTCCATGGTAATTTTCTCTACAAGAAACTGTTGAAGGTTGAAAGAGCAGCCATTACTGTTACCCGTTTTTGAGAAGCTGCTTATCAGGTTGAATCTGTGTCCATTGACTCCTAGTACAAATCAATCTACTGTTAGTAATTCTTGACATTTCAGTGTTCCAAAAAGGGTCTAAAACTGAGGTTCTCAAATAGGAAAAACAAAATGAGGGAGAGTTTAAGTTTGAAATAATATCAAATAATATTATATCACATATATCGTGCCACATATATCATATATCATATCATATTTATGTATATTTAAATGTGCATATGCTATTTTAAATTTTAATTTCTTAATTTTTCAGGTGGCAACACTGAGAATGTGATGCTGACTAAGGTAACTATTCTCTAATAAATCTAAAATATATACAATTAATGCATACAGATAAGTTACAGGTAAGTCTAACTTCCCAAGAAGAAGCTGAAATACTTCTCAATACTTTTAGTTTCTACAAAAAAGAATATGCTTACTTTATCTAATTATGATATTAGTGCATTTGTAATGAAATCATAATATCAAAAAGACAATATTTTATCAATTTTAACTGAGAATTTGTGGTCTATTATCACTAATCAACCTATATACAACACACGCAATCTATATTTCCTCATATATCATGGGTTCTATCATGCATAGTTCTAATTATGATTATTACTTAAGTAATCTAAAATTCAACTCCTCTAAATAATAAAACTGGCCTAATTAACTTAATTTACTATGTTGCACTGTGAATTATATGAGAAGAATTCGTTTGAGTGGTTACAGACATTTAACAGTTTACCCTGAGCTTGAACGTGTGTTATTTTCTTAAGCTGCAAATTACATGCTGGGTTAGTTATATTCATTTAGGACATATTCAACAAAAATAAATTAGGCCAGTTTTACTTTTTAGAGTTAAATTTTAGTTTACTTAAGTAATAATCATAATTAGAACTAGGCATGATAGAACCCATGATATATGAGGGAATATAGATTGCTTGTGTTGTATATAGGTTGATTAGTGATAATAGACCCACAAATTCTCAATTAAAATTGATAAAATATTGTCTCTTTGATATTACCATTTCACTACAAATGCTCTAATATCATAATTAGATAAAGTAAGCAGATCTGATTTTTTTTCATATAAAGTTCAAACTTTCAAGGTTTTATCATTTGAGTACAACACAAAACAAAAATACTTAGCTAGAAAAGCAATATTTATAAATTAAAGTTAAAGGAGCCCTAACCTCAAAAGAATATTTTAACAAATAAAATTCAAAATGCTTACCAACCTGATACTCTCTCTAGCACATTGTCCTATTTTTGCCATTTTATCTAGCTGGAATCATTCTAATCCAGTATTTGACTCATATTTAAACTTGGACTCTCACTCCATTGCCTCTTGATAAATTCTTTACATCAGATATATCTAAAATAAGTCACTACACTTCAGATTCAAATTAATGTTTTGTTTTGTTTTGTTTTAGAAAAAGGTTTACATTCAAATTATAAAGATTCTAAACTGAAAACTAAGCTTTTCTATAAAGTCAGTCTGGGACAATCTAATCCAAGTAATATTGACTTTGATATAGAACAAAAAGTGATTATGAAAATGCAAATGCACAATATATTTTAAACACTAGAGGGAGTGAAAAAAGGAATTTGTGGGTGGAGTGTTTTTGATTTGCAACTACTACAAGCAAATCATTCTTAGAACATTAGTCAAAGTTCAACAATTAAATCTGCCAATGCATGTCCAATCTTGTAATGTAAAATGAGTGATGTCATGTGTGTTTCAGATTACCTAGTATTGGATGTTCCAGTATATTTAGGAGCCATATATTTGTACTGCTTTGCTGTGTGACTTTGTGCAAATCATTCAACCTCTCTGGGCCTCAACTCTCTTATGTATTAATTTAAAATAATGCAAAAAATAAAGTTCTACATTTTAAATTAAATTATCAATATTCATTAAAGAAGGTGGAGCTGCTGAAAATTTCATATGGTGTTTAAGTTTTCAAAAGGCTGCATGGTAGCTTCAATTTTGTGAAAGTTGTAAATTAATATGTAATAATATCAATAAATATAAATGCATAATAAATATGTTTATCCTAATGAACATCAAAATAGATGATGACCTTAGATTCAAGAGTATCTTTCTTAAAAAAGCTTTTTCTGACAGCCCCATCACCCCCTCTCCACATGAGGAGAATGAACTGTGTCCTAAGAGACTAGAGGAGCTCACCATTCTTGTGTGTGGTTAAGCAAAGATGTACTATAAAAAGAATTACATAATTAGCAAAATTGTTTTGAGAGGGAGGACTGGATTTAAACTCCAAAATTACCTAAATTCAAATTTTAGTTTCTAGCTCTGTGACCTTGTACTACTTACAAAACTTTTAACTCCTCTTTCCTTCTCCAAAAATTGGAGCTGATCCAAAATTTTACAAGAATTAAATATGATAGTAAATTAAATTTTAAACACGAAGCTGGCAAAGCATAGCCATCTAATACTAAGCAAATAATATGATTTTAAAAATACGTTAGCCAGAAGATTGGCCCCCAAATTCTAAAGGTCATTTTCAAGGTTCTATGTTTCTTTCCTGCAATCACATGAATACACCCACATTAATCTAAAATGGATTCTTTCTAGACTTTCCTTGATCTTATCAGAAAGTGCAAGAAAAAGATAAAAGTTTTGTACAACTACATATAGCTGCCATCTGACTTAGAGCAACTGTAAGATGTCAGAGATTGTAAAATACCATAGATTATTAAATACATTAGAGAGGTGCTCCAATTTTTAAAATGTCTGTCCTAGAATGAATGAAATAGGTGTCTTTAACCATTTATAACTCTTTATGACTGGAAATCTGGTCCTAATTCTTCTTTCTAGGCTTTTTTCCCACTAGCCCATTAACTTTCTTCCCTTCACAAGCACATTCTCTCTCTTTAGGTATTCCCCTTCCTAATTAAATCCCACCTTCCCCTTGAAGTCTGCCCCATCCTTCTCTCCTCACAACACCTGTAATCCTTTATTCTATCATTTCGGGACTAACACTTCCTGCCTTGCATGATGTTTATGTTTCCTTTTATTTTATCTTTTGTACTAGTGTGCCAACTTTTGAAAGTACAGAAAGTACTTATTTATTTTGGTATCCCTCACAAAGAAAGTTAATCTATATTGTCTGGTCAAATAAATTAAACTGTAGCAGCAATATTTCCATTACACTAAAAGATAAATTATTTGTAAGGATTTTAAAGGTAATCAATTATAGACAGCAAAATGATATTAACCTAAATAATTCTCATTTTAGGTAATATAAACAAAAAGTTATTTATTCAATTAAGTAAAAAGCTAGAAATATTGTTCACCTCAATTTTTAACCACTGAAAATGCTGCTTAGTTCAAAAGTCCTCCAACATACTCTTAGTTTTCTGTTATGGGATGCATTGTCCTTTAAAATGAAAAAAGACAGTATTTAATACTTGCTTTCTTTGCCAATAGGTCCTGAACTATATTGAATAATATTTTTAGGAAGATACATGTAATACCATAACATCCCACAGAATGACGTCAAGAACTGTAAAGATTCTGAGATTTTTACTCTTTGCAAGTCAATCCATTAACCTGCCAGTTATTTGGATGCTGACAAAAGACATGAAACCCATGAGTCAAAAGCAAAGGAAAGTATAGCACTCAAAGCAATAATAGTAGTCAGAGAATTATCATTTTTGCATTAGTTCTCCAAATCTTAGTTTCCACGGAGTGATACAAAACCTCAAGTGACATGTGAACACATGGTTGGTTGCAGGCAAGAAATCCTGGTAATGAAATCTTTTATACTGGGGGGTAAACACACCTCTTCATTGCTCTGGAGGGGAAATACTTTACCTTCCAAGACGATAAGCAAATCTGTCCTTGCTCCAGAGATAGATAGTTTCTCTAACTGCCAAGGCTATTTGCTCTACAAACATCTTCAAAAAGATCATCTAAAAGAAAGACACTCTGTCTTTATTCAGAAAATGGGCAGAAAAGTGACACACCTATGGATAGGTGCATCCCAACAAATGCCACCCATTGACTCCCATCAAAGTAGAGCACCAGGTGTCAAGGTTCACTGGTCTATAACGTACAAAATGCAATCTGTAATAATGCGACATATCTACTCTTAAAAAGTGTCATGCTATGTAAAATTGTGCAATAAATATAACAGAGCTTAGCGGGGAAATGGTGTTAGGAGCACAGTACTCAAAAATTTTCTCAACAACACATTAAAAATAATAAAACTAGGAACCTAACAAAAACAATAGCATAATTTCACACATATTAAATAGTTAGCCAATATACAAATACTGCAATACATATGATAGCTTACCCTGAAAAAACTCCAAGATTGCTTGTGGATGTGAGTGGGAGAGCTTCAGTTTTGAGTTAATGTGAAGTAGTGAAAAGGGAGGGTTATCTGAAATTAGATAGAAAATCATAACAATGGATGTACATGGGCGTGACTCATAATACCCATGGTAAACTGGATAGATGGTAGATGAGGGCAGTGTGTGAATGCATGCATTTTGTGTTTTTCCTGTGACTCAACTGAGATGGGTGCCATTCTTTATATTCACCTAGTGATTCTCACAAATGAAATCAGGCATAAAGAAACACAATATTTGTGTTATGTTCAAATTATTCCATAACATATCAATCTCACTGGGGAAAAATTGCATTTTCCAGATAAGCATGATAGCGGAACTTGATATCACAATCTATTCACAAATAGCACATTGTTTTTATTCACTCATTAAAACATATTTCCTGCAGATCTCTATTAAATAACATTTTCATTAGCTTAATTTTGAATTAATCTATGCATTTGAAAGTGTATTCATTTTATTAGTTTGTGTTACCATAATAAAATATAATTGCAAAAATCTCAAACAATTTACTAATTTCTGGCATATCTTTCTTGCTATCCTATTTGTTGTAGTTTTACATGTGGTTTTATATATTTTTTTTTTTGCTTCTATGAGATTCAATGTTTATGTTTCTGAAATTTATCTTCTTTCTGAGGTTCTATATATTATACAGATATTTCTGTTGGGACATCATTCTTATCAACTTCTATATAATATTCCATGTTGTGAATGTAACAGCAGTTACATCAGCTAACTATTTCTATATAAACATTCTTGAAGCAGGGGTGGAAGATATTGAAGCTCACATCTGAATTTTCTGTAGAATGACTTTCCCGAAATAGCATTAATGGATGAAAAAGCATAAAAAATTTTATATTTTGATAGACATTAACTAGTTACATAAAATTAAAGCACTATCGAATTACATTATTATTCCCCTCACTATACTTTTACCAATACTGGATATTATCCATCTTTTAACATTTTTGTCAGTTTGATGGTGATTTATTTTCAGTCTTTATTTAATATAGTTTATCAGTGAGAGTGGGCATTTGTATGTTTGTTGGCTATTGCATTTCATCTCTGAGTCATTTGTTCATAGATGGTTTTTGTCCTATTTTTTGTACATTTTTCTAAAATATTTATTTTGTGGAGTTTTTTCCATATTATTGTTAATGATCTGTTGTCTCATAAATTTGGTGCAAAGAACTCCTTCTAATATGTTTTATATTTTAACTGTGGCACAGTTAACTGCAAAAAAAGAAAATATATTTTTATAAAATATTCTGGTTTTTCTCATCATTTCCCTAATTTAAAGATTCAAAGAATTAATCAGGTATTTGTAGGTAAATTATTAGGTAATTAAGAGAGAGTTGGACATTAAAAACTATAAGGAAAGAACAAAAGAGAACTAGAGAGAGAAACTGCAAACCCAATAATGTATAAAATGTCAATGAGGGTTGCAAAAGACACATCAGCCTTATAGTGCTTTTCTCCAAGATGAATCCTGTTAAGAGCATTATGGCTAAAAGTAAAGCTGTCTTATCTAGGGAAGAGAAAGCCTTCAAATAAAGAATAACACAAATCTTAAATAACACTAAGATTATTTTTACATATGTAAAGAAATTATAAAGAGAAATGTTATTATTAAGTTTAATTATAATCAGTCTAAAAGGCTACATCTGATGGGTACCATAACATTGTGTAAAGTAAAAGATTTTTTTAAAAATTTAGCATCTTAGAATTAATGCCAACCAAAGGTCATATTCTATTTTCTAGGTGCTCAAACCAAAGCTCCCAGGGGTAGTGGGGGTGGAGGGGTGGTTAAAAGTGCCAGAGGTCTCTGGAATCATAATAAGAAAAGGAGATCAAGATAAAACAAATACTACACAGGCTTTGTCTGGCAAATATTCAGAGAAAGGACAAAAGACAAATATTTTTCACTTTATTTCAAAACTTTAAAATATTAAAATATATTTATAACTGTTGGTACCAGTTTGTATGTAAGTAAATAATAAATTTGGAGAGTAATCAATGTTTTTCCCCAATATAATCACCTGTGTTTGCAAGGTCAGTGTATTAAAGAGGCCAAATTGTGACAATTCAATGATATCTGTTTTCTCTGATTAAGTGGAAAGAAATACATAAGCCAGAGGGGCTGGAATATGCAAGGGTGTGATTATGAAACTACTGTCCCTTGAGAATCTGGTAGAAATAAGATATGTATCTCTTGAGGCCATTCCAGAGATGAGAGAAATTTACTGAATACAGACAGACACGTTGCCCGCATTTCTCAGCTCTAAACATTATGTTGAGCATAGCTGGGTTCCATTATTGCACTTAGGCTGTAGGGCAGTGATCTGGACTGTCTTTGTTCTCCTAGTAAGAACGGATGCAGTTCAAGTCCCTACTCAGCATTGTCTGCGCATTTGCTCAGCTAATCTTCTGGCAGTGCGTGATGAACAATCTGCCTATTGACCGTCTCAGCAGTTGCTAGCCCCTCCACCCTCACCCCATGTTGATCCACATCTAGTTTCTGCTTGCTGCTCTTTTTTTCCTATAAAAGAAAGGGGTACAGAAAAGCTGGCCATTCTCTTCCCCTCCCCCAAGATGCAATTCTCACTCTCCTGGCCAGTTATCTACTCCCTTTTCTTAGTGATTCCTTCTGGAATTTGAAAAATGCTGCCCAATTCTTAGCTTGTACTTGGATAATTACTGCATTTCAGCCGCCTTGAGCTCTCTCCCAAACAAAAGAAGTGTTTCTGCTGTATTTCACGTGTGTGTGTGTGTGTGTGTGCGTGTGTGTGTCCTTATTTATAACAAATAGGGACATTTTGGTAACTTCTGTCATCACTTTATCCAGAGTATACTTGTGATTAATAATTTGTGTTAGGAGATAGAGCAGGCAGTCAGGAAGATACTGACCTCTGTATTACTGTGATAACATATGAATCTGCTGGTGGATCCCTTTGCAACAAACCCATAAGAAGGGAATACAAAAAATCTCTAGATTTTTTATTTTAAAACTTTTTCCCATTTACACTCCTTCAGGAATAAAATAAAAGACCAAATTGGCCAAGACTCAGCATGAATTTACTTTTAACAGAAGGTGTAGGAGAAGCCGTAATACAAAATGTGCTTAATTAATTATAATTTTTAAAGCTACTAGCACAACACAAACATTATTGCCTGAGACTACAAAGTTTGACTTCACCTATTTGTGTAAAGCTGCTCATACTCAACTTCAAGTAAATATTAATTTGCTAGGGAAAAATTCAGAAAGGAAACCAGATAATGACCTGTTTCTACTTTGCCTCATCTTCTAATCTTAACTACATGTAACTACAACCATATAACTCTACCGCATATAACCAGTTATACACACACACACACACACACACACACACACACATACATACACACAAATATATATACACAAACATATTATATATGCAACTACTGTATTATAACTACTTATGAATTCAAAATAGAAAAAATAAAGCTCCATTCAAGCAAAAAAACACATACCTCAAAGGAAAATTTGCATTTGTTGGACTTCAAACCCCTCCCCATATTCCTTCATTTTCTTTATTTCTCCAGGAAAAATACATACATGAATATCACTATTAGAGCTAAAAAGTTTCAAAAATAATTATACTTCCCTTGCTTATAATAGCAGAATCTTAAGGGAACAGTCATTGCTTAAACTCAGGATTTGGGGGGCATCGTTGCTTCTCAGATAGAAGCTCAAAATCTTTAGAGATTGATTCTAGATTATCTTTGCTTTGCCCTATAGGGATTCTGATAGACTAGAGGCTGCCCCTGGATCGAGTAAATCAAGACCCTTTTACTAGGCAGGTTATGTATCTAGAATAGTATTATGGTTATCCCAAATTTTCTGCTTAATCAAGAAACCTTCTTAGGCATGTCAAAGGGTCATATAAATTTTAAGGCATCAATGAAAGAAGCAACTGAAAATCAATAGATTGCAGATATAGTTACTATGCCCACTATGTTCCCACAGAGCTTTCCCAATCTCTTTGTAACAGCACTTAACTCATACTGTATTGTAATTTTTCTATAGCTGAATCTATCTTCTGGTAGACTTTGATCCTTTGAAGGGCAGCTCAAGGATAGTTTTTTATCTCTCTTACTTTAAACAATTTGTGCAATGAGGCAAATTATACATATATATTATATATAAATAAATGAAAGTTGTCTTTGCATCCCAAGAGCCTAGTACAAAGCCTTACATATATACAGTAGACAAACAGCTTATTTGATTACAAGAACTAATTTGTGAATAAATGTAAAAGGAAGGAGACCCAGATCTTCTGATTTAAACCTCATTTGAAATAAAACTGTCCTTTGACTATAGTTCTCTTTTAAGTCACTACCTCTTTTCCTTCCTTTTCTGCCAAACATCTTGCAAGAAATGTCTACATTTGCTGTCTCCAAGCAGAAGTGTCTAAGACAACTGGAAGTCTTAACAATTCATATGGTTGGAAAGTAAAAACTATGAGATTGAAAATCAGTCATTTAAAACAAAAAGTTTGAAAATAGTGTAATCATAAATTATTAGTATTTTACTTAAAGAAATAAGCAAAATTAGAAAACCTGAAAGCTATCTACAGAAGAGTTAAGTTCCTATATATCTTCATTGGGATATTGATTACATTTTATATTTTATTTCAGCTTTTGAATAAATTCTAGTAAAGGTATTCCTTCCTAATGATGATTTATAAAATGTTGTGCAATCTCTAGAGAAAAATGCTCATTCTGTCATCATCGTATAGATGATGACTCATTTTTAAAAGTTTCACCTTCTGAATCTTTATCAGAATTTCAAAAATAAATTCAGTCCTTTTGCATCCCTTGAACTAACAGCTTTGCTCCAGAAAAGTCTAGTTATCTAGAGCATGGTTACTGAAGACACGTGGACTCATTCCACAGCTCTCTGGGTAAGTTCTCTATCTTGAAGGGTAGTTTGTTGAATTTAAAATAAGGGGACCCATGGCAATGCAATTTTATTTTCTAGTTTAATAAGGTTTTGTTGTTCTTGTTTAATAGGCCTTTACTATGAAAGTGTTGAGGCTACCAACATCAATACCATTTTGCATGGGTAGATCAAGTTCTTGGTTCAGATTGGTAGCCAAATTTTAAAAAAGAGTCCACTTCAACAGCATGGCACCAGGAAAGACTGTTAGTGAGATAGTAGGGGAAAAAAAGTATTCCGATAACATAAAATCTTTACATCTACGACCCTGTAATTTTGCTACGGATGCTTTGCAACATCATCAGTGTACTGATCTTCGGATTACTTTTAGTATTGAATTAGAAATCTTTAAAAGTAGTGGAGAACTAAGTTTCATAATTTGTTTTGCTTGAAAATAGATCAAGAGCTTGTTCATGCATACATGAAATTCTGTCAAGACCTAAAGAAAGGGTCTCCATATTTTAATTGCCAAATATGTGCTCTTTTATATATCAAAGCTCTAATTCTAGTTTTTTATAAATGGTTAGGAAGTTCTTAAGTGACTTCCTTTTATTATCACAAACAATTCTGCTAGTGAGTGCATAGAGAAGTAAAAAAATAAATGTAACTCCCCGAATTAGGGAAGAATGGTGAAGAAGGAACAGCCACATTGAAAAGGCACATCAATCACTATGTTCCCCCAACATCTTGAGAAATGCTAGACCTGAGAGAAAACAAATATAATAATAAATAATTAAAACTATACTTTGAAAATAAGATTTAAGAAATATACTTTTACTCATTGCAAAAAAAAAAAAAAAACATTAAAATTAAATGGAAGAGAGATTTACACCTGCTCGAAATCACTTTACAGACACTTAGAATCCAAAAGAATGTGCTCATGAATTGCATTACATACGGCCTCAAAAGTATGACAGTAAAATGAAGTCACCCAGTGGAGAAAGGGAAAGCTGAAAAAGAATCTAAGAATGCCTAAAAGTAGGGAAGAGAAGTATGAAAACACTATGACTATTCAGAAATAATCTTTGTACTAACTTTACAATAAGCATTTATTATTTTTTGTTATTATTTTAATAAATAAAAAGAGTCAACATAAATTTAACAGTCAAGAGATAAATTCTGGAATCAAATTACCTAGGTTCAAATCTCAATTCTACTGTAAGAGCTGTGTGATCTTTGGCTAATGACTTAACTACTCTGTACCAATTCATCATCTACGTAATAGAGATTTATCAGAAGGTCAATGGGAAGATAAATTGGGTTAATGCACTGTCCCTGGCACACTGTAAATGTTTAATAAACCTTACCTATGTTTAGCACTACATTCTCATCTCAGTGCCCCTCACTCATATACAGTTCTTGGCACAGACCACTGCCAGGCTTATATGATACAGTAAAAAACAGAGAAGCCATGTTCCCAGTTTCATGTAGCTCTTATTGCATAATGTCACATATTAGTCTCAATTGGCGTCCTTTAAGTTGAGATGATGTCATAGATATGAAACCAGAGCATAGCCCTGTTTTCTTGTTTTTCAAAGAATAAACTCATGCGGCTAGGTTTCACATGCTTCAAATGCAATTCCTTAAAATTTGAGATTCCTTTTCTCTTGTAAAAGGTGTTTTATTGAATAAAACCCATCCCGTTTGTTCCCTGATTGCCATTTCTAAAGCTGCTCTGCCAAGATAACATCATCAATCAATGAGAGAATGTGTCAGCAGGGGGCTTCTCTTCTTTTTCTGGGGCTCTATGATGTTTGTTTTTCAACAGAAACTGAGCTCTAAGTAAACACAAAATTTTTATTTCAGAGTAAATGTTTTCAAGTTCTACAGCACCTTTGTTTTCTGAGAATGTCAATTTTATTTTGGTTCCCAAGTTGATAGAAAAAGAAATAAATCATTTAAAGACACATTTATTTCTTGCAACAAAATAGTCCAAGGAAAAGTCAAAATGTTCAGTAAAGCAAAGCATTTGCTAAATAAATGAAAGCTCCACAAGCTAAATAGTGAATATGTGTATGCTTGCATGCCCACAGGAAGGAGAAAGAAATAATAAGCTATGGCAGCCTTAAGATAAAAGTTCGTGGCATTATACATCTCTGTAAAGATTGTAAAATAAAAAGGGAAACAGACTTGGTCTCCATTTCTTCAAAACCTTGGTTCAAGTTTATGTTCCATCCTCTGAAAGTTTTCAATGTAATAAGGGTTTGGTTATTATTGTTGTTATTGATGTTATTTTAATAGTCAACACAAATCTAACAGCTAAAACATGAGACATGGTTATGCTCAAATTCTGCAAAATATACTTAATGAAGTTCTAAAATGTTGCCATTGGTAGGAGATTTACAAACGTGAAAAACAACTTAAGCACTTCTAATTACTGATAGAGTCATCCCATTATTATTTTACATATTAATTTAATAACCGCTTCTAAGAATCAGAGACATAAGACCCTCATATCTCATATGGGCTGCATTCATTTTATCACAAACTGTCATTCATACATCTCTCCAAGTCTCTACAAAGCTGTCTGCTATTTGAAGTTTCAATTTAATGAACACAGTTTAAAGAGCCACAAAAATCAAGTGAAAGATTGGAAACCATCTGTTGAATTTGTGCTCCATACGTAGACAATCTCCACCATTTAGAAACTGGAGTGGATTGTTTTTCCCTGAATGGTGTGAATTTCCTCTCCAGGCTGTCCACAAGCACAGATAATGGCCACGTTGTACTGGAGAGGCCTGGCCTAAGAGCTTTGAGACCAGAAATAAAATCAGACATTGTATTCCTTCTTGAGGAGGTCAACTTGCTTTATGCACACTATCTAATCAATTCTCAAAGCATTCCATTGAAACGAGAAAGAGGCAGCTACAATATTCACTTTGCAGAAGGATAACCTGAGGCTCCAAAAGGTTAAGCAGTTTTTCAAGGTCACATTAGGCCATTTCCACACAACTGCAATTACCTGAGCAATGTAGGCAGAGTAATAGACACAGACCGAAGACTGCTTTCATTTAAATGAAGGTACAGTACCTGAAGGACTACATGAAAACAAGGACCAGGCCAGAATTATTTAAATTAGCTGGCCTAAACACCCAGATTCTCCAGATGATTGACAATTTTCTATTCAATTCAAAACTGGAAACAGTGAGGCAAGAGAGAGAACAAGAATGAGGTCACAGATCAGCTATTTATAGGATATCAGCCACCACACTCAGCTGCTTTTCAGTTAAGGTGAATATTGAATGTAATTTTCTTTCTCTGACTCCACACAGAGAAACTACTTTCAGAAAAGGAAATTACAGAATTTAATAATATTTCTTGTGACATGGTGACTTGCTTTGTGGTGGTCTCAGCAACGTTTGCCACATATTCATCTGGGTTTATTGAGCATAAATAAAAATGTGGTCACATTCTTTCTTGCATTGCAGATTTTTTTTTAAAAAATTAAGCAACAAAGATTCCAGGGCCTTTTTTTCCTCATCTGCAAAACATTAATCGAATTTGCAAAGATATAAAACAAAACACCAGTGTGGATGAGGAAAGAGAAATAAAACAACCTGATGTTCCTGTTTAGCTGCAAGAGTTAATTCCTGTGAAAAATACACTTCCGCACATTTCCTTTGGCTGAGAGTGGTCTGAGGCTTGTGAAGGCTTCAGACAGTGAGAGGGGGATGGGCCGGAAGCCACCGGTTCTTTTGATGTAGATTGATGCATGACAGTAGCCCCTGTGCTAAATAGCAAGTTTTCTTTCTCTTCTGCATTTCTCCCAAATCATGACAAGGGATTCCTTTAGCTCAAATGCATAGACAGTAGTCCTACAACACACCAAAAGTTGCAGATAAAAATGCCACAGGTTTTCTGTGACTTACCAACCATAACCAAAACTGAACCAGCAAGCTGAAACAGAGAGTTGAGTGACAATCGAGATTAAAAATAAAAGGCAAAGAAACCAAGAAGAAATTGCTCATGGAGTGCCTCCAAACTTCTAATTTGGAGGGGAATGAGGGAAGATAAAAAACTAAAGACCCATTTACCTTCCTCCAGGAAAAGACTCTGAGCCAACTGCTGGAGAGCCTTAGGCATCCCTGCCAGTCTATTGCTGCTGCCTCTTAGGGTGAATCACTCCCAGGACCTTGCTGTCAGTGCCTGTATCGACCAGATCACAGGTCCTCACCCTGGTGTGTGAGTAGCAATCACTTAAAACTCTTGTTCAGCATGCAGGTTGCCAGGCTCTACCCAAACTGACACCGGTGTGGTCAGTTTGAAGGTCCCAAGAATCTTCATTGTAACCTCAAATAATGCCACCTGGAGGGTGTTTTCAGAACAGTTTACACACTTAGGAAGCCAGAGCACACACCGTAAACCCATGTTGGATGGATATGAGGACCCGCCTGCTTAAAAGATAACAAACGTTAAAGCCTAAGAACTAATCTAGAAGATATTGTTTAAAGGCCTCTGTTCACCCACAAAATGAGACAGGTAAAATTTGGTTAAGTAGTCATGGCTGTAGCTGCCAATCTGGAATTACCAATTGGTTTTATAGGATAAGATTTGACAAAAGAAATCATTCAGAGACATTTCAACTCTACCCATCCACCTTTTACATGTAAGAACCGCTTCTATAGAAGCATGATTGAGTGAGTGAGTGAGTGAGTGAGTGAGTGTGTGTATGTTTTCCTTTGACCAGTATCTTCTGTGCCTTGCCCCTCCCCCAGCCCACCATATGCCAGTCTTTCTTCCTGTGCCCTCACTGTTCCCTTTGTCTCATTTGACAGCCCCCCTTTGTCCTCCTTTCCCTGTCATCCAGCTATTGTTGATTCAATAAAGCTTACAAAGAGGATTGCCCATTGGTGAGACTGTTCACCAATTTATGTAGAAGAGAACAAGAATTATCAAATTCATAACTATGTTTGTTAATATTTTAAAATTTACAAACCATGCTCACATCATGTCATTGACATTCACAAAACAAACAAACAAATAAACAAATAAATCAAGGTAGCATTGTTATGCCTGATGAAAGCATTGATATTGAGAGTATAAGTGACTTGTTCAAGGCCACATTGCTGGCAAAAGGCAGAGCCTGAACTTGGACCGAAACTTCCAACTTTAGTTATTACCCTTTACCCATATCAAGTGGAAGAAGGACTCCTAGAACTACTAAGATCTTTGATATTATTGAAGTGTCCCAGTTTGAAACCCAGGTTTTAAAAAATTGATTACATAAAACCACTAGACTGTAAACAGGATTCAATTTATCCTGAGGTAATTTGTCCAATGGTGTGAAGAAAAGCACTTTTTGCATTTTCCTAGAAAAGAGACAGAAAAAACCTAGCAGAAAACAGTCATCCTGTACACTTGTCTGAGGGATGACTTCCCTGTGTCCCAGCACTAACCCAGCCTGTTCAAAGGATTTGAAGAGGGCTCCCGGGGTCTTTCAATTCAGTCCAGTGGAACTTCAAACATTATAAAGTTGACCATTCCCATCAACGAAAGAATAATCACCTATCCTATTTTAGTTGGAAAAATGTGGAATTAGCTGAAATATGCCACAGAACAATATATGATATCGTAACTCTTCTGTTAAATGTGTTGATATAAAGCAACCATAAAGAACCTACTATGTGTAGATGAGCACACCACACAGGTCAGGTAAAGAATCACTTGAGAAGGCCAATTTTCTAAGTTAGCTATTAAGCTTAATCAAATAAATTAAACAACTATCTCTCCACTTTATTATCGGTAGACATAATATTTGAGGGCCAGAATACTTCTCAAATCTCATGTTTCCTCTTACAGCAGGAAACAACAAATGTGAAACAAACAAACAAAGAAGAAAATCAACTCTCAAGTGCTACGTGGGCCTCTAGGTATTGTAAAACATCCTTAATATCATAAGGTTATTTTTAAAACAATCCCTCCGAACCAATTATAAGCTATTTTGAAGTGGCTTTAAACAAGAGGAAAAGAACTTAGTGCGATTTTAATTTACATCCTTCATTGCCAGAGTGCAAAACTTTGGAATGTCCAGAGCTGTGGCTCCGAGTGGTCCAAGGACCCATGTCTCCTAAAATTATGCATCAGAGAGTTTTCTTTAAAGTCAGAAGTCTATCTTACATCTCTCCAAAGAGAAACTGACATCCCATATGGCTGAGTCTTTTTTCTGGTTCGAAGCGTGCTCACCTTGTCTGAGACCTCGGCTTAAGGATAAGACAGTCATCTCTTTTGGCTGCTGTGGTCAGTAAGGATTCTGAAAACTCAGCAGAACGTGGATATTTACTAGTTATGGAGGTCAGGAGAAGCAGTGGCTGTAAACCTGAGAGAAAAAGTTGGCCCAAAGGAGAGACTTAATGACAGACTAATGTAGATACTAAATGAACTTTACTTGTGGGTATTAAATAAGCACTCATGTAGAAATAGAAATTAACCTGTGTGACTTAGTCTGCCCCAGTAGTCTCCTCTCAAATCCCACCTGCATTTTCTGGAAGGTGGTAATACTCAGAGGTATGCTATCTAGATTTTTTCTAATCTACAGTCACAGATATATCCAGATTTATCTAACTTTATCTTATTGCATTTACATGGCTTATAAAAATGGCAGTTCTACTGTGCCCTGGGGTCCCATCTCAACATGCTTCCATCATGAGTTTCTCCTTCTTGGAAGACTCGGCAACACTGATTTATAGGAATTTGGTAAGAAGTTGTCAGTGAAATCATTACATAGTCCCTAAATTCTTTGGTTTTCATCCCTGCCCTTTCTTCATTGCAGTTACTTTTCTAGTGTTCCTTCACCTCCCAAGAGGATACAAGACCTGATTTCTGACCCAACATTCTTGCTTCAAAAAGAAAAATTCTGATTTAATACAATTAATTTTTATACTATGTAATTTATATCATAATGCATTCCCTCATGCAAAAATTTAAAGAAGGATTACGCTAATGGTGAAATTAAGGCATTTGCCATTAGCTGTTGATGATTTGGAAGGTTTTCCTTGGAGCATCTAAAATAATTCTACATAGATGACCATCGTCCTCTCATGAGCTTTGACCATAAATGTAGGTAGAGAATTGCTTAGATTTCAGGTGTAGCTATACAATGTAAAATTATGCTAGTGAAGAAAGCAAAATGACATCCCTACTCTTTTGGCTACTGAAGCATATAACTTACTCTAGAATTGTTTTAGAGGAAAATAAAAAGAACATCTCAGAAGCTAATATAATGTTTAAATAAATATAGAAATAAATATATGATGATTCAGGTAACTCACCTCTTATACCTAAAATGATTTCTATAATTTAAATAAAAGATGAAGAAGTGCCTGAAAGTCAACATCAAATATCTTTTAATTGATCCAATAAATGTTTAACGCTTCACTTCACTTCATCTTGTGGACACAACAAGGGAACACTTAGTAGACTGTGATTTGAGACAGTCATTGAAAATTCCCTCCAGGGTGGTCATGCTATATAAACACTGCTAGTACTTTTAGAGAACATTTAATGTACTGTATCTAGGTTTTAATTGTTCTGCCCTGGCAATTCCCTGGGGATCATGCATAACAAAAGGGAGCAAGAAGACAAATAAAGACGAAGAGAAATGTTAGCTGTTTGCTGTGGGGGACCAAGTTTGTTTATGGAGGTTTATATAAATGTTTGCGTATAACATATATACGCATTGGTGTGAGTGTCCTGTTTATGACATCTGAAATTACTGAGAAATCCAGATTGTTCAGATTGAGATTTCCACCTTGATCAGTGTTCCCTATCACATGGGGATTCCCTCAGAAATTTTGCTTTTAGTCAAATAAGAGTTCTTAGGCCATGGGACATACCAATTGACACACAGATGGCAAAAAGATAGGAATGCTTGGGGACAGACTGTGCTTTATATATTTGTAAACTGAAATGTTTTATTTTTAACTTCAAAGCTCTCTAAAGTTCACAGAATGAACAAAGGGTATCTTAAATGAAAATGGCAAAAATATCCACTTCTTTAAATTATCTTTACAAATATATTTTATCTTCTTGCTATCATGTTATTAGGCTACTTTTCCTACTGAATAAGAGAGGAAAAGAAAGGAATAACTTTACCATTATATGACCAAATTTAGAAATATTTTCACACTGTATTTATAATAGATTTGACAAAGATAGCACTATATCCAGCTAATCAATTTTTATAGATCCAGAATTAATCAATGGGAGAGGAAATAATACTAAGATAATTCTAAAGGAGCATATTGCAATATCAAAAATTCTTGCAGAGTGTTGAAAGGGGAATAAAAACAAAGCTGAAATTGATAATTTTATTAATTCACTAAGTATCCTAAACCTACATGCATTTATCATTCATAAACTAAATTCTTCCATTAATAATTAGCAAATATATATAATGTGAATTCAATCATTTTCTTTTATGATTTGACTATTTAACACCTATATGGGCTGTCTTTATTAAGAAATTCTTAGTACACTAAAAACATTATTTAAAATTTTTAAATAATAAATTTAATGAGAAACTAATGAAAATATAACTATGCTGAAGCCTGAAATTAGTTCATATGTAAATAAATGTATGGCAAAGATCAAAGATAAATGATATGCAATCAGGAAAGCTTAGTTTGGCATTGGAAAACTAAAGCCAAATCTAACTGAAGCTTTTGAAAAATGCTAAAAGATAAAGAGTAAAAATAGATTGCTAAAAAAATGTGTCAAAGTTAATAGATCACTATCAAAAATAACTCACACCAAGCTCTCAAGTATGCTAGAAGTTTCAAACTGGGAGAAATGGAAAGTAAGATGAAAACTACTCAGGAAATATCCTGGCACAAACTTCACCCTTGTTAAGAGGATTGGTCCATTCAAGGTGAACCAGCTGTTAAAATATTAAGTCCAAAAAGGTCCGTGTTTCTATGGAAGACATGATGGGAGTCCTTTGACTTCAAGGGACATGTCTTAATTTATTTATATAATCCTAGTAGATGACATGATTCCACATTAAATAAATGTGGAATAAATGAAGAAAAGAAAGAAGGAAGGAAGGGAAGGAAAAGTAGAGGGAGGGTGAAAAAAAAGAAGGGTTGAGGGAGGCAGGAAGGCAGGAAAGGAAGAAGGGAAGGGGAACGAAGAGAAAGACTGAGGGAGGAGAGAGAAAGTGGGGAAGGAAGAAGGGAGGCTAGATTGTGAGACACAAGAAGCACATTTTATTGTTGTAAATGAATTAAAATACTTAGAATCAATATTGTTTGTGTGTGTGCATGTGTGTGTGTGTGTGTGTGTGTGTAGTTAAGCTTAAAGAAAGTTGGCCTAATTCTCCAAAAAGAGAATGAGATGAATTCCAGACTTCACAGAGTGGCAAGCTGGATGTTGATCCCCAGCCATTTTCTAGAATGATTTGTTAAACAGACCTGGTTCTTAGAAAATAACATGGTGAACACTGGGAGCTGACATGATTCATTAAGAAAAAGTTATATAAATTAGCCTTCATTTTATTTCTTAATAGGGTTACTGGATTGTAAATTTATAAATTTAAAGTGCAGTATAGTACATCTTAATTTCAAAAGGTACTGGACATGGCCTCATAAAATCCTTGATTGTACAGTTATGTGGATTCACAGCTGCTTGATATTTATATCAGAAAATTGCTTATTAATAGGATTTTACCATTGAAAATGTGGTTTCTAGTATCTCGTTGAAAGCCTTAGTCCACAGCCCAGGTTTACTGTGTTTTAAATTGGCTAAAGATAGAAGGAATGTCATAAAACTAAGATAAACAGCAACAAATAAGAATTATCTTAGTAGAATAAAGTGCTAATATTAATAACAAAATCAAAAATTCAAAGGGTAAACTTATAAGTTAAATACTCAATTGCACAGGTACACTGCTTGTATTAAAAGTCCTGGTAATTTTCGTTAACTGGAAATGAAGGATGAGCTAACTGGATTACAATAGTCTCAGTGGTTTATGAATGAAATCTGGGGGAGTCTGTGAAATTAAATGGAAAAATTACTTTGTTATTTTTACTAACCTCTGACTAAAATTAGCATTTCCTTCCATTATGAATGTCAGCAAAATATCACAGTAATATTAGCAGTACCTGTAACTTTGTCAACAATAGTAATCACAGCTATTTTTCTATCACAAGACAATTGTTGTATATACCTCAAAACGGTATTTCTGCTTCAGTACTTCAAAATTAAGATGTTTTTGGACTCATTATGAAATCTTTGTAATAATATATTAACAAATAGATGTATACTACACATGTATATACTAAACTGAAAATTTCTCTTCAGTACTTTGATAACTTCATTTCAATATAATGTATTGGTTTGTAATTCCATGCACTTATTTTATCAACTTAAAAACGTTATTCCAAGAAGTGGGCATTTTTAACTACTGATATAGGGGTCTGTGGTACAAAAATGGTTAGGAACACTTTCAATAAAACAGATAGCATTGCTTTAAAAAGTAGGCTGCATTTGTATAAATAAGTGGTACAGTTCTGTTTCATGAAAAATCTGCTGGTTAGCTCACACGTACACAGATCATACTTAGATCTACACTTTGATATTGAGATACTGACAAATGAACTATATTCCAGAAGTAGAAAGAAGCCATGACCAGGAAGACAAGAAATTATATCATGAGGAACATAATTCCTCTGGAACCAAATACTAATTACTACAAGATACCATGGAGGAACCATGATGTGGGGAAAAAGAGTATGTGCTTTGATTTAGCAACGCGACCAACATCTCTCACCTACACAACTTACTGACATGTTTTCTTAGGTCGTTATTCAACATTCTGATTCTCAGTTTTGGTGTCTCTATCCTGAAGATAATGTATACAGTAAAGAATTGTGATGAGAATTAGAAAAATGTGTGTTAGAGACTCTAACACTACCTAGCACATTAATAGACCCCCAAAAGTTGCATTGTGGTTGGCATGGTCATGGCAAGGAAACTGAAATATGCAAAATCATATGCCCAGGTGTCTTCTAACAACAAGGGTTGAGGGATATTTTAGATGGGACCTTCTACCCTTAGGATTATTATATGGAAGCTGAACAGCTCTGTTTTATCTTGCTCAGGGACAGGGACAGGACAAATGGTGCAAGACAGATTTTAGTTTACTGTCAGAAAGAATTGCCTAGCAATGAAAACTGTCCAAGAAAGGTTCTGATTCCCCCTAAAAAAAAAAAAAATGAGAATTTTGCCTCTCCATGTGATCATGCAGAGATTAGATTCCCAAGCACTCTGGACATACTAGGAAATGCACTTGCTGAGATGGAGTGGCAGCGGGGCTGTAGGTGGGTGAGCATCAGACCTCATGTATTACCTCCAACTGTACAGCTCAGAGTCTCTGCAGCCCCATGAACAAGGGCTATCCACAAATATTGAATCAGGTTGTCAGATTCAACAAATGTTTTCCTTCTGTTTCTGAGGACCATAGTCATCATTTGAATAAACAGATCATTAATTTAGGAATAGAATTCCAAGCCTTTGGATAAGAAACATTTATATTTCGAAGAGATACAATGACAGTCATAGCAACAGCATTTAAAAATGAACTAAAGTTCAATTTTGTAGTAATTAATGACCATATAAAATAGCTGAAATGATAATAAAAATGTACATGAGTATACTATAATCAAGGGAATGCTTAAATAGACTACTCTTTTCTCAGGGGAATTATGTCCCTACAGTCAGTCCCAAAAACACCATCAAGGCCCTTTAATGAGAAAGTCCAGTCCTCAAAACAGCTGACTAGTAGGTTGAGAATTTCTGCTTTGAATACCAGCAAAGGAATCATAAATATTTTCTTGCCAGATGTATTTCCCAGATGTAAGGACACTCAATGCTTTAGAAGTAAGGCCAGGCAGACAGAAGCAGGTAAGCTGGAAAGCCATAAACAAGCCAATCAGTCATTTTAATAAATAGTCAAATACCTAAGAAATATTCATCATGTATGATATAGCTAACGAAAAGAACATTCTTGTTTTCTCTTTCTTCTTTCCTTTTTCCTGAACACAGTCTCTCTCCCTCGCCTCTTTATTTCCTCTCCCCAAAGGGGCCCTTTGACTTGCATACAAACTCTGAGGTTTCCTCATGTTTCCACACTTTAAAATGTCCTCCCCTTCTCCCACTCCATCCTCATTCTACAGAGCCTATTCAAAAATAGAAATAACCTTTTCACAGAAAAGTACATTCTGAGAGAATCACAGTTGATCAAGTCACTCACATTTCCAAATAAGTTAACCACAGTAAAAAAGAACCGCAAGCTAAATCTCATGTCATTTAGAACCATAACTACTGTACATACGTATTTACTATTATTTGCTATTTAT
The DNA here is from genome assembly GCA_030015415.1 of Cynopterus sphinx. Lineage (NCBI taxonomy): Eukaryota > Metazoa > Chordata > Mammalia > Chiroptera > Pteropodidae > Cynopterus > Cynopterus sphinx. Next base: position 113,443,485 of record CM057386.1, on the reverse strand, counting down.
ACAGATAAAGGAGGAAAAAACTATGAGAAAGAGATTTCAGTACATATGTCAGCATCTAAAGATTTTCCACATAAAGTGTTTATATGTTAAATTCTGGCCGAATGCACAGTTCATGTAATATTTTACTTATGTCTTCTTTACACGGACAATAATTATTGAAATCCTACCTGTAAAGATACCACAACATATATCATGTGGTAACTCGAAATCTGAATACTTCACATGATTAAATGATGCCACTGTGAAACTCCCAAGAGAGAAAGTCACTCTCAACACAACACCATCTTGAGATGTCCACTTAGTGGCCAAAAGAGGCCATGAGGGGGAATTCTCTGAAGTGCAGGACCAGGTACTTGGCCTATCCACATCCCCACAGTGAAGCCTCTTCTGAAGAATGAAGTCATAGCAGCCAAGTTCTAATAAGATGTATGAAAACTCAATCCCAATTTAAGACACAATGATAAACTTAACCACTAAAGGGACAGGCTCATTTGCTCTCTGTAGAAGTTTTATGGGGATTCAGCCAAAGATTTGGTGAGCAGTGACTCAGAAAGAAACACAGAGAGGGTTTTAAAGAAGAAGAAAATACCTGGTCATAGAGTAGAAGGTGTCTGTGTGAAGGCTGGCTCTATCACCGAGTCTGGACAAGCCAGTTTCTCAGAAAAGGTAATGACTTTCCTGAAAAGTGCTGGAATGGACACTGGCAATAATGTCTTTTTCCTGCTTTCTTATAACTGGCCAATATTCTAATTATTACATATTTCTTTAGATATGTAAACACTGTCAAAAATACATAGTCAATGATTGATGATGTGAGTACAATTTATATTTTAAAGTGATCTTGCATGTCTCTGCTCTAATCTACTAATTTGTTGATATTAGTGTCTTACTCTAAGGTGAAGAGGTGAGGGAAATTTCTCTTTGAAATACAAATATAAAAAATGCATACCTGTTGTTAACATGAAACGTAACCATAAAAATTTTTATATAGTCATGTCAAAAGTGTTGTATTTAGATTCTACAGCCCATGGAGAGTGAGACTGACTGGTGGTCTTAACCATGTGCCATTGTGTGAGCATTGGTCAAATTATTTAATTTCTCAGATCCTCAGTTTGATTATCTACAGAGTGAGAATAACAACTGCCTCCTACGTGGTGTCATGAAGACTTAATTGATAGAGTGACATGTAAAAAGTTCAATACATTAAGGTGCTGTGGCACTGTCCTCACTGGATTTCTTTTTCCTTACTTGCTTACCCACTCCTCTCCAAAAAAAAGTAAGCCTTTGCGTCGTTTCCCATTGTTTTCTAGCAAGTTCAGTGAATTTATATGAGACACCTGTATGTCCCCCTCATTTGCATGCCTACTTCCTTCCTCTCCAGTCACTTGCAGAGATGTGTCTCTCTTGAGCATCAGCAAAGTCGCCCACAGAATCAACATCTCCTCACACATGTGTTATCCCTTCAGAATGTTGCTTTCTCAACCTGTCCTATGTCAGTTTGCACTTGGTGACACACTGCTCAGATTCATTACTTTTCTATGTGCCTTGTTGCCCTAATATTTCAACTTTACTGAAAGTACGGGTTTGCTTTCTAGTTCTTTGAACCTGGCCACCTCAGTAATCTAAACCCCCACCCCTAGCTCTAGCTAATGCTGCAGTGTTGACTGTTTGGCTAATGAGAAATGATTTTAGCACTGCAGAAAGAGGAAGTCTACAGAGAAGCCATTAGATATATCAAAGCAGCAGAAAAAAAGGGGGGAATCAAAGAAGTTGAGGAAATTACCTGCTCTTCCCCTCCTCAAAAGGCAAATGATTTATTTATTCAATCTCACAAGGAATATAGGTAGCATTCCTGTGGCTACTTTCTTCAAATAGTGGTAGCAAAGAAACACTTGGGGAAAAGAAATGCCACAATAAATTAATAGGTACTTAGAGTTACAAAGAAATTAAAGAGCGCAAATGCAAACATTTTTCTCAAGTGTATCTTATGTCATGATCATAAAATATTTTTATAAAAAGCCATATTTCCAATAAATAAATTCTACCATGCATATAAAATTAAATATATGTAGATAGAAAATATTAATAATTAAACCTATCCATGACTTCTGAGTAAATTCTCTGTTAACAAAAGTAAAAATGAATAATTTCATAATGGATAAAAGGCAAAGTTCTGCATTAATTAAAATAGGATTAAAAGAGAAAACATAATAAGGAACCCAATGGGCAGTTATTGTCTTTGTTTTCTGTCCCATAAAACTCCTTGAAGAATTTTTCCCTCTTTTCATTTTCTGGAGAGACATTAATTCCACAAATGTGATTTTATCAGAATGGACTGCATATTTGTTATAAGAGATATATACCCAGGAATCCAGGTTTAAACTATGAACAGATTTGAAAGAAAATTAGTAAATAGGATGCAAATTAGGGCAAAGTCAAATCATAATAAACACATGCAAAAACAAATTGCATCTGGATGTGTGGTAATCAGGTTTTTACTAAACAATAAAAATGGGAAAATAACTTCAAGATTTAAGTTTCATTTAAATGCAGCCCCATTAAGACTTAATAATTCTAAGTAAATTGGAAAACCTCAATGTTGTACAACCAGTATAAGATTTTGATTAACATGATCCGATGAATGGAAAATTTTCCTTTAAAAATATTTCATAATGATTACAAAAGTAGCTACTTCAAAGTTACAGATTGAAGTTATTTTAAAATGTTTTCTTATAAGAAAAAAACAAACATTTAATTTTACAATACTTTCTGAAAAGCGACCTGGCAAACATTTCTTTTTAACATCAAAGTATGATTTATGTTGATGTTTTGAAATGCATAGGACTTATTGACACTCAGATAATTTTGACACTTGGGAGTCACAAAGCACAGATAGTAAATCACTTATCTGAAGAAGACCACAAAATCTTCAGTTAAGAGAAATTTAAAGCAAAGTGACTAAAGAAAATACTGCTGCAGGAGAAACTCTAAAACACATGTAACAAATTTGACAGATAAAACAAAAGAAGTCTTGGACTTGAAAAAATGTTTCAGACTAAGTGTTCACAGCTCTTAGAAAATGGATTAGTTTCAGTCAAAACTTAAATAAGAAAGGACAGATAGGAAAGAATGGCAGCAAACTATGAGAGTTTTGGAATGAGGTTTACAGGGATAAAGTCATTTAGTGAGATCTTTGATTTGGGGTTATTCTAAGATTAATGGATATGTATACTTGCCTCAGATGAAGAAAGTTTGGTCAGAAGTTATTGGAAAAAACAATCAGTGCTAAAGTAAGTGTGTCTGGGGAGGGGGGCAGGGTGGTGGAGGGGGATGGTTGTGTGTTTGAATGACCAGAGTTACCTGTCTTAATTTGTTAAAGGGAATAAAAAGACAATAGATTCATGTTTCCATTTGGAATAAGAATAAGAAAAGAAAGTTAAGAGAAGCTAAAGAACTAAGGAATAATACAGGCATCAGATTATTTTTTAAAGGCAAATACTTTCACTTACCAGGGTAATTTTATTATCATTATTAAATAATTTCCAGAATACTTAATTCTGAATGAGGAAGGAGTGAGGGAGAAGGAAGAGGAAGAAAGAGGGGAGTGGGAAGAGACTAAGACAGAAATGGAAACAAGGAGAAAGCTAATGGAGACAAATTATTGATTATGGCATATCTATTTTTTTTTTCTCTCTCATTTTAAAGCTAGTCTGTGAGTGCCATTGATTTATCACAGGTTAAATTTATTGAAAACTTTTAGAGGGGCTTTGTAGTTAGTGATAACTAGCATCTACTGAGAGCCTTTCCAGTGCCAAATTCTCTGCCAAACTCTTTACATAATATATCATATTAAAACCCACAATAGCCCTAGACTGTGGGTGGAACTATTGTCAACTTTTTTGAAGGTAAGGACACTTAGTATTGTAATGTGCCTTAGGTGCATAGGTAGTAAGTGGAAAGTCAGAGATTTAAACTTGGGCCATTTAGATTTTGGGGTCCAGATTATTGAGAAAATGTTGGCAGTGGTGTCATTACATCATCACTGCATCATTCCTTCAGTAAATGCAATAATTCTTTGCATTAAACAAATATTTCCTATGAAATTTTTTACTTCTCACCATTCTTTCAACTGCTTTAGGATTTTTCACTTAGCTGTTCCCCAGTCACTTTATATTAACTTATTCATAACTAAATATGCATCATCTTGTTTCAAGCTTAGCTCATCTGAGTTCTAAAGGTAGAAACTGAAAATCTTTTTCCATGTTCCTTTTCTATTGTTTCCCTCCAAATCTGTCCCCATGTCAGGCCGACCCCTAAAACAGATGTTTCCATCCAGTCTGCCGTAGCCCACATTCCACAAAGATTTCAGATGTGTTCAAAATATTAACCCTCTCAGGCCCTCAGACTCACAGATCACAACTCAAGCACCAGTAGCCCTCAACTGTGCACACTTACCTGAAGAACCCATCATTTCAGTTTAAAAGACCTATTCGCATAGTTGCAATCTTCAAACTTCCTTAGTGATAGAACCTGCCTTTTAATGTACTCAGGATAATCAACTTCATCAACATCAACATGGAAATAGAATCACTTTTCAAAAACATTTTCAAGTTATTTCTCGATTACCACATCCTTACTAGGAGAAAGTCCAGTATCTCTCCCAACTACATTTGTTTTTCTGTGAATGCCAGATCTTACTCAGCCCAAATTGGCTTTGGGCTTTTTTCCCCCCAAATCTTCAGTGTGGAGAGAAATGAATCAGACGTGAGACTGATATTGCTGATGCTTTTTACTACGACATGTTGCTTTCAAAGACTGACTATGCACAAGCTCACAAACCTGATTGCCCAGTGATTGCAGGCCATACATGGTCTCCAGGAGCAAGTTCTACCAGAGCATCAAATATGACCTAGGTTTACAACTCACATGTTCAGACATTGTTACCCAGAACACTATACCATGCCAACACGGCTGGCTGCTAAGTTTCTAGCCTTCCTTGATTTTATGTACCTACCCCCAAGATAGCATTCAATCCCTTCTTTCCTTTGGATGGGAGCCATTTTCAAAGATTGCTGGTATCTTTTACTGCCACCTGAACTTAGTAAGTACAACGATGGCCCACCCAAAAAATGTTTCTAGACTGTACATGTGTGATCAGTTTCATGTTGTAATAACCATAAAGAAAGATCATATCTACACATGGCTTTTAACCTGAAGATTTTTATCCTTAGTTGACTGGCATCTGCACTGATGTTGATTTTGCTCTGAAATGTTTTGAAACAACTTAGGTAAAATTCAAAACCCTGAATGGGATTTTTTTTGCCCATGGGCTGGATTCCATTTTCTGGTAGAGAAACCTTAAAGGAAAGTAATTCAATTTAGTGTATGAGTATAGTTTTGTTTTGTCAGTCCTACTAGGTTCCAAACTGCAGAATGCTAAATCAAACTTAGATTACAGATTGATGGCAAAAAATATTTTCTTTCATCAATTCCCTGTAAGCATTCTGATGGATTGCTTCTAGCCTGGGTTTAAGTTTCTTGATGAAAACACTAAGAAGCAAGCAAAAAAGCTAATATTTTGAATTTTCCCACCATTCCTTCAATGACTATACTTTATGTTAGCTTGTGGTCTCCAAGACGTATCACTCAACAACTCAGCCAAAGGTTTGCAATCATATATCATGGTTGCCAGTTTTTAACATTTGATATCTAAGTACTTAATATCTTCCTCACACTTATTTTACTTAGCCAATGACAGATTCTAGGTTTCATTTTGCAGGAACCAGTTCTTGGTACTAAGTTCATTATGACTTGGTTCAGATGTAAGTAACATATACCTCACAAATAACAGTGGCTTAAACAAGGTAGTTTATTTCTCTTGCATATGAAAGTTTAAAAGTAGAGCATCCAAGGCAGGGATGACAGTTTTATGGTTTAATGATGTTTCTAGTTATTATTTCGCCATCTTTGGAACAGGCTTACATTCTCAAAAACATCATGTTTTGACTAAAAATGCATGCTAAAGCTGCAGGCACAATACCCCCATTTTAAACAGCAAGGAAAACAAGACGTAAGAGGCACACTATAAGAAAACTTTCCAGAAATATACACAGCAACTCCATTTAATTCTCATTGAGCATAACCTAGTCATAAGACCAAACAATGCAAAAGAAACTGAGAAATGTCATCTTTTTAGTTGGGTGGTGTGTGCCTATCAAAAAAAAAAAAGAATCAGGCTTTTTTAGTAAAGAGAAAGAAGAAAATCAATGTTATGGGATGTTTCTCATATATTGTTTCTCATAGATGTTTTAAAATTTCTTATAGAAGATTAAGCTAATTTTATGTGTCTAAATTTGCCATCAAACATGTTTAGTTATCAAAGTACTAACAAATGATTTATTTGTGTGACTTATGTTTTTCAGTTATACACATTATACAGAGAAACATCTGTAAATTCGAGCTTTTTTGATATTAAAAAATATCTACACAGATACATATATGTAATTGGCGTGGAGTCCCTACCTATGATGAAATCAGCCCCTACTATGATGGAAAATCTACCACCATGGGGAATTTGCCATAATTTGTTTTATAGAACAATATTTTCTTATTTAGATAACATTTATCATACTTACAACTAATAGCAGAAATAAATTATTTCCCCAAAATTATATTACTGAGAAGAATATTTGGCCAAAACTAAAACTGAATTAAATTTTAAGTTTATAAAAAAAAATTGAGTTAATTTCTGCATAGCTATAAACTTTGAATTCAGTTAGCACTAGACATAACAACAAATTACAAGAAAGGCAGTTTGTTTTGCTGTTTATAGCCCGAAAAGTACTGGATATCTCCCAGGAAATTCCAGTCTTAGGAGGATTCCAACAAACATGCAGAGCTGAGTGGTTCAGATTGAAGCACAGATTGGAGTCAGAATGTGGCCAGTATTCCAAGTCTAACATGTCTGATTTTTGAGATTCAGCCTTTATTCATGCAGGCTCCTACAGTGAGACATTTATGAATAAAATCTGGAGAGGGCAATTGAGTCACTATGTCAATACATAATCTTCATTACCGGCATAATCAAAATTAAAATTTACCACCAGTAAATATAGTCCATATTTACTCTGAGGTAGATAATAGTTATAGAGAGGTTTTATTTTTTAATTTTATGCTGACTCAGAATATGCAAGGATGGTGTAAAGAAACGCTTAAAATCTGAGGGACACAAATGTTATAAGATCATATATATTCACTTACTTCCATAAAATAAGTTGTTCTCATATATGATTAAAATAGACTTTTGATCATCATTCATGTGTTATTTAACAACATTTTTATTATAATGTACAATAGATGCATTTACTTCTGAAAGGTACTTAATGGATATAAAGAGCAGGAATGTACACTGAGCCATAAATTAGTGGGTACAACGTTCATATAAAGTAGCCCGTCCTCTTTTTCACTCTGTGCTTTTAGACCTCTTAGTTTCTTTATCTAGTAAAATATCCTGTGCATAGAAGGTATTCAATAAATGAGGGTAAGTAATAGGTAGGTCAGTGGTAATATTAGAATTACCTTTTTACAAAGAGATTCTTTAAGAAGCAATGTAGGTCAGTCCTGCCGAGCCTGAGTAACTGGTTCTGATACTGGCAAAAGGTTCCTTTTAACTAATTTTAAAGATAATTTGTTACCAACACTTGCAATTTTACTGGGGTCAATATCAGACATAAAGATGACAAAACGAGTCAATCAGTGTTGCTAAAACTTCAATCACTGAGGAGAAATTATTTAAGGTTTCCAGATGTTACAAAACCTCTATATACGCAGTCATTAGAAAAACCTGCTAACAAGTAAAAGTTACCAATATCCCAATTTCGGTTTACTATTATCCATTAATTTGGAGGAAGGCGAGGAGAAGAGAAACTTATTGAATTTATTGATTTCATTTGACAATTTGTATACATGCTCCTAGAGATTTTGTGATAACATGAGAAAAATGAACTTGAGACCATTGATAACTATTTCATTAATTCTCCAGGATATAATATTTTTGGCCTTTTTAATATTTTCTTCCTATCCAGAAAAATGTATTTTCTGGTTCTTCAGTGTTTGATAGATATATTTCCAATTTCACCATTCTACTCCCAGACAGAAAGAAAATGGAGAGTGAAAAAAATGAACAGAAAGAAAAAATTATACATATATACAATTTCCAGATAATTATATTTATATGTGTGTGTGTGTGTGTATACACACATATTACAATTTTATTATTTAATATAAAAATTTAAATAATTAGCCTGAGTGTAGAATTTAGGAGAACTGGATTCTCATCTTCACCCTGTCCTTTCTTTTTGGATGATCTTGAATAAGGCAGTTACTTTCCAAAGCAATAATTTTCTTGTTTATAAAATGAGAATGATGGTGCTCACCTTGCTTCTTGTTGTAAGAATCACACAGAAGAATTTATATCAAATACTTTTAAAGTATAAAGAATTCTATAATAAAATGTTCACTTCATTAAAAACCAATTCAAAATATGATATACAATGCTTATTAAAGAGATTATCAATTAGGATCTCATTTGGTAAATGATTATTTGCTTTATAAACAAATTTGCCACAGGATTACTATTTTCATTTAAAAGAAGTATGAAAGAGGAAAAAGGGAAAGAGAAAAATTCTGAATATCTCTGGGAATAAATTATTACTCAAATTCTTGGTTCCTGGAATAAAATGCGTAGTGTTTTTTTGAATTATTCAGATTAAATTGGGAAATAGATTGCAATTTATTACCAATGTGAATTTTACACCACTATATTCCACCGAGAAGGCATGTGAGTGCTCTCTCAGGGAAATTATTGTGTCCCAAGCAAGGGACTATGTAGCAGTCACTATTTGCACTGCAGTCTGTGTGAATGGTGACTCATGGAGTTGTGCCCCATCCAGCCTGCACAGCCACACAAGACAGCCCTGACTTGTGTTGACTAAAGAGCCACACAGAAAGCCTGTTTCCAACACCTTGGTACAGAGAAGATGATTCTGGGAGAAACTCTCAAGGCTGCTCTCTAAACACATGTGAAACTACAAATCCTGAATCTAAAATGGCAAAGCCTTTTCTACCTTAAGGCTTCTTAACACAACTCAGTATAAAAGACCTATAATTTCATTTTTGTAAAATTCATCAGGAATACCGTTATGACATAAAGCAAGCGTTGTGATTGTTTTTATCACATATCTACCCCAGAGATCTAATAACTGTTATTTTCTAAATCAGAACCTCAATTTCTGGATGCATTTTATATTCCCATCATTCTAAACTCTCTATAAAATAAGAATATGTTTTCACTATCAACTACTTTGAATATTTAAGAAAGCTGATAGCTCTGGGGTAGATGGAAATAAGTATGAGTTGTGTGTTTTCAGTGTCGCTTGTGTATAAATTTTAAGATCACAGACTACTCCGAGTTGCCTCTTGCAGATTTTCTTTGATGTATTTATCTCCTTTGGAATAATTTGTTGCTGACTAGAACAAAAAGTCAACAAAACTTTCCTTTTATATGATGTAGTTTATTGGCTAATTATTTTGCAAACTAAAATAAAATCCAAACCAAATTTAGAAATGTCAAGTTTCTAATGGCCTACAAATGATTTGATTTTGTCTGTATGATTCCATCAGATTTCATCTTTTATTCCCTTTCAACGATTCATTGTTTAAAAATGATAACCTTCTCTACCCCTCCTTTTGTTTCCCCATCTCCAGATGTCAGCTTTCCACTATCTGCTGTCCTGGGAGGTAAGTCAAGGGAGCAAATCAGTGAGCTATGCAGACACTGTTTACATAACGATACTTATAAGTATAGTACTATTTTCTACCCCAGGCTGCACACTCACATTTACACACACATTCACACATACACACTCCTAAGCAGGTCTCTAAAGATTACAACCATTCTTCTAGAAATAATCCTTAGGAATAAGTGAGCAACAGACCAAGTTCATCAAGCTTATTTTCTCTCTTTTTTCTCTTCCTTCCTTCCTTCCTTCCTTCCTTCCTTCCTTCCTTCCTTCCTTCCTTCCTTCCTTCCTTCCTTCCTTCCTTCCTTCCTTAACATAGTAACTTCCTTCTTTCCTTCCCCCACTCTCCCTCTCTCTTTTCCTTTCTTTCTTTCACTCTTTTTTTCTCCTTTCTTTCTATTTTTTTTTTTTTTCCTGGAGAGGTTTCTGAAGTTCAACAGTGATTTCTTTAATTAAGAGGGGGAAAAAAAACAGGAGAGAACAAGAAGGAATAGTAAACAGTTCCCTTCACGGCCTAAGGGATTAGTTACAAAATAAACAGTTCACAGACTGGGCCCCATCTCCTGTAATGAGACAGCTCTGGCTAGTGAGACTGCAACTGAAGTCCCCCATTAAGACTATTCACTTGGAAAAATTAAGTGACCCACTTGTGTTGACTAAAGAGCCTCACAGAGATTTTTCACAGCCACCTACAGCATTTTTGACAATCCGCCTTGTGCTTCACACTGCCTTTCCTGAAGGCTCTCTTGGCTACATTTTGTTTTAATGGTTCAGCCTCCTCATTGGTGATTCAAAGTCTTTTCTTGTTAAGCTTCTATATAAAATAAAATCCCTTATCCCAGAGAAAAGGAGAGGTAAGAAGCATGTTCAGCTTGATTTTGTGTAGGACAGACAGAAACAGGAAATTAGAATTATATTTTTTCTTCTCCCAACCAAATTATTTTGATAGAAGACTGTTTACATTTGCAAAATTTGCCTTGAGCTCCTTAGAAGATGCTATATAAAACCTGAAAATAAGTAATGACCAATGTGCCTTAGAATAAAAAAGAACATCCTAGTAATGACTAGAGATGTTAGCACCAGTTCAGGAAATGCAAGAAGTCACTCTAGCATACTCTTTGCACTTTGCAACCCAGAAGCATGTCACATATCAGAAAGTATTATGACCTATCAAAATTAGGTCACTATATCTAATCTAATAAACACACACAAACTTAATTAATGAACATAAAGTGCTATTTCTATTAAATCATGAGGAGATAGAAGTAAGGTACGAACCTGGCCAAAGTCATTAGAAAAACAACTGAATCTTAGCTCAGTGTTTCCAAGCAAGAAAAACTCACTCAGGGTCATATTTTATAACATTAAAAATGAAATGAGACAAAAATCTAAACCATCCATTTATTTGCCTTTCAAAGTACAGTAAGGGGCTATTAATTGATGAAGGTATTTTCTCACTTGTCAGTCAACACAGCAGTAAATGCTGAAACGTGTAATTCACTTCCGGTTCTCTTCCAACCTCCACATCTGTTTTTTTGACCCACTCACAAAAGGTGTTTCTCTTTCTACTATATTAAATCATTGATTTCTTTTCTCTGTTTCAACTATTTGTTCAGAACCAGTGAAAAATATACCCACATAAATGTGCCTCTCCAAAATGTGGAATTTTAAACGTCACCTTAAAAAACAAATTATTAGCTAAACATCTCAGGATTGCACTGGGAACCAGAAGACATAGAATGGTTGGGTCTTCCCTGTTACCTATTTATGTCTTGCTATGGCGTCCTTGATTTCTTCAGCTTTACTGTCTCCCATCTCTGTTCCAACTTTCCAAACCCAATGTAGATTTCACAATCCTGCCTTAGTGCCATCCTTTGTTTTCTTTAGCAATCTTTGAAAATGATAGCTTTAAGCTGTCTCCCTTCTTCAAATCATTTTTGAGGCTATATTTTGCACTGCCCTGCTTAGGATTTGATTACTTTGCATGATGTATGTTAGCCTCGTCATTCATCTGCTCATTCCACAGTGTTTACTGAGTGCCTCTTATGGACCAGGTGTGCACAGGAGTAAACATAACAGACAGAAAGCTCTGCTCTAATTGGAGCTTACGTTTTATTGGGAGTTACAGACAATAAACAATAAGTTAAATATAAAGTAAGTTAAATATAAAGTGTCACGTAGTTACAGTATTAAGAAGAATAACTAAAGTAGAGAAAGGAGATTAGAAATCTTGTAAGGGAGATATATGTGGGGGAGGTGGTGTATAAATGTGAATAGAGTTCTTATCTCATTTTACTAAAGGAAGCTAAAAACTTCCTTATAAACTGACAGAAGAAAAAAACTCTTGTGAACTTCTGCTGAATACTTCTTTACAGGGTGACAGACGTAATACAGGTAACAATACTCAGTAATTTAATTATTTTAGTGTTCTGCAATTGTTTTGCTTGATAACTATAAAGAAGCTATTTTTCTCTCTGACCCTTACTCTACAGTGAGAAAGAAACCAAAATCTAATACCACGCTAAAAAAATACAATGGCAGTGTTTCGGAGTCTAAAGTCTTGAATTTTTAATTCACCTTTATTACTCATTTACTATGTGACCTTTGCCACATCAGCTTTTCTCATCATCAGTTTTGTCATCTGTAAAACAGTAACAATTACACCTGCCTCACAAAATGTAGACCAATGAGGTTAGATATTCGACACTATCTGTAAGCTGTTATACAACTGGTGATTATTCCTATTATCCAATGAGAAGTTTGGAGGAAGAGAAACTTCCAACATGCGCACTTAGGAGGGAGGGGCACGTTAGAGAAACCTATGGCTGCAAAGAGCTGAGTCATGGCAGAACTTCAAGAACATGCCCATAACATTTTCACAAGGCAATATTTTGAAACTTGTCCAAGAGCTTCAACAACAAAGGCCAAAGTGGCCGCTGGCTAGAAGGAATACATTTCTAGAATCTGTCCAGTATCTGTTTATTCTTAAGTGGAGAAAAGCAATCACCCACGCGGAGCAATACCAAGAAATACCAAGCCAATCAGCCCTGAAGTTGTTACCAAGAACTTGGAGCAAGCCACATTCTTTCATTTCAATAATTAACTGAATCAATGCTTCACTCAGGGCTGCTCCTACATATTTTTTATGGCTTATAGTTAACTCTGCTGGGTAAAGGTCTTGCTACTTCGCTCACCATGGTCCCTGAAGCCCTTATGGAATTGCTCCACACACCCATTCTCAAGCCTACAGCAGCTACACTTTATATTCTCCTTCAGCATTTGAGAAATAGACTGTCTTCAGACGCTTTGGAAAAAGATTCAAGTATCTGTTGCATTCTAGTGGCTCTTTGTGTTATTCTAACTAAAACACATAAAAATGCAAACACATCAAAAAAGTATACTTGAGTCACTCAACCATTTCTGAAAAGAACCAAAGCTGAATTATTTTCACTCCATTCAGAGGCATACTGGAAAACAAAACTTTGAAACTAAGTATATGGATTAAAGAGTCTTTAAAGGGAACAAGAAAAGTCTTGTGTTTGCAACAAGGTCCAAAGGAAGGCTTTCTCTGTGTCTCTTCTCATGGCACTAGGAAAGCAGGTTCTCACTAGAGCACAGTTTGTGTAGCCCAGCTGTGGATTCACTGGTGACACTGTGATCACAAATCCTTTTGCCATTCTTACTGATAACTACTCTGAATCAGATTTTTTTTTTCAAGGCAATCCTTTTCAAGCCGAAATTGTGTTTTGGTGGACCATTGGAATAGTGAGTGCTCAGTGAACCGCAGAGTTGCCGAGGGGATAAGTATTCCAGATGTTGGAATTCAGAGGTTAAACTGGGTTTTGTTTGCATTACTAACAGACACCTTTCTGCTTAAATCACAAAGACTCATGGGCCTGCAGGAAGTGACACACAACCTTAGAGGTGTTTACTGTCCACAGTCTGTAATAGCATCTCACTCCATGCACGGTTGTAACTGCAAAGAGGTTTTTGGACATGTGTTCCCAGCCCTAAGTAATCTCCATAAACTTAGCCATAAATCTAGCTACAGCTAAACGTGAGAGTTTCTGTTTTGTTATTGTATATCTTAATCCTCCGTGCGGAACATCACTCATTCCACAAGAAAAAGGGGAAGAAAGGCGCTGAACAATAAAATCAGCAATGTGTCTCCCCAAATCATGAAACAGTCAAGAATGAGCTCCACTGAAAGTAAGTACAACCAGAATGTGAGACAAAGTCTCTCACAAGCCCATCATAAAACTATGGTCTGGTCAGGCTGCCTCTGTTTAGTAGTCAGATCTTTGCTGGCCAAAAGGTTGTAAATGCAGAGGAATCTGTATCCTTGAGTGTGACCGTGAGTCGCAGCCTGCAGGCAAGTAAGGAAGGAGATGATAAAAATACATATCAACTGTGTCTAATACCACTAACTAAAAGTGGTTCGTTTGGGGGTTTTCTACTATAAAACTGTATAAAAAATGCCAGCTTCATAATCAGGTTTTTTTTTTTTTTAATCTAGTGATAGGACACAAAATCATTATAGTCACAGCAAATTACAATACTCAGCCACTTTGACTTACATGATAGCAGCTTATGTCAGAAAAACTTAGGAACAAAATTGTTGACCAAAGCTGATAGAATTAATTGATCTTATCTTTAGGCCTATCCTTGGTACATATGGATACAAGCTGAATTGAAATACTTAAAGGGGTTTCTGCTAGATGGGGAGGATTGAACACATATAGTTTACCATGTTTTCCTCCCAATATCACCGTAAAAAATTTTTTAAAGAAATAAAAAAGCACATAAGAGATAAGTGGTAAACATAAAAGGGAAAGGAAATGATAGGAATTTTTTTTAAAGAAGGAAATCAGTAAGGAAGGGTAAGTAATAACTAACACAGCAGAAACTCCAGCCTATTTTAAGGGAACCCTAGAAGTGAATCAAATCATCCTAGGATATGGACACAAAAATTACTTATGAAAGTCAAGTCAACAGCTAAAAGTCTACATAGACTAGATAAAAGTTTGTTTGAGAAACAAATACAAAATGTTACCTTAGCTGCTCAGAAATAGCCTCTTCCCTATTCTTAGAAGAAAACTAGAATTTTACTTTCTAGTGATATTTAATAATAAAAGCCCTGGATATAAGAGAACTAGGCCCAGATGAGTTCCAGGATCCAATTCCTAAAAGAGAAGGATTATGTGAAAGCCCATATTCTAAATACTACTCTGGCTTCTTTGCTTGGCAATGTTCTAGAAAGAATGGCACTCAGGCCTATACCAGCCAAGCAAAGAAGGGACAATTACTCTAGGAAGAGAAGCCCTACAAAGGTTGCCAATGAAGAATTGCAACTTTGTCACCCTACTGGGAAACTAGCATTTAGCAGGTTCTAACCATGCATACAGAGCTTCCAGTCAGCTTCTTCATGTTTCATTAATAAATATAAATTGTCCACTAAACATTCAAAGATGTTCGATGAAAGACATAGACAAAATAAATAAAAAAGTAAACTTGAAAGACATAAAAGCAAGAAAGAAATCTATAAAACCTATCCTCAGTATCTTTATAATAAGAAAACATTACATTAATGCAATGAGAAGATAATGCTTTTAAAAAAATAAGAACAAAAAGATATTTAAAATAGAAATATGACTCAAGAAATAAAAATTTAGTAGAAAGACTAGAAGACAATTCTCTATAAAACTGAGCAGAGGAAGGAGATCAAGTAAGGAAGAGGGAGGGTGGGCAGAAGAGAGGAAGAAGAGAGAAAAAGAAAGGAAGAAAGAGAAAGAGGGAGGGAGTGAGTAAGGGAGGGAGAAGGCAGAGAAGAGGAGATGAAAAAAATAAAAATAGAGGAGTATTCCAAGCGATCCAACATCTGAATACTAGGAGTTCTTGAAAAATAAAATAAAGAAAATGGTGAGGAAAAATTCCCCAAGAAATTATTCAGTAGATTTTTCAGAATTAAAGGACATGGATTTCCAGATTAAAAATTCCCACCAAAAATCCAGCACAATGTATAAAATGATCTACATCGAGGCACACCATTGTAAAATTTTGGAGCACCAGAGATGTAGTGAAAATTCTAAAAACTTCCATATTTTAAAAAAGTACTTAATTCTAAACAAACCAAACCAGGGATTATAGACAGTACACAAAGAATCAGTAAATAGAGTGCCATCAGTTTTCTCAACTGTGCCATCAGAAGACAAAATGCCTTCAAAATTCTCAATGAAAGTTATTTGCAAACTATATTTCTCCACCCAGTAAATTATAAAATAACTCTGAGAGTAGAATGAAGGTATTTTAAGACATGCAAAGTCTCAAAAAATTTAACTCTCACGTATTCTTTATTTGTGACCTACTAGAAAAGATGGCCCAACAAAATGTTTATGTGAGCCAACATAAAGTGGCATTTGGGATTCAGCAAATGGGATCAATCAAAAACAAACAAGTAACTAAATAAAAAACAAAAACAAGCAAACAATAAAACCTCAGGGCATTTCTTCATGAGGATGAAGGGATATCTCAAGACAACAGATAAGGTGTATACCTAGGGAAAAACTGGTCCAGATTGAAGCAGCAGGTGGAGAATTCCAGAAAGGATATCTCTTCAAAACAGAGAAATGAACTTATCTGATGGGTTTCAATGACACTTTTAGAAAAAAATTAGTGATAGGTACACATAAATGTTTCACTTATTAGTTTCTAGGTAATCAAAAAAAGGAAGGAGTTGTAGAGGATTCCAGAATAAGAAGTTAAGATCTAAAACTGAAAAATCAAGACAATGCTATAAGCTTATAATTTAGAAATACGGAAGCAACTTCATAAAATTACTAAAAAGGTGAGAGTGGCAGCTTCTGAGAAGTGCGAACTGCAGGTGAAGAAGTGTGAGGTGAGGAACCTGTATTTTTATTTAGTCTTATAGGACCTGATGACTTTGAAAACCTTGTGCATTTATAACGAATAAAAATAAGTTTTCATTTTAATTAAAAAGAAGAAAGAGCTAAACAAAGTAAGTGCTATCATGCAGTTTGCTATATCTACCTACTATCTCACTAGGGAGATTTATACAGAAAACTATTTTTCAATTGAATGTTTATAGAGAAGTAGTTCATCAAAAAGAAATAATTAAGGTAGGCATACCAGGCAGAGGGTGCAGCCTGTACAAAGATGCAGAGACAGAAAAGGGCAGGCCATATTCAGGAACCTAGAGGTAATGTGAAATGATCATAGCACAGGACGACCAAAATTAGAGAGGAGGGATTATGTCCATATAGATGTTGGAACCTTGTGTGCTATGCTAGAGAGTTTGAACTTTTTTTCTGTAAACAGTAGGGAGCTGCCAGCAGATTTAAGGTCGGGAAATAACATAACAGACTTCCACTTCAGAAAAGTATCTCAGATAATTTTATGAAGAGTGCATACAGAGGCCTGAGAAGAGGAGACACAGAGCAAATTAAGGGACTATCATAAAAGTCCACGCAGACACAAATAAATGACAGAACCAAGGTAAGGGGTAGTGTGGAAGTAGGACCATGAGGACGTCAGCAGCTACCAATTGGGAAACGGGTACAAAAGAAAAGCAGGAAATCTAAAATTATCCCATGAGGCAAATACCATTTAAGAAGAGACCACTGCTGCTTGAGGAAACGACCAGTAAATGGAAAAATCAGGATTAAACATAGGTCCTCTGAACAGAAATCTTTAAACCAGATCGCATTGACACAAATGTACATTTTATATATAGTGGGAATGAAAACAAGACCTAATTCATGATTTTTGGGAGGAGAAAATGAGAAGGTACATAAATTTAGTTTTTACATAAAAAAGAGGTACATAATGTGGGAGATGATATAACTTTGCCGTAGGTCCAGCCATTCTCACACCTCTTTACTCATCACATCCACCCACTTTAGTGCTCTTATACTGACCTGATGAATTTTGCTTATTTATTTGCTTTTTCTACATACATCATACGTTTATGCAGTTGTATATCTGTAATGTAAAACTATCCTACAGAAAAATGGCTCCTTTATTCCAACCTAAGTTTCCCTGAAAACAGAATGGACTGTTAGACTCTTCATATAAGTCTATCCAACACTTCTCATCTACTCAAATATATATTCACCCTTTAAGGTCCTCTTCCAATCTCTGAATTATTATTCAAGAGTAAAACATCCTTTCTTTTACTATCAATGAGGAGGACAGAGTTAAACATAGACAGACAGTTTATTTTTTTTTTAGTAACCATGTGCATTTGTGGGTTAGGTTAATAACACTCAAGGACACAAAATCTGTCGGAAACAGAAAGACAAAAATTTTATCTTTGATATGCTTAAAGGTCTCTGAGGTCTGTTGTTGTTGTTATTATTACTTATTATTATTATTATTGTTATTATTTTATTATTATTCTGTTTCAGTGTGATGCACATTATCTGGAGTGAGGAGCAAGAGGGGCTTTGCTGGCAGCTCTCTCTATACCTCATTGTGAGCCTCAGAAAAGATATTTATTTTGCCACCTTTGTATCTCTTTGAGAATCAGAAAACCTGCTTATGCTTTCAAATCAGAAGAGCAGTCTGGACCCTCCAAAGATGCTCTACGTCCTTGACACTGATTTTTCAGGCTAAGCTGTTCAGTGCCTGAGACTGCGTAATAATTACTAAAGACAATGGCCTAGTGAAATAAGCCTTGCTCTCAGGTATGAGAGTTGTTATTATGTTGGTGCTTCTAATAGTTCATCAGTCTCTCTCTATTCCAGATCATCTGCCTTAATTTTCCCCCATGATTGTACTAGATTTATTGCTCCAGTAAATTTCTGCAGGCGAAGGGGGGTGGGGCGGTACCTGAATCCTCAGGGGATTGCCAGCCAGCATGAAATCACCTGACTGCTTGGACCTCCCATCACAACAAGAACATTGCTGAGGATCCAGTTGCATTGTTGGTGCTAATCCCCCGCTAGAAACATCAGAGGAAACTGAAAACTGAGTGTGCATTTTATATAATTGAAAAGGAAAGAAGTGAAGACAGAATTCTCAGAAAGTGAGAAGAGAGCAGAATCACAGCTCACTCAGACTTCTTCTTAGGGGAAATAAATGAAAAGCCACACTGTGCTTATGCCTCTGCCAGAAACAATCAGAACGGGGACACTTTGTCAAGATGAAAAGTCATATTATTACAAATAAGATTACATTATTCCCTGCTTTTTATTATCATGAGGGTATTATTATGCTTAATTATTCATACCATTTTTCTCCATTTTGCTATTGTTGATACTATTTTTTTTTTTTACCCTGTAATAAAGCCACTTTCCTTAATCAGTCACTGTTTATTTTCTGTACTTCTGTCTCCATGGCACAAGGGACATTTTGTTTTTCATTTTCAGCGGGTGACACAGATGGAGAGGAAAGGTACTGAGAAAAGAAGGCTCTCCCCAGTGCCCTATACATCACAGAGGACAAAGCTATTCCCACAGGCATTACGTTTTCATCGGACCTTCTCAACACACTCAAGGTGTGTCATGTGTTAGAAGGAAGAGAAACTTAACCTGCAGGAGGATTTAACCTGACAGGACCATTAAACTGTTACAAATCATAATAAAATGCCTGTGCCCAAGAGGAAGCCATAAAAGCTATAAGATAAAGTTGTTAAGTATATGCCATTGTTTCAGAAAATTCCTGTCTCTCAATTTGTCTAAACTTAGTTTGCTTTCATGCAAAAAGCTTATTTCATAATAACTACCTGTGAAATCTATTTAAAATCTAAACATGAGAGTAATCACATGCTTCAGAGTGTTCATTTTACAGATGGAATTATTAAGGCTTAGAGAGAATAAATGACTTACTCAAAGTCACACCGAAAGTCAGGGAGGCAGAAAGAAAAAAAAGCCTCGGATCCTAGTCAGATTCTCTTTTTTCCCCAAACCACAGTCTCCCTCAGTGTGACTTTCCAAAACGGACAGTGATATAAAATAGCTTAAAAATACTTATAACCTCACGATAAAGCTTATGCTTGCCAATGACAAAGTTTTACTCTAACATTTCTCCCCTAAAATCAGTTTACCAAATAAAATTTATGTATATTAGATCTTTCATGGCTATAGTTTACTTTCAGCAAGTTGTATCAATCCTCATATTAACTGTGGTAAATCAGAGATCTATAGTATCCTAATTCACATTTTACCATTTCACTGAAAGCCGACTATGTGTGAAATAGTGTGTCAGATGCTATGGGAGACAAAAGAAGCCTGCCCGTATAGCTCATGATCACAGAGGTTGGCCTCAGTCTTCTCTAGACACCTCTCAAAACTTCAAGGTAAACTTCACCTGCTTGTTAGGAAGCCTTGCCCCCATCCACTGCATGACTCCAGCTCCCTTCTCTATTCACTTTTCTCTCCATCCATATCCATCATTCAATGTGAATCCCAACTTAGGTCTGCAGCAGGATAAAGGGTGTGGAGTGTCTGAGACCATGCACTTCCCTCTTCAGAGCCTCTTGTATTGATTAATTGAATTGTATTTTCAGGAATGTATGCTGAAGGTGAGACTTTCTGTTTCTTGTTTGTCTCCTGATACACAAAAGTTGTCTCTGAAGTATAAACAGGGGGTGGGAGGGGAAACAGGAGAAAGGGAATAACACAGCGAATCCCACACTGCAGATGAAAACACTTCTGTTCCATTGGCAGTGAATTCAGTGTCCCACTATTGTGGACCAGGTATAATAGATTGAATCAGTAACTCCAATTCTTTACCCTTCCTGGTGTCCGTTTGCCTTATGACCACCAAAGCGATTAAGCACTTGCCTGACCTTTGACTGTGGACTCCTCTGTGTCATTTGTTTTGGCCCACAGAATGTGAGCACAAGCAACAGTGAGCGTGAGCTTCAATTATGAGGACCACATGTGTTTTAGCTAGCTCCCTGTGCTAACACCAGTGCCACAAGAGCATTCCCTTGGTAGTTACTGCTCACCCAGCCTGGGTCCCAGGTTAAACACAAGTGCAGTCAACCAGAGGTCAACTCATGGCAAGAAGCCAAGCGCAGATTGATGCAGCACTCCCTGCTGAGCTCAGCCAACACCCTACCCCACCTCCCAATCTACAGGTATAGGAAGAAGAGTGCTACTGTTATATGCCACTAGGGTTTGGTGGTAGGTCATTAATGTAACAATAGCTAAATAAACAAGAAGAGTTATTTGGCTTTGGTTTTCAATCTTTTTCTTTCTTGCTTCTTGGAGTAAACTAGATCAAGAATAGAACTGTTTAATCACTTAATGGATATTTTTTTTTATTGACATAAAAGTCTATCAAGTGCCAATTCTAGTAATGGCTCTTTAAAAGTCTCACCATGAATTTATTCAAGGAAGGAGAGGATGTTCTAGTCTCCTATTTATGGGCTTTTCTGAGAACAATGAGTAGAACATTATCTTTGGAATATAGCTTTTCTGAAAGAAAAAAGTTTGATAGGAACTAAGTTATACATATTTTGTAGGCATGCAATTGAATCTGTTTTGTATGAAGTTAGATCATTAATCCACCCTCAAATATGTAATAAGGGCACACTGGCAACAGGCTAGAAGGAAAGAAGGAGATAGATTGGGTTGAATTTTTTAGTGTAGATTACTCAGAAGATGGAAAAGACAACAACAGAAATATTAATAGCAAAAAAAAGTAAAATAAATTATCCTCAAAAAGAACTCTGATGAGAAAAGAAGACCCTGAAGGAACCTAGAGGTAGTCTAATATTTAATGGTTTGATAGAGAAGGAGGAGCCTGCAAGAAAAACACAAACTAGAGAGCCAGAGAAGTGAATGAATATGAAGGTGCTGTGGAAAGCAAGGAAAAAGTATGTTCCAAAAAGTGGAAAGATGGCAACAGTGTCCAGTGCTGTTGTGTGATCCAATGAGATGAGGGGAGGAGAAATATGCATTGGGTCTGTAGATGTCAAAGAATATGTGGTGAGGTAAGTAATTAATCAAATATTTAATGTTTAAGAGGGGACTAATAAAAGTAGAAGTGCAAAGAAAAAAGCTCTATTGAAGGGGAGTGGAGTAAATCATTTATTAATTTGATAAGCATAGGCATGAGTTAGTTAATTTCTCTACCACACAGACATTAGTGGAAACCTGAGAAAATGAAGGTAAAGAAACTCAACAAAGAGCAACTGGAGTGACTAGGACTGTGTTATATAGTTATGTTTTCGGCATTAAGGAGAGAGAAATGCAACATTTTAAACTGGATTTAAAAAGTGGGCCTTGAGATTCTATACAGAGAAGATCTTGCTTTCTGGGACATTCAGGGATTCTCTGTCATTCACCACGTGTTTTTCATTTTTTTTTGTTTGGATGTTTTATATATGATGCTCGTTTAATATATCTAATACATATAACTATGTATTAAGTATGTTTCTATGGGCCTATACATATTACCTCAGTAACTTTTTATTTTTTTGGTACAATGTTGGTAACCTTACTCCCTTTCTAAAATGAGAATAACGAAAGAGTTCAGTAGGGTTAAGTAATTTGCCAAGAGTCACAAACTAATAAACAGCACATCTGGGATTCAACTCCCAGGATGTGCCAAAGTCCACGCTATTTCCACTATAACACATTACTTGGCTTAAATGAGGAAGGGAAGCAAAACAGAACTAGGAAGTGAAATCAGAGAAAACTGTCAAATGCTTAAATTTAATGAGCCAGCTACATTTGGGCTTAGATATGCACATACAGTGTCTTGAAAATAACTCTAACTAAAATTGGCTAAGTAGTACCAGGTTCTGCTGAAGTCAATATTGCAAGGAAAAAGAAAAAGTCAGTGACTCTGTGACCATGATCTTGAGTGAGAAAACTCTCCCTCCAATTTGCTTAAGTGGTAGAGACTACTCAAAGCATAGAGAGCACAGGATCTTACCTCTGTTTCTCATCTTTTTTTCCTAGTGCATTAAAATATGTCTGCTTAGCTTTCACCCTCAGAAACACTCAGTGAATATGAGCTTTTTGCATTAAGAAGAATAATTGTATAGTCAAAAGGCAAGGTCAGGATCTACTTCTACCAGTTATATAACTCTAATTCACTTCGATCTATGTTTTTTCTGATATTCAGCTAATTAATATCACGGCTACCTCATTGATCATGGTGAAAATTCAATAAAACAATATATGTATAAATACTCTATAAATTATAAAGTAATATGCAGATGTCATGTATTATTTCCCTGAATGTTTAGATCCAAGAAACTGCCCCACACTCCTCAGCTCTTATTCATTTTCTTTTCACTTTTCTCCTTTTCACATCCAGCTCTCACCATTTCCCAGAAGGGACTGACTCAGATGCTCACCAGTGATTGTTGTCGGTTGCCAAAGGCTAAATGGCAAAGCACTATAGAGATATGTTATTGATGTTAAAACTCAGGGAAATCCAAAAGACCTAATATTTTATAATACTGAGCAAACTATTGCATTTCAGTTCTAACACTTCTGAAA
Source organism: Cynopterus sphinx (assembly GCA_030015415.1). Classification (NCBI taxonomy): domain Eukaryota; kingdom Metazoa; phylum Chordata; class Mammalia; order Chiroptera; family Pteropodidae; genus Cynopterus; species Cynopterus sphinx. The sequence goes on along the minus strand of CM057386.1, from coordinate 113,420,207 downwards.
TCTAGATACATTTTGTATTAATATAATAATAAGACATAGTGTTTTGTAGATCTAATCCAGCCTACCATCTGCTTTTTGTATACTTCTAGAAATAAAAGTTTTTCATTTTTAAATGGCTAAAAATTTTCAAAAGAAAAATAATATTTCATGACATATCAAAGCTTTATAAAATTTAAATTTCAGTGTCCATAAATAAAGTTTTATTGGAGCACAGCTATAACCATATGTTTAAATATATTAAATAATTTCAATGGCTACTTTCTTACTGCATTGGCAGAATTAAGTTACTAGGGAGTACTTGTGTATATTCCGCAAAATTTGTAGTTAGACTAACAACTGGATTCCTGTAGGGTGAAGGTAGACCTCAACTTTTCTCTGATAGTTTTTTGAAATGACTGCCTATCTAGGAGCTTGGAGAGTAGTCTATAAACTGGGAACAAAACTCTAATTAGCAAATTGGAGTTCAAGCATACACAGACAAATCTTTCATATTTTCTAGTGTCTAAATGGCAATAGTGGAACCCCTGAGAAAAAGTATTCTTATAAAAGAAATCTGGCGCTAGAATCTGCAATGGGCCTTGGAATTTAGGGAAGAATGTAAATTATAAGATTAGTTTGTCAACTTAATCTAAATCAACCCAAGCTAGTTTATCCTAGTTTACCAAGATGATAAAAAGTAAAGTAAAGGAATCTTCTCATTAAACAAAGCCAAAGTCACTTTGTCATTGGACATGACCTCTGGATAGAACACCAGAGTCCAGGAATATTTGCCTTTATGAATTGCAAAAGATGGCAGTGCAGTCACAACTCGTGATGGAGAGCTCAGACCTTAACCCATCAGAAAGACATGGGTAAAAAAATACTCAAAGCCACTATGCAAACAGACAAATGAAGGACAAAGGATTTTCAAACATAAGCTACACATATTATTTAGGATTCTTCTGAAGGTATGTGAGAAAAATCTCTTAATAAAAACGTAAATTTATTAGCTTATATGACTAAACTATAACAAGAAAAGGGAAAGCAGAAGGTAAGGGGCTTCACCCACTTTCAGGACTCCTCAGGGCATGACTCTGTATGTTTGCCTTCAGTTTTCCAACTTTCACTTCTCAAAGTTTGAAGCCCCTTTTGGCTCAGATTAGGAAAATCTTAGGGAAAACTTCTGATTGTCTGGTTGAGGTCTCATTCTCACTTCCTAGACCAACATGCAGGTTAGGAGGTGGGGGGTCTCAGATTGACCCTGAATAGGTCACATACTCTTAAACTGATAACACTGCTAAGCAATGAGAGTGATGGAACTCCCATCTGGACCTTGTGCGTGGTGAAGTGGGGAGCAGCTAAGGAAAAATGATGCTCCCAAGAGAGAAGAAAGCACAGATATCAACTGATAAAAAAAAAAAAAAAGACCAATGAACATGTGTATAACCACAGGATATTTTTAAAATTTATGATGATGAAAAACAACTTCATGGATAAATGGCAAGTGTAGCACATCTACTGTATATGGTGTTTGTCAATAGAAGCATAGGTGTATATTGGTCTCCTAACCATGGTTGAGGTAGAAAAAATTTCTAATCACATAACCACTAAGAACATATTTTTCACTAAGATAGAAAGGAGATTTAAGAGAAAAACAGTGGTTGTGGTTGTTGCTCATGATTCAGTTTTCCTGGTGTTCATTAATGGATACTCGTAGTCTACGGGCTCTTTCATGAGAATTAAGGACCCCTGCCTTCGGTAAGAAAGAGATCACATTAATGAATGACCAAAAATAAAATGTCTTAAGATTAGGAAAAGAAAGCTCAGAAGTGCTCCAGATCTGTATTTGCATTAAGAAGGCTTGTTTGGCATAACAGGTACCACTAAAAGGACCTCTGAGGAGGTCAAGCTTCTAGCCAAGAAGAAACTCATTTCTTATACTGCCTTCTTCCCTCAGCTCCAATCCACAAAGGATTGTCTGCATAAGAAGGAGCCAATATATGAACATTTTAAACAAGACTCATTACTTACTATAAAGCGATCATTTTTATTTTCTTCCATAGCTAATTTCTTCTTAACATATTTTCCTCTAAGCCTCTTTACTCTTAGTTTCAATGCCTTACTTTTTTTTCTACTTAATGATTAATTCCTACTAATTCTTAGTTTTATCTATTTTCAGATTTAAACTTTTTTATTTTATGGGTTTAAGTATTTTATCTTATTCTTTGATCATCTATAGTTTTATAATTTTAATGATCCATCCTTTTATCTTTGATTTTAAATCTCATTTGTTTAATCTTATTTTAGACCTCAATATTTTATTGTACTACAATTTTAATTCTCATGCCTACTTTTACTTCATTCTCTTTTTTCCTATTCTCAGTTTTTAATTATCTTTCATAAATGTCTACTGCCTGAACTCTTTTTTTTTTTTTTTACTTTTTCTTCTTCTACCTTCTCTATTTACTTTTAAAAATATATTTTTATAGTGGCTGATAAGATGAGTGCCAAAGGGGTAATAATGATTAGAAAATGAAATTAATGATAATAATATTAATAATCACAGAAGAGAGAGGTTGAAGCCTTTGTTTCTCTGCATGGCTCTTTGGGTGTCTATGTTCTTCCTCAAGTGAATCTCTAAGTCCCTTTCAAGGTTATCTTCCCCTGTCCTCCTCAAAAAAATTCACTTTAGGAGATTGGAAAAATTTTTAGTTAATACACCCAAGATTACTATTTTGTCTACAAAGAAAGAAGAGCTCATTTATTTAGAGATATTTTACTTCCTGAGATCTTATACTGTATTGGTTTTGGCAGTCTGTAGACACTGGCTGGCAGAAGGGAATGGTTGATGAAGGACATACACTCTGTTCTATAACACAGGCCTGAGCCTCTTGTAAACAGTTGGCCAGCACTGAACCATCCTATAGCTGCATATGGAAAGATACTCAGTGAATAATCTCTAGCTGAGTTTTGCCTCTACTTGAACAGACTGCTCTTAGAAATAGTGGTACCCACCTTGTAGATTTTTATGAGTACTAAGTAAGTTGATGTTTGTAAAATTCTTAGAACTATTCCTGACATATAGCAGCTGCTCTATGTCAAATTTAAAATGTATTCATTCCAAAGTTGATCCCTCACATTTCTTGGTATTAAGGATAAATCCTCTTGTGGGTCATGGAACTCAAGTTCCATTTCCTCAGCTTTAAGGTTTAAGAAAAAACTAATCAATACAAGTGTTACCCAGTAGGTTTATTGTTTGTTTTGTTTTTGTAATGGAATAGAACTATCTGGTTTCTCTAAACAAACTTTGTAGCTTTTCAGAACCTATATTATTTAAATCAGACATTTCTATCTTTTCCATCATTTTTCTCTTGAGCATAAGTGCCTGAATCTGGCTATTTTTAAGAATTTTCTCAACTTCTTGTGGAACAGGTAAGGACAATAGCGAAGGAAATTTAGACAACTTGAAGAAAGAATTAAAGATCATATATATTTTTCATAGAGATAGTGACCTGAGAGACTGAGCTGACTATATTCCTACTACATGAACTTTTCTCCCAACAGAGCTCCAGTTGGTACCTTTGCTATGTCCCCATCTAGAGGGAATTTTCTTTCTACAAGGATTTTTGTCACATTATTAATGGTGTTCCCTTTCCCAGCCTTTAAGAATTGACATTTTTATTTCTTTTTTCACATAAAAACTGAACCTACAGGGCTTTCTCACCAATTGTTCAACATTCTCAAGCAATAAATAATCTCTCCTTGCCCAATTCACCAATAAACTCTATCTCAACACAGGTGGCCTGTTCTTAAAAACTTGCAAAGTCCCCATTTCTAAAAGGTACTATCTTCTAGATAATCCTTCTCCATTTAAGGCAGTAGTTTTAAATGGTGATAATCTACCTAGGAATATTGACAGTTACATTTTTTTGATTTAGAAATTTTTCTTGAATTTTTCATTCAAGAGCAAAGTGGTATTTATTTTGTTATGTTTTATTTTGTTTTGCTTTGTTTTGTTTTGTTTTTCTCCTGGGACTCAATGCTTGGGATCTTATAAACTTTTGTATTGTGGTAAAAAAAATTTTTTTGAAAGCAGACTATATTTTAAAACATCCATCCATCATATCCACAGTTTCTGGATCATTGATTTTTCTGGTAGATTTGTCTTACTATTTATGTTTATTTTTATATACACATTCCCAAGTCAAGGCTCATTCTGTGTGAACATAGGATTGTTGTTTAACATTCGTTTATCCTATGTATCTATAGCAGAGTTAGTCATTCTTGAATATGAATACCGAGATTGCTGGTGGCTCAAATAGTGAACCCCTAGGGCCACTGAAATTGGTTTTCCATGGATGATATTTTAAAGACCAATATATTTATGGAAATATCAAAATTACTAAATTTATTTATGAATAGAATTCTAATGGTGCAGAGTGGTAACACAATGAATAAAACCAGAGCATTTATTTTCCCCACATTTTAATCTCTGGAGTGGTTCTTACTTATACAGTGTATCTGCCATCCTGGTTGGACTGAAAAAGTAGATCTTAAACTGGTAAGACTTTGCTCTATAAACAATTTTTAAAACTATGTATTGGCATCAGAAGGAAGAAATTTCTTCTCATTAATTAATATTTGATAAACTATTTATATTCAAATAACAGAGGTGAAAATCATCTTTAGTAAAAGTATTCTATCAAAAGTACAGTAAAGAAAGTAACTGGCTTTGATTAAGAAAATATTTTAATATATTATTTAGGGCATTATTTAGGAAACCTGACAACATGAGTACAAAGATTCAAAGTACCCATTAATAGTTGATTCATCTACTATACAAAAGATTGAAGGACTTTATTTTTGTTCTAGAGAGATATAGAAGAAAAGAACCAGAAAATTTGGGGGAGATTGGAGCCTGTTACAGAGGAAGAAGCTATGAAAAACCGTAGGTTCAAACATCTTCTATAATTTAATCTCCATGAGTACGGGGATTTTTGTCAGTCGTGTTCAGTGATAAATCCGCAAGTACCTTGAACTATATCTTGCACAGTGTAAGCACTTAGTAAATGTTTGTTGTCATAGTGAATGAATGAATGAATGATGATGAGTAGGACTTTTCAGTTTTCAATTTGAAATAGTTTGTGCTGTTGCAATGTAAATACCTCCTCAATCACACACACACACACACACAACAGGTCAAGTTTACCATATTGCAAAGTTGTTATTGAGTTACAGAATTACCTGAAGTGATTGAGCCTGAATTTCACATCTAGTGAAATGGTGCAGAATATAGACAGCTTATATGGGAGAGGAGGGTAATGCATGTACAAAAAGAGTGAGGATAGGTTTGGACTCCACTGAGTATAGAATGGGGCCTCAGGATGATCTTCTCTAGATATTAATGGACCCAAAGTTCCCACTCCATATCCAAGCTTCATTCATGGAAATCAAAGCACACGCAAAACTTTGCCTCCATGTAGTACATCAGGACTTCTAGAAACAACAGGAAAACACATACATATACACGCTCCAACATAAACTATGATAAAGTTAGGATAGTGACTAAGGGAAATACTTAAAAATTGATTACCCCAAGAAAGCATTAGATTTAAGTCTTTCTAGTGCAATAAAAATATATTTTGTCTTTTAAAAGCCTTAGAAAAAAATTTTTCTTTCTAATTGGCTGTTCCACTGTATCCTGATATTCAGATAGTTCAAGTCAATTCCATTTTCTCACAGCAGAAGAATAGTCACACTTATCAAAGACTAAGACCCTCATTATTCCTTGCCTTTCTTCTGTCTCACTGGGATCTCCAAGGTGGAGCTGAGATTGGGTTTGATGGAGAATTGGGGGAGAGTCATCTTGCATGTGGTTGCAGCTCTGCAATCCTCACTTGGTTTTCTGCTTTGCTCACCTGTGATGATGCTGCCCACACATGTAGGCAGCACTGTGCTGCTGGACTGTGTTTGTCCATTGGCTGCTGTTTATTCATTGAAAGGTTTCTCTGCACCTAGAAACTTTGCCCAGACCATGAGTCACTGCCCCATTTGAGTTAGTACTTTGCCCATGATATCCAACCTAACCCCCCACAGGGAACAGAGTATTAAGTCTCTGTTGCCTCTGCCCGATGTCTCTCTTAGTTTATCTCATCGTCTTTTATGTTCATCTCTCCAGATGGCAGGGAATGCCATATTCTTCTTATGTTTGCCCTTTAGAAGAGGTACTACTAGGTTTGAGAGTCTACGGGGCCCTAATGATACTGTTCTGATTACCACTCAGCAATCTGACTTAAAGCCTAGTTTTACAAATCTTTAAGGTTTCTGGAGCCCTTTCTTTCCCAGGGCACAAAAATTTTCTTCCTGAAGCACATGAATAGGGGACACTGAGGCTGTACATTTCCATTTATACACAATTTACTTATAATGTGAGCACTTGCCAAACATCATTCACATAAAGCATAAACGGTACTTCATCCCAGCTTCATCTCATTTTTGTATCCTTATTTTCCTTGAGTCTTTTCCTCTAACCACTTATTTTCAATTTATGTTATCTAACCACACTAAATATAACTATAAGTGTTCTCCAGTTATTTCTAGAACAAGATGGTGTAAAATTAAATAAACATATACATACAGGCATATGCTCATGCCAAATGAGGCCAGGCTTTCCACTGACTCACTAGGGAATGAGGCACCATTTCACTCCAGTTTTACCACAGGTTCATCAGATGGTCTTGACTAACTTGCTGCCCCCACTTTGTTTTCATTTACTTTGGCATAAAGGGGTATCACAGCAGTTAACCTATCTCTGGGGTGTGTTCAGGTTTAATGAATAAATGTGTATAATGCCTACGAAGTGCCTCACGTGAGATGTGCTGTAACTGCACATTATTAGTGTTGCCATCACAGCACCACCTGGGGACACTCAGCCTTTAAGCTTGCTGGAGACAGGAGGCCTCGGAAATAATAACAACTCTTCTCCCAGTGTGCCCTTCTCCCCGAAACCTCAGAGAACTTAAAGGCATTACCTTACTAATGTAAAACTCAGCACGAGATAGATGGGAGCAGCTACCGAGTGCTTCCTGTTTCCAGGTGGGAGACACTAAGGCAACACTTGCATTTCCACACAGCTTACTCGTGTGTGAGCACTTACCAACATTCTTCACAGGAGAGACAAAGCCTCCTCCACCATTTCTCCACCAATGCCTGGTTTTAGAAATGCTGCTGGGGAGAGTGGGCTCCAGTCTGATATTCCTCAAGTGTCTCAAAATAGTGATGAGAGAATCAAGCCATGTTCATATCTTAAGAAGCCTAATGATGATCATTATTTTTTATTAAGCCATGCTTTGGCTGCAGAGGTTAGCTAAAAAATCTCTCTCTCTCTCTCTCTCTCTCTCTCTCTCTCTCTCTCTCTCTCTCTCTCTCTCTCTCTCTCTCTTCTCTTTCCCTCTCTCGCACTTTTGCTACAGTTATCTCAACTGAATAAATAAGACACATTGGTGATTTCTGGACACCATTCAATAGTCAAAATATTTCAAATTATAAGAAACTTTTAACAGAACAGAAATCATTGACTGAGAATCAGTGTATTGGCCTAGAATCCCATCATCTGAAAGCCTTGGTTATATGATTTTTGTATTGGCCTGATCAAAAGCAATTCAGCCATACTTCATGAAACTATTCTATACATCAGAAAGTTCTTTCCTACAATTAGTCTAAAATGGAAAGCAATAGTTATATGACATTTAGCCTCTGTTTTGTGCTGTCCTTGATTTCTGGTATGATATACCCTAACGAGTCCAACTCCCTTACAATAATGCTCTTTGGGCTCTTCAATAATGAAGTCTCCTGGAATTGGTCTCTAAATGGACCTAGTTAGACTGAAGTCATCAGTGGTACAACTATTTCCTCTTGTTAGTTGTATATTTCTCTTTTTACATTAAATTTCCTTCAACATTTTTATAAGTGATTTTAAAGTAAACTCCACAATTCCACTACAGAAATCTAGCATTACATACTGAAATCATGGGGATTTTAGTGAGTTGTGTGCTCACACCAATATATATTGAAAATAGAATAAGCCCCTGGGCTCTCTGTCACTTGTTAAACCTCGGGCATTTAGCTGACATCATTCTTTGGCATTTGCCTTTCTTCTCTCACCCTTTTACCAATGGGTAATGGAAATAGAGTTGTCAGCTTCAAATTATTCAATGTGAGGAAACTAAATTCTCAAAACATTCTGCCTTCCCCATTTGAGTCCCACCTAATGCCACACAGACTTATCCCCTGTATTCTTGAGGAGCTAATGGGAAAGGAACCCAGACAATCTCCATGTCAGACATTTAACTTGGTCTTAGACCATTTGCAGTGACTGGTTCCTCATGCTTCATATAAAAGCAGAAATAGACAGTAATTTGCCTGGGCTGGTTTATAATGATGTGTGTAATGGAAACATTCCTTCTAGACACCTGCAGCAACCAGCTTAGGCTTTGAAGCATGAGACTGGCTTCCCCTATTTTAGCACACAGGCTTACAAATATTGTTATTGATCACAAAATTATCCAATCTTTTAAAAAATATAGCTATACTCTTTGATTAAAGTATTTTCTACTGCCATAAATGTCAAATTGACTCTACCTTGGTGCAGAATTTTCTTCCTAGATCTTTTTAAAAAATGCCTGCCATTAATTTTCTTGAGCAATTCTTTAGTCTCACATCAGTGATGGTTTGAGCGGGAGGAATTGGCACATGCATTTTACTCTTGGCTTAGCAGAATACTAACTGTTCCACTAGGAAAATACTAAGTTTTATACTCTCTGACCCTCTGGAGAAAAATGTGTCCCCTTCTCTCCTGGGCCAAGAACCTGGAGTTAGAGAAAATCCTGTTGTGATCTAGACTTGGTAACGTCACTCATTCTGTGCTGACTTGACTCAGCTCTTCCTAGTCATTTACAGTGTACTTTCCTTCCCAGTCAAAGGATTATTTCACCCAACTGAGCCACCAATTATCTGCATGTGGCCAAAGGAAACCATCATTGTTCAGTGGGAGTTGACCCTAGTATTTGTGTTACAAATCAGTATGAGCCCTGACTCACAGTTTTCTCTCATTCCAAGGAAAGATACTGAGACTCATGCAATTTAGAATAGATTCTGAATTTTCCCTGGTATTAAACTCCATTTACCACTAACCAAAACAGCACACTTCAGACTATTTTTAAATCAATACTCTTACTGAAACAATTATATAATATTCTATTAATTTGTGTTGAAAGATATGATTTCCTCAGGAATATTTTGAAAATTAGTTTGGGGATGAATTTATAATTTTTTTTCATTGTAGTATTTTAGATTCAGCCTTAGGAGGTCTTTTGGAACATTGCTCTCAAAATAATTCACTTTGAGCTAGTAATCAATCACAATTTCAGAGTGCTCAATTACCAAAAAGACCAAGAAAGAATAAGCTATCATCACTCTTCATGTTTGCACATGTCACTGCTGACAGCAGTTGCTACCTATGATATGGGAGTGACTAAAAAGATAGATGTGGTAACAACATTTTTTCCATGTTGGGTGTGGAAAAATGGCCTTTGATTTGTGGCTATAGCCCTTATTTGATGAACCTTGTATTGCTTTCAATGAAAAAGGAGGAGTAGTTAGTAATAATCAATGTGATTTTTAATCCCCAGTGTTTTTATTTATCCCAGAGATCAATATCTCTATAGGAGCACTCTCTTCAATCAAAAACACTGTGTAGAAACTGTTCAACATCTTGACCACATCCATTTCTCAACACCAATGATTAAATAACTTTAGCATGTATGAATTTATTTGGGGTATCCTTAAAGAAGGCTAATTCTGTTCCAGTTGAATGTCCTTGATTAGATGGTACTCAGACAAAAGATTACAAAACACTAGAAACTATTCAATGTCTTTGTGTTAATTACCAGGAATTTTATTATGAGACTGAAAGGATTTCAGTGCCCTGGCAGAATGTAACTCCTTTAAAAGGTGGAGCATGCTGCAAAGGCAGCTTCCCTTCCCTGATTTAGTAGGGCTGCATTCAGCCTGCCTGCTAGAACCCCTGGGAACTGGGCAAAGCAGCCCTTTTGGTACTAAGTTGATGTACAAAGGTTTTGCAAAGAGTATTTTTTTTTTTCCCAAAGTACATGCAGTATATCAGAACTTGAATCTGCTCAAATCAGGACAAATTTTTCTACTTTTTTATTTCAAAGTCCAGAACTCCTTTTAGAACTTGAAAATGTGACTTCTCTCTTCACTTTCATAGCCTGCTAGAACTCATTTTGTGAACAAAATTCTAGAGATTTTCTCTTGATTCTTATCATTGTACTTTCTTTTCTACTCTTTGGAACTTGATAGGAAATGTCCCATGCATTCTTCTCTCTCATGTGAACTTTGCAAAAACCCCTGGGAGAGTATTTTCCCCCTAGCTTGGCTTCAAATGTGGGAACTTTATGATACGATGTGATAGTGAACAATGTGAAATTGTTGGTGCACTGATAGCATCCGGGTCCATTGAAACCTCCTGCATATTCTGAATGTGGCTGGATGGGTTGCTATGAAATGTTTCTCTCTGGAAGTTTTATCCTCAGTAATTGTCTATTCCAATAAGTTGTTGAAACTAAGAAGTCAGGGTTTTTCTTAATATTGCAAGGAGCCTTCTTGCTTGGACTGCTGAAACTTTTAGCACTTGAAATTTGAATCCAGGTAAAACTTTCACATTTCTTTTGGAATCTGACACTGCCCAGTTTACTAAGAGCTGTGCCAAGATTTGATGAACTTTTCTATGAACCTCGGAAAATTTCATGCTAGGGCTGAAACCGGAAGCGAAGCACATTTCACTAGGTGTCAGATTTCGTTCTGACCAGCTAACCAGGCTCTCCCCACAGGTTGTATTAATTATTTCCTGCCTCAAGATGAGGGAGAAATATTAACTGGCCTCACACTACCAAATAAAATAATTCCAAGGAAAAAGGAGTTTAATCAATATTATCTGAAGAAGCTGACTTCACAATGTCATGTCATCTTCATCTGGACTCATTATTTGACCAGTGTTTTTATGTTTCATTTTGATTTTTTATACAATACAGATACTGCTCTGTGGAGCTGAAAGCACCCATGGAGATTAAAATTATGACTCTCTAATAATGACAACAAGGCGTACAATGATAGCTTCAGAGGAAAAAGAAAAGAACTTCACAGGATGTCTGTGGATTAATAAACTTACCTGTTTTCACTGACCACACAAAGCTCTTGATGCAGAAGAAGGGATTCAAAAGCAAACACGCATTTATAAAGTTATAAAACTTTACAAACAATGCATGTAGGCAAAAAATTTTGTGTGATTCTCTCTTCTTTTCAAATGAATGAAGTCTTTATGTGTCTAAATATAGAATACTTTTTTCTTAAATAATTATGAAAATCAGATTTTTTAACCTCAGCACTATTAACTTTTGTTGTGGGGGCTGTGCTTATGTAGCAATACCCCTGCCCACTATCCATTAGATACCAGAAGCATCTGTTCCTCATTCAAGACAATCAAAACATGTCTCCCAACATTGCCAAATGTCCTCTGTGAGACAAAATTTTCCCTAGTTGAAAGCCATTTCTTTAAATCTTGTGTGTCCTATGTGTTCAAATGCTTCCAAATTCAGCAATTTGTTTCTTTCCATGAATTCAGAGTTCTTACATATATCAAGACTGCAATTGCTAAACCACTCAAGGAAACATCTAGAAACAATGACAGAATTTATAAGTTGGAAGAGACCTTAGGAAAAAAGAGAGAATTATAACAATAGCAGCAACAACAAAATCAATTCTAAAGTACAAACCTATTAAAGAAGAGAAAAGGGTTGTCTCTAAAAAGAAAATACAAACATCAACTCATTTAAAAATTTTTGAAGAGTCAGCATGTGAAAATGATTGCTAGCTTATCTACATAATACTAGAAGTTGTATTGCCTAATAAAGTAGCCATTAGCCACATGTGATTATTTAAGTTTAAATTTGAAGTAAAATTAAATAAATTTAAAATTTAGTTCCTTAAGTTGCTAGTGCACAAAGCCTCGAAAACATTTCCATCATGGTAAAAAAACTCCACTGCACAGTGCTGCTTAGAGTGCAGAAGGAATGGGAAGTTACTGAGATAAGTTTCAATTTAATGTAAGGAAAAACATTGAAAAATTAAAGTTTAAGTTATCCTCTCAAAGTGCATAAAAAACTTTTGAGCAGATGCCAAGAAAGAATTTTTGCTGAATAGATTGCTATGCCAGATGAACAGAATCCTCTAACTCAGACTTGCAAGGGCCTATGTATGAGTTTCTATAATTTTTATGTAATATAATTTTCATAATTTTAAAACACAACTCCATAGAACCAGAATCAGTATTCATAATTTAAAATTAGGACATTTTAAATAGTATATAACAACTAGATCAAAACAATATTCACAAAATGAAGACTAATTCTCCTCTGTGCTAAAGTCTATTCACACCTTATCTATCAACCTTCAAAAAAAATTTTTTTAAGTTTATATTATTATGTAAATATTTTCAAATGATTTCCAGTTACTTATAAAATATAAACCTTGGTCATATGCCATTTCAGTTCACACAATATCCAAATTTAAGATTTAGTCCTATATTGTAAAGAATGAAAGACAAGGGCTTCGAGGGCTCAGAGCATGAGAAGGTAAGCAGAGCAGAAATCTAATGCCACACCACTTCAACAAGAAAGATATTGCTCTTATATGTAGCAAAACAAATTCTAGTTAGAGGAAGGAATATTCTAGGAGGCATTTGAAATTTGGATGATAATTGAGGATAAATTGTTCTAAAAAAAATCTAAAAAACTAAATAAATTTATCTATAACCCTTTTTTTCCAAAGCAAAAAGTCCAGTCATCATTGTACATATACACACATGCACGCACACTTAACAAATTCAATTAACTGAATCAACTAGTACTCATTGAGAACTTTATTTTGTTATTTTGTTTATGATTTTATTTATTGTGTTTCATACATTTGGTAAGACAAAAAGAAGATACAATCACTGCACTCTAGGAAGCTTAATGGTCTAGATGAAATAAAGTGACACACATGACAACGAGAAAATGATCGTAGGTAATACTAACCACAAGGACAATTTGTGTTAACACAGTAAAGAGATTGCTACAGCTAAAGCTGTCAACATAGGCTTCAAGGAAAGCATAAGAGAAGCAAGATTTAGATAAACGAATGAAGAAGTGGAAAACAAACTCTGTGGAAAGCAGAAAGTGCAAAAACAAAGCAATATTCCAATGAAGGCAAAAAGAGATCTGCATATCTGGACTAGAGGTAAGATAGAGAAATGGTGGTTGAATAACGCAGCAGCATTCAGCTGTGGGTGGTCTTGAAAGCCAGGTTGAAAATCACAGACCTGATTGGTTGAGAAACTGGGAAACAGGAAGTCTTTACACAATTTACACAATCAAATGACATCATGAAATAAAGGCTTAAGGAAGATCATTGGACATAAACTGTAGAATGAATGGAGCAGAGCAGGGGGGTGGAGGAGAGAAATTATGGGAGAGGAATTATTGTTAACAGCCTAGTAACAGCCTAGTCAGAATGCTGTTACAGGAATCAGGACATGACATGATGAGTGCTAGAATGTGATTTGTGGATATTAGTAAAGTCTGAGGAAATACATACCAGTAATTAAGAATGTTAAACATTGGTATGGATCATAGTCAGAATAAACTCACATATAGCCTTCCCCACAAGAGGATGGTAGGCTGCTAGTTTCTTAAAGAATCTTTTAGCCTTTTGGTTCTCTGATCCTCAGCAAAAGAGAATCACAGAGGAATTAGGTTATTTCTTTTCCTCACCATTTTTTCTGCTGTTCTTTACTGAATTGCTGGAGTGTGGGAGTAGATCACATACTTCCTCTCTGTTTCAGTTTTAGTATCTATAAAATATAAATTGGTTTGTTACCCATCTCACAGTGATGCTTCAGAGCTTGTGAAATATTGGACCTTAGGAAATATTGGGCATTTGGGGAAAAAAAAAAAAAACGTGATAAATAGGAGACAGAAACCACCTAAAATTAGATATAGACTTTTACCTTTGAGATGTGCATATTTCTTACCCTGCAGGTACCCAGATTCCACATGGAGAAAATAATCACACACACAGACACACACACAAACTCTGAACAGTATAAGATATTACAGTCCACAAATCTCCTAAAGTTCCAGCATCTCAATGATGAGTTATGATTGTGAAAGCTTAAAAATAATCTCTCCTAGCTAAGTGATTTTCTATGCATTTAATACTCTAGAAAGGAATATGTGAAATAAATATCAATACAAAATGAAGGCTGTTCATGAGCAGTTTTTAGAAGGTGAAAAGAAGTAAGTCATTCTCATAAGCAACACCACTGAAAATCAATTAGCATCTCCTGGTCATCAAGCCCATCACTCCCAACTAAGGAGAGGATTACTGTATGATACTAAATGCCACACAGAAACTACCTTTTTTCCTGTTGGAATAGAGGGGAAAATCTTGGGGAACTGCTAGTACAACCCCTTTACTTTGAGTGAAGAATCTGATGCTCTAGAAAACTAAGTGGCAAGCCCAAGGTTATATGGCAAATTTATGAGAGCTGGGATTTGAACTCTTGGTTTAGGGACAAACAGTTTAATATTTGTGGATCAGAACTGGTCTTAATGACATATAAAAAGTAATCATGGATGTATTATTTCTGAGATAAAGTGATATTATTTTCCTCTCTAGGGTTCCAATCTTGTCAGAGGCCAAATCTTAACAGTGGCAGCAAAGAAATGGAAAAGTATGCGTAAGAAAAAGATTTGGAACATTCAGATTAAAGGTCTCCTCTGAGGGGGACTGGGTTATCTCCACTACTTGTCCTCATTACAAACATCTAATCTTGGCCAGCAGGAAGGAAAGGGAGGAATTGCATTATAACTTGTATTACAGATAAAATATCAGGTGGGACAAAGATAAAGAAACCTAAGGGGAAAGCTTCCATTTTTGATGTATTAGAAAATATGAAGGGTTTCTACTAAGAAACCAGGGGGGAAAAAAGACGAAAAAAAAATGAGCTGAAGAAAGTGAATCTAACCTCAAGAATTTGGAGAATACAATAATGTAACAAAGAGGAGATTTTAAAAAAAACTACATCATTAATTCACATATCAGGCAAGAGGAAATTTTCAAGTAAGATGAATCAGGATCTTTTAAAGAAATAAGTTGCTGGCTTCACAAAATAAGTTGCTTGCTTCACAAGTCAATGATACCCTTAAAATAAGATGAGTTGTGTTCATTGTATAGTAGTGATTGGTAACCCTCAAAAAAAGAGTTTAGAGTTGTTCATGTGTTATTTTGATGTGACAATAATGTCGAAGTTCAACAATGCTCAACATCTGATGGAGAACTTGCTTATACTTCCCGAACTCACCAACCTCTACCAATTCTATTTATTCACAATAGCAAGACAAGTAATAAGGCAAAAAATGTATACGATAAATCAGCATCTATATATGTTGATTATAATTCTGTGAAAAGGGTAAAAATGTGAAGACACAGATACTATTTGCAAATTTTCTTCAAACTGAGTCTCATGGCTTAGTAAAAGAAAATAGATGATTTTGAAAAGTCACTTATTTTTTTTTAGAAACTTATTACCAAGCTCATAAAAATAGGCAAAGGAGTGGGGGTGTGTATAGAATGATAATAAAGAAATAACCCATTATGATATAAAGAAGCACTGAAATAGAAATTTAAAAAGTGGATTTAAGTCATCCATTTCTACCTTTGTAAACAAGAAATAATTATATTTCTTGAGCTTTTCTCAAGACTTGTTGGAACACTCAAATCCAAATATGACAGCAATTTTGCAACATATATATACACACACACACACACACACACACACACACACACACATACATACACACACATACCATTAAACAAATTCAATTTGGTATAATCATTTGTAGACATGAAGACCTGATCTGAAAATTTTTAACTTAAAATTTGAAAATGAATGATAATTATTCAGATGAATTGATATAGCTGAAAATAATCAAACCAGTAGATATATATATGTGTGTGTGTGTGTGTATACACACACACACACACACACATACATGGAAAGCATTAACACAAGAGAAAAGTAGCAGAAAATAACAATCTCAGAGGATTTTATTTGAATGTTTGGAGAATGTTATAGTAAAACAAGCCTGAAATTTTTATGAGAGTACACAAACCTGGTGCAATAATAAGATTTGAAATAGAGCAAGAAACATTGTGTTTACCAAAAACTTATCTATTAGAAGTGGAAATAGAACAAGATTTATATTGTTACATAAAATTCCATGGAACACGGAACTTGGTGTTAAGTGGTTGATGGGAGTAGACTATTTGGAGCCTCTGCAATAGGGCTGTGAGGCAAGGGTGCCAGGTGCCAAGGCAACCTTCTAACTCACCAGAGATTACCAATGTCATCAGTATTTCATAGATGACACCTTTTCCAACCACCGACACCCTTTACCCCTTTAATAATAATAATAATAATAATAATAATAATAATAATAATAATAATCCATTAAATACCAGAGTATACTAGAAAAGAGTTAGTTTAGGTGAGAATTAAAAGAAAGAGAGAATATATTAGAACAGGAGGAAACTGATGTAAGACAACTTGTCCTTGTTAGACTTAATAATCCCTCTTAATGTCCCTTTTCAAGTGCAATTGCTAATAGCACATCATCTACTCTATGAAATGCCCTGGTTTGAATAAAAAGCATGCGGTGCTCCTAAGTGGAAGATAAATATAGGATGCGATCTCAGATCACATTTATAAATGCATAGTGCACTAAATAAAAAGGAAAGAAGGCTCATCGTACTTGAGCCATTCATGCAATACTGTGTTCACACCTGGTTTTCTACACATTTAAAACAAAGACTATCAAATCGGGATAACCTAGGCTATAGAAAAGTGCTGCAAATTATATCATAAGCGAATCAATTTCATAACTAAAACAAGAGAACTCTTAAGTCTGACATGATATTTTCTTCTTTCTTTTAATAGGTATTTTATAAAGTAATGATGATTCAGCTTCTTCTTTAACACTGTTATAGGAAGATGTACGATTCATGGGTAGAATTTAGAGGATGGCAGATTTCAGTGGATTGTAAGCATGCTCTAGCTATCAGCACTTTGGTTAAAAAAAATGAACTGCTTTGATAGATAATGAGCATCCTGTCGCCTGTTGAGTTCAGAGACTGGATATTTGCCAGTTATGGATGATACAGAAGAAAATCTTTTTTTCCTAAGAGTCTGGACTCTGATACTCTTAAGACTCTATGTATCCATAGCTGAAGTCTTCAGCAAATGAGTTAAACATCTCTTCTTAGAGCTCTCTGTATCTCAGTAAAGGCACATGGCCAATATCCACTTAGAGTTATAGATTCATAAATAAATAATATTCATTGTGAATGAGTATGTAAGCAAATAGTATTTATTAAGCTATAACTTTATACCAGAGCTCTTCACATGTAGTACCTTGTTTAATCCTCATAATAATCCCATAAGAAAGCCATTTTTATCCCTTTCTAATAGAGAAGGAAGAGGAGGTTCAGAAAACTTTTGATGTGCCCAAATTACTTAGTTAAAAACCTGTAAAACAAAACAAAAATGATGACCAAATAAATAAATAACTAAATAAACTAGTAAAACTGAAATTCTGATAAACACTCTGTGAAACCAATTTATTCAAGTGGATTCATATTTTGTGCTCCTAAGGCCCCAGATGTGTACCCTCCTGGAAAAAGCTGAAATGCTCTATTGTTTTACCTTTCTGTATTTTCCATAAAATCATAGCTTTTGTTGCAGAAAATTAAATACCAGATGATACCAGAGGAATGTGCTATGTAGTATCTTTCTCTCTCTCACTGTGTATGTGACCTGTTTCGGTGATACACCTCCCTTCTCTTTCTTACAGCTAAAATTAAACCAGTGGAAATGTTTGCCTCAAAGTCCATGCCCTTTTAATGAAACACAACTGTGCTTAAAGGTCAATAGATTAACAAGGGAACACACGTAGACAGTGTTCCCTTTCTGGGTGGGCAGAGAGATGGTGGCAGTACTGGCATTTGGGGAATAAAAAAAATATGAGTTGGGGGGGTAATATAAACAGAATTGAAATATCAGGTGAAATGAAAGTGAGGAGATAGAAACTTGTAGAAAGAGAAGTGTTTTAAAGTCACTTTAAGGCTAATAGCAATTCCGAGATCAACAGTTATATGGTTAAAAAGTCATTTGTCTTAGAATCACTGCAAAATAATAAATAATATCAAAATTTATAAATTAATAATATGTATCATTTTATGCTTTATATGACATGTTTACCTATATTACCTCACTGTATTGTCATGATATTTGTGGAAAAGAAACATATTTTTCTTCATTATACCAAAAAGGGAACTGGGCCCCAGAAACTGGACTCACCCATGTCTAAAAATTGGGACTAGTCTGTGATATTCCTTTTCCACTACATTTCTTTTATTCCACATATACATTATTTGCTCTTTTGAAGGTAATTTTGTGTGCATGATATAAAGTTGCATGTAAAAATAGTTTTGACTCTTTATAGAAATTCTGAGACAAAAGAGGTTTATAAAATGACTTGCATGCCATCTCTATTTTTAATACCATATATATTTGCTTTTGAGTTGATAGTTCTTTTCTCCATTTATGGTTATTCTGAAATACTTCCATTTGGTGGTTCTAGATTAAAATCTCATGGACTGCACAATGAAAAAATAATAACTTGGAAGGAGTTGGAGAATCATCTGGTCAGGCTCTTTACTCACTCATTCCAAGGTGATCTATATCTAGGCTGCTAAACCAATCTTTACTGGTTTTGCTTTTACTGTCAAACCAGGTCATCTGTAGTTCTCCACACCCAGAACCAATGAAAGTCACAGTTTCCTTGTCAAGGTCGACTTTAGGGAGCCAAGAGGTCGTTAGACTGCTTTTAAAGCCAAGAAATGATGTATCCACCAGCAGTACAATTCAGACTTGAGCCATATGATTTCCAGCAATATTTTTTTTAAGATTTTCTTTTCATCCTTAAAACATTTTATAAATAGCAATATAAATAGGATAAAGCTGACAATAATTTCTACCTGTTCCTTAGCAAAGGGAAAAAAAAGATGTTCCTAGGCTGCACATTGACTGAGAGGCAAGGCAGCAAGGACTTCGAGAGACTCAGGGTCCTTTCAAAATGAGATAAATGAAGTCACATCAGACATTTTGTTTGTTGGTTGCTATATTGTGATTTTTCTGAGTTTATTCTGTCAAGGGCAGTGCCTTCTCATGATCTTCACATGGAATCATCAGAGAATCAACATCGCTTACCTAGCCGACTTACATTGTTAGTACTGGAGCATTGAAAGTATCCATTTGCTTTATAATAGCTTAGGGGACATTGGGGATGGGGATGAGAGATGCAGCTTTATCTTGCCATAATCCTGCCATGGCCTTTTACATGCATGAATGTATTATAAGCAAACACAAAGCATTCATTCTTATATTATTCAGAGATTATGGAAGAAACTGTAAATGGCCCACTGAAATTTACTCTTTTTTTTTTCCATGAATTAGCTCATGACTGCATTGCTATACTCTATTTCCCAGCCTCCCTTGCTGTTGGATATGGGCATAAGTCATAGTTCTCAGAAACAAACTGAGGGGAAGAGAAATTTGCCATTTCCAGTTCTGCATTTTAAAATACTGGGTGTGACTTTTTTATACTCTCTTTCTCCTACTTGCTAACTGGAACGTGGCAGAACCTTGGATTTGGCCACTCAGGCATGAAAAATGTGCAGACAATGGCAGGTTTCCCCCTCCAGTTTAAACTAATCACATTTTACTTGAAAGCAAAATAGACTTTTATCTTTTTAAACCTCCTGAATTTGGAGGCATTCTGGTACAGCAGCATAATCTCAACCCCAATTAAAACAGAAGATGACTGAAAGCTCATCAGTTGTCTGTCAACATCTTCATAAAGAAAAAGGTACCAGGTTACATAAAGGTGATGATTAAGAGCAGCAGTAATATCTCTCAATGGTCAGAATTTAAACAGAATTCAGTCTTCAAAGCTAGTACAGAAAGAAACATCCTGAATCTTTGAAGAATTTATGTTGTTTTCTTTTCTTTCCACAAGAACTATGTCCATTTAGAAACACAAATCTAATGGTATTTTGTACGCTGAATTTCTGAGTTTGTAGTGGACAACTCTTCTTAGACTACATACTGTATTTTGCCAGATGCAAGAAACAGCCTGGTGACCCAGTCTTCAATGGAGACATTAACTAAATTGAAGGTGATGGCATAGAACATTATTTCTTAATGAGGTTTCCTTAAAATGAGTATATGCCAGGTTTTTTATCTTTTTCTTTTTTTGTCAAAAGCAGAGAAATGTCCTTGATTTAGAAAAGTTATGAGGTAATGTGACTTATGTATAAGACCTGACAAATCACTTATTGTATTCTAAGTTGCATTAGAAATATTAATTCAATAAATTGTTTTCAGCCATCTACTACGTGTTAGGTACTGTGTTAGAAAGCATGGATGGGGAAAAAAAAATCCACAAACTCTCTCTTCAAGAATTTATATATTTATAAATTATCCATAGCAGAGATGCATGTCAACCATTATTTTCCAACTCTGACATGGACTCCTGATCTTTGCCTCCCCTGTTATATGTTTTTGTTTTCCTTAAGTGCTATTACCTTTTAACATGTTCATATTTTACATATCATATTTACAATTTGTCTCCCCCTTACCACTGACTACCACCACTAGAAGTCCCAGAATGACAGAAATTTTTGTTTTGTTCACTTAGGTATCTCAAGAATTAAAGTAGTGCCTGGCACACAGGCACTCATTGAATATCTGTGGAATGAATGTCACCCAAAGAGGTGATAGATACAAACCTCTAGTACATACTATAGATACAGGACTTTCTGGGGTGGGAAGGAATTACAAGCAGAGAAATAGTAGAGTACAAACAATCATCTGAGCTCTATGATCCTGCTTCTTAGAACAGTCATAAATGATCTTCATTTATATCTTATGGCTCATGTCCTAGTAGAGAGAGTGCTTCACCTTATAATGCATTTATGTAGCAATGGTTAGAAAAGTAGCCATATTAGAAAGTGGTGCCTTTTGAGCCTATGATTAGCATTCAATTTTTTGGTAGCTCTAACTCAAACCTGCTAAAGCAACCCTTAGCCAATTATCGGAAGTGAAGAAAATATAAACCTCCAGAACATCCCAATTTTCCTCTAATGAATATAAAAATGAATAATAAATCAAAGAATGAACTGGATCTCTATATCTGCTGACATTTGGGCATTAGTTTTAGTCTACTACAGTGACTGTCTGAGTGAAACAGGGAAATAGTTAAGAAATATTAACTGTATCTTGTCTGTTTTCTAGCCCATACCATAGTAAATGAAGATCAGCCTCCATTTCTATCATTACGAACCCATTGCTTTTTTGAGGGGAAGGGGAGAATCTCATCTCACTACCAACATATTGTGTGCCCCATATTTTAAGACTTGCTGTAGAGAACTAGCAAAATATGGATGCTGATGATGATGGTTCTTTTTCTTTTATTTTATGGATTTTAGTGATCTGCCAATATAACAAGAAAGGTAGCAAAAGTTTTATTTGAAATGGTTATAATGTTAGATCAAAGAAAAATGGTGACCTATGTAAAAGTAAGATCAAAAGGAATAAATTTAGTTTTGATTTTCAGATTTCGAGGAATAAAATATGCATGGAAGCCCATTAATGATTTTCAGTGAATCTACAAGTTTGAATATACAGGTCAAAAATTATTTTCATTTTTTATTAAAATCAAATCTTAACTTTTATCTTTTCTTTCTCTTTTGTTTCCCATTTTAATCTCCACCATCAAATTTTCCATTATATTGCATCAGGGAGGGCAAAGTGGCTATACTACAAAAAAAAAAATCTGTGGGTAGAACTTTTACTTACAGAGATAGGAGGGTGTAATTTGCACGAGAAAGAAAGATTTTGTTTGAAAAAATAATTTAATGAATCTACTTTGGTGTGAAAAATAAACCTCCTACCCAAGACATAATCTGAAAGAAAACTGTAAAACAAAAAGGTAATCAAGTAAGAAAACTAAGTTCCTAACTGGCACCATGGGCAAAAAAATGAGGCACATGAACAATAAAAAGAGATGAGCAGGGGCTGTGGAAAGAGATGAGTATCAGCAACATGATGGAGGCAGCAGCAGATGGAGGGAAGTAATCAGTGAGAAAGTCCCTGAGATGAGAGATGCTACATTCTTACTACATGACTGCTTGGCATTGAGTTTGAAATTAATTCTGCCTTATTGATTAAATAGCCTCACTAACTACAAGCAGTTAGTAAATATATATGTATGCATGCATGTATGTATATGTATATATATGTATATATTTTATATATACATATATATATATACTCTATAGCAATAGCCTTCTATTAGAGGTAAAATTATTTTCTGATCTCTGCTATAACTACCCTCTGTTTCCTCCCCCTAGTCCTTGGCAATCACCATTCTACTTTCAGTCTGTATGGTTTTGACTACTCAAATAACTTGTGTAGGTGGAATTACATAGTATTTGTCTTTTCGTGACTAGCTTATTTCACTCATCATAATGTTTCACTCATCAACAAGATTCATTCATGTTGCAACATATGTCAGAATTTTCTTTTCTTTTTAAGGCTGAATAATATTTTATTATTACATTGTTTTTGTACATTCATCCATCCATGAACACTGGGGTGGTTTCTACATTTTTAGCTATCATGAATAAGGCTGCTATGAATATAGGGGTACAAATATCTCTTTAAGTCCCTGCTTTCAATTCTTCTGAGTATATACCTAGAAGTAGAAGTACTGGGTTATGTGGTATTTCTAACCCTGATATTTTTGCATAAGATAAATCTCCATTAATTAAGGCCTAGTCATTAAATTTCTGATGTAGGCAGAAGCCTTGTCTATTTGGCTTCTATTATAAATGAATCCTGTGGAAACTATTAGAGATTCACACGTAAAAAATTTTAAACTGCACTAAAGAGAGGGAGAAGAAGTCTTTCCAGCTGCTAATATTAGGACATAGCTAATTTTAGAACAAGTCCTGTCCCAGGCTTATTTTTCTCCACCAAGTTCACCATATTTACACAGTCCACTTTTAAAAACATTATAAAATATGACCTCCTCCAAGCCATTTTAACTACATATGCTACTTCCTGCATTTTCTCACCCTTCTGCTTTTATTAGTTATAACATTTCTACGATTTCATGGTGTAAAATTTTCACATTCAGTTCCATAAGCATAATTTCCAGTTGTTAACATTAGTTGAATGTTTAAACGGATTCATTGCTCACCATGACTCCATTTATCTTGACTTCTAAATTCATATTTTAGTTGGCTGAAGTCTTTCCTCTGGAAGTTTTTACAAGAATGTTTATGAAAACAATATTTCTTGATTTCTTGTATGTTTGAAAATATTTTTCCTTGGTTTTTATTATTGCACAGTGGTATAGCTGGACATAAAATATGATGATGTTTCTTTCCATTAAAACTTTGTAGATATTGCTCCACAGTTGCTAGCATTGGATGTGATTGTGAAGAAGTCTGATTCCAGACATACTGTTCTCCTTAAATATCAGACTCCATTTATTTTCTTCCTTTGTCAGAGGCTCACAGGAGAGTTCTGATATGATTATATCCAATAACTTTTCTCAGGAAAGACTTGGAGGTGATCAGTCAGCATCAGTTTTTCCTGTAACATGTTGTACTTTCAATTGCTACAATATCTTTCACTATTCCAGGAAGATTTTCTCTAAATATATTGGTGAACATTTTATCTTTGACTAGATATTTGTTTTGTATCTGCTGGTGCTTTAAAGGTTTTCATATTTTTCTACTAATTCTTTAAGACTTTCTCTTTTTTTTTCTTAATTTTGCTCATTTTTTTGGAATCAAATATTTCCTGTCCATGATTGTGTTTTTAGCTATGTCTATAATTGTGTCTGCTTCCAAAATACAGTTTGTTTCTAAGATGGTTTTGTTTTTCTCTTCTATTTTTATTTTGGTGGTAGTAGTAATTGTTTATGATTTTTATATTTACATTTTGATTAGAAAATGCATGAACAGTGTTCAAAATTTAGTCTACACGAGTTCTATACAATAGTACTGCAATTCTAGTCCCCCTCCCTGCAGACAATAAATGCTCTCCTGTTTCTTCCCATAAGTACAAGCAATAATAAATATTTATTATTGTCCCTTTTTACACAAATGATGGCAATTCTGTATTTTGATTTTTAAAACCTTTTAAATATATTCTGGAGATCTTTCTCTATTAAGCACTCTCCTTTTTTCTTTTCCCACCTTTTTCCTTCTTGTTTTTTTTTTACCTTTTTACTTTTTTTTACTTCTCTCCTTTTACAGTAGTAGAACATATGATTTATTCTGCTTCCTGTAGGCAGATATTAAATTTGTTTTTATTTTTTTGTTATTATAAATAATGCTATACTGAATAATCTGGTAGGTATGTTATTTCAGACATGTGCATGTATATTTATTTGTTGGATACATTCTTAAAGGTGTAATTGCTGAACTGAAAGGTATTTGCTTTAGTAATTGTACAAATATTGCCAGGCTCTACTCAGTAAGAGTTGTCCTAATTCACACTCCCACCAGTAACATACCAGTTTTCTCACACCCATGCTAACATTGTGTGTAATGAAACATTTGCTCTCTGCCAATTGGATAGGTAAAAGATGATATTTATTGTTGTGTTTATTTATATTTCTCTTATTATGAGTGAGTTGAGTACCTAGCCATATTTGTAAGAGCTATTTGTATTTCCTTTCTCTTTAACTCTTCTTTATATCCCTAATTCATTTTTATTGGGTTATTGACCATTTACTTTTTGTATATATTACAGGAATTATAAATGACAAAAAATTTGTACACGTTTATAGTTCATCTTTTAATTTGATTAATGGCAATTTTTTTCTAAGCATAAATTTTATGTAGATAATCTTTCCATTTTTATCTTTTTATGATTATTTAAATTTATATCTGACCTAAAATCTCTTGACATTAAACATTATTATAATTTCTTTCCATATAGCTATCATTTTATTAAACACAATTTATTCAATAATAATTCAATAATTTACTCAATTTGTGCATATTTTCTTCTATTTGAGATTCATTGAAATGTTTCTAGAGTTTTATTTCCGTTTCATTGATCTACCCAAACTGTGTTAAAGTTTGCTTTATAGAGATGTTGCACATTTCTCAAATGTATTCTTTCATATAGGAACTTCTCTTTAATCATTTGATTGTTACTAAGGTAACCCAACAGAGACTTCAACTGCCCCACTCAACAGAGAATACAAACTTTTCAGAATGAATTCAGTTGAGCTATTCAGAAAACAAACAGCAAAAATAACAACAAGCCACAAGGAGGGGGGATAATTGTATCTCCACAGTTAAACATAAAATTATTTTAGATATCCATTTGCTAGCAAAAATTTTAAGACATGTCAAGCAAGAATGATCCATAAGCAGGAGAGGAAAACAAATCAATAAGAGCTGTCTCTGAGCAAGTCATAAGAGACTAAATTGGAACTACTGAACTAAGACCTAAGTCAAATATTTTAAAAAGGTTCTAAAAAACAAAGAACTAAAGAACATTAGGTCTAAAGGACTAAAGAATAGTATCATAATGATGTATCACCAAATATAAAATATTAATAGATAGAATTTTTATTTCAGTAATGATGAGAAAAGAATAAAAAGACTTAAGAAACAAATATGAAAATAGAAGATGTAAATCATACTTATCAATAATTAATGTAAATAGAAAGGAATTAACTCTTCAATCTAAAGCCAAATATTGACAAAATAGAATAAAACATGATTCAACTATATGTTCTCTGTAGGAGACATAATTTTAATTCAGAGATATATACTGTAAATTCAAATACAAAAAAAAAGATTGAAAGTAAAAATATGTAAAAACATATAAAAATAGTAAGCAAAGCTATCTAGAGTGGCTATACAAAAGTCAGATAACAAAGACTGTAAGACAAAATGATGACTAGAAACAAAGAATGTTTTATAATGATTAGTGTCAATATATCAAAAAGATATGACAATCATAAATATATACATTCACTTAACAACAAAGTCTCAAAATACATGAAGTAAAAATTGATAAAATTGAAGGAGAAATAGGCAATGCAAGAATAACATCTGAAGGTTTCAACAGCTCACCCTCGATAATAGATAAAACAACTAAATAGAAGATTAATAAGTAAGACTTGAACAACACTGTAAACCAATCAATCCTAGTAGACATCTATAGAACATTCTATCTAAAAATAGCAGAATTCATATTCTTTTTCAGCACAAAAAGTTTATTCCCCAAAATTGACCATAGGTTAGGCCATAAAATAAGGCTAGATAAATGTAAAGTATTTAAATCATACAAAGAATGTTCTTCAATCAAAATGACATGAAATTAGAAATTAATAAGAGAATGAAATTGGGGAAATTCACAAACATGTTAAAATTTACAAATACCCTAGAGTAACCAATTGGGCATATAAGAAATTACAAAGGAAATTAGAAAATACTTTGAGATTAATAAAAATGAGGATGCAAAAGAACAAAATGTATGGTGTGTAGACAAAGCATTTTTCAGAGATATATTTGGAAAGCAAACTAGATCCAAGTAGAAGGAAGGAAATAATAAACATTAGAGGAGAAATAAATTCAATTGAAAATAGAAAGAGTAAATCAATAAAATCAGAAGTTGTTTCTTTAAAAAGCTCAGTCAACAAAATTGAGAAATTCTAGGTGGACTGATTTAAAAAAAAAATAAAAGAGTGAGAAAACTAAAATTATAAAGATCAGGAAGGAAATAAAGGACATTATTTCTGAACATACAGAAATAAACATGACAAGATGACAATATGAAGTTATATGCCAACAAATTAGATAACCTAGATGAAACAAATTCTTAGAAAGATACAAACTGTTCTCACTCAAGAATAAATAAAAGTTTGAATTGAACTATAATAAGTAAAGAAACTGAATAAACCAGTAATCCAAACCTTCCTTTACTGCCCCCTCCCCACACCCAACACACATACACACAATCCTAGGACCAGATGGTTTCAGTGTTGAATTCTACCAAACATTTAAGGAAGAATTAACACAAATTCTTCACATACACAGACTTTCTAAAAAATATAAAAGAGCAACACTTCCCAATTTATTACATAAACCCAGTATTACTCTGTCTTCAAAACCAGAAACATTACAAGAAAACCACATACCAATATAACTTATGAATATATACACAGAAATGCTCAATGAAATACTAGCAAATTGAATTCAGAAACATATAGAAAGGGTTATACTCTATAAAATGAAATTTATCTCTTGAGCATGAGATTGGTTCAGCATATAAAAATATGGTTCAGCATATTAATCAACCTAATATACCATAGTAACAGGTTAAAGAACAAAAAAAAACCACATGATTGTTAAGATGGCAATAACCACCAATAGGAATTCAATATAATGTCTATCAAAATCCAGCTGCCATGTTTAGAGAAATTGATAAACTGATCTTAAAATTTATACATAAATACACAGGATCCAGAAGAACCAATACGATCTTGAAAAGAACAAAGTTGGAGGACTCACACTTCCTGATTTCAAAATTTACTACAAAGCAACAGTAATCAAAACTGTGACACCAGCATATGGGTCAATTGACTAGAATAAATAGCATAGAGAAAAAAAAAACCTTTATATTCATGGTCAGTTGATTTTTGACAAGAGTGCCAAGACAACTCAATGGGAGAAATAATAGTCTTTTCAATAAATGGTGCTGGAAATAACGGATATCCAAAAATAAAATAGTGAAGTTGGACCCCTACTTCATACTATACACACAAATTAACTCAAAATGGATCAAAGAACTAAATACATATAACTAAAAGTATACATGTCTTAAAAAAACATAGACATAAATCTTTGTGACTTTTGATAAAGCAATGATTTCTTAGATAAGACACTAAAAGCAAAAGTAATAAAAGATAAATTTGATAAATTAAACTTTATGAATATTAAAAACATTGTACATCAAAAGACACCACCAAGCAAGTGAAAAGACAACACACAGAACAGCAGACAATATCTGAAAATCATAGATCTAATCAATGAATAGTATCTAGAATACACAAAGAATTCTTACAAATCAACAATAAAAAGACATCACAATTTTAAAATGTCCAGAGGATTTGAATAGATATTTCTCTGAAAAATATATATAAAATGTCAATAAGCACACAAAAAAGAGAAAAATACAAATAAAAATCATGATTAGATATTGCTTCATACCCACAAGGATGGCTATAATTTAAAAAATGGATAATAACAAGTGTTGGTGAGGATGTAGAGAAATTAGAATTCTCATTTATTGCTGGTGGGAATGTAAAATGGTATAGCTGCTTTGGAAAACAATTTAAAAGGTTTTCAAAGGTAAACATAGTTACCATAAAACCCAAAAATCCACACCTACATGCACACACAAAAGAATTAAAAACATATCCTTGCAAAAACCTATACTCAAATGCTTATAATAGCATTAAGCATAATAGCAAAAAGGTAGAAACACCTAAACGTCTATTGATTGATGAATGGATAGACAAAATTTGGCACATCCATACAATAGAATGGAATTTGGCTATATAACTGAATGAAAAACTGGCACATGCTACAAAATAGATGAACTTTGAAAAAATTATATTTATACATTATAAGTGAAATAATCTAGACACAAAGACTAAATATTGTACAATGCCATTTACAAAAAATAATTGTCCAAAGCAGGCAAATCCTTTGAGATAAAAAGTAGGTTAAATGTTGAAGAGAATTGGATATGCCTGCTAATGGGTACAGATTTCTTTTTCATGAGAAAAAAATTCTAGAATTTATTAGTGGTGTTGGTAACACAATTTTGTGAATCTACTAAAATAACTGAATGGTATACTTTAAAAAGGTAAAATTTTTTAGTATGTGAATTATATCACAGTAGGAAAAAAGTCAGGGTGTAGCTGCCTGAGAATTCTGTCTTCTGTCACCTTGGTTTAAAGCTTTCAACTGCAGCCACGTTGTGATGTGACTTTTTCTTCTCCTACACTAGTCTGCATTTCCCTCCTACCCATCTTCAAATGCTTTATATCAGAATTCTAGATATTCCACAATTTCATTGAATATAGAGCTTTTATTTTTCTTTTTGTCATTTTCTATTGATTTTTTAGGGAAAATAAACAATAAGATTTTCTTGTCTCAAAGTCTAACTCTTTTTCTCTGATATTTAAAGCATCAGTACTCAAATTTTTTTGGTCTCAGGAAACCCTTTTGTGACCTTAAAAATTACTGAAGATCCCAAAGAGCTTTTGTTTATATGTATTATATACTACGTACACCATAGCAGAATTTAAATCAGAATGCAATATTTTTAAATTTATTAATGTATTGTAAAATAGCTCTAACAAACACATTACCTGTCAATATATTTTTATAAAGATAATATTTTTAAAAACAAAAAGTATTGGACGTGGTTCCATAATGTAGCAGTTAGCACATCTGCTTTACATGCAGAAGGTTCTGGGTTCACACCCCAGTGGAGCCACAATCCATGGCCTATGGCCATGCCACCCTGAATAAGCCCAATGTCTATTCTTAGAAGCTAAGGAGGGTTGGGCCTGGTTAGTACTTGGATGGGAGACCACCTAGGAAGACCAGGTGCTGTAAGTATAAATAATAATAAGTATTGAGAAAAACAGCATTGTTTTACATTTCTACAGATATCTTAAATGTCTTGCATAACAGAAGACAGCTATATTCCCATCTACTACTGTATTCAATCTGTTTTAATACTAAGTATCTTGTTAAACTTCTGAAAAACTCCAACAACCATTAGTAAAATGAGTGAAAAAGCAAGTAACATCATAGTATTATTATGAAACCAGTTTTGACATCATGGATTCCCAAAATGGTCTTGAGAAGCCTTAGAAGTCCCAGACCAGACTTGGGGAAGTGGTGTTCTAAACCATATTTGTTATATCACAAACTAATTTCCAAGCCTATAAAATTTCCTTCTTGAAATTTGGGGTCTGTGTCTTCCTCTTCTGAGTACCCATCTCATGTTCTTTCTATGTCTTTGGACATATCACAAAAGCAGGAGAAATATCTCCCAAAAGTGAAATTCTCATGTGTAATCAATCCTGCTATGAGAAGACATATTGCCCCCTCTGCAACCACTGTGTCAGAAATAATTCTGGCATAACAGAAAGCTGAGTTACTTTGGGGAATATCTCCCAAGGAGAAGAGACCTCCTCTCATAAGCTGGGCTTAAGCCCTCACCAGCTCCTTAGATAACATGCCAGGCTGTCTGATATGGTTCTCAAATACATTGTCTGCCCTAATATTTTGAATCTATTCAACATGCATTTGTTACTCCCTATTCAGGAATCCTCCACTCTTCTCCCCTTTCCAAAAAAGAAAAAAGAAAAAAAAAGAAAAAGAAAAGCACGAAGTTTTTCCAGGTAAAATTCATCTGATCCAAAATACTTTAGGTATGCATGCCTTGACCATATCCTTTCAGAAAGCTGTGCAGGGAAGAGAAACTAACATATGCCTCTACCCCGATATTTTCACCTGGCTATGAGAATACAAGCTCATAGCTAATGGTGTGTCTTAGCACCTAGGACAGCATTTTGCACATGGCAAGCCTTCATTGGATGTTTGTTGAATGACTAAGTGAATGAATAACAGTCTTCTAGCATCAAAATTGTGTCCAATAAAATGGCATAGCTTTCTGAATTTCTGTCTACCTTTCTTTCTCCACATTAGTCTAATGTGCTTTTCTCCTGTGCTAGTTGTTACTAAAAACAATGTGATTATGATTGATATAAAATATAGATTTCTGTGGCAGAAGGAAGGTACTTTTATGGAGTTTCGTGAAGATAATGCCTCTATTCCCTGAAAATAAATTCTATTGATAAAGATAGCAGTCACTGTAAATGTTAAAGATAATCTGGATAGGAAAGTTATTTCTTGTACCTCATAAATTATGACGGAGAAAAAATATCTAGTCCACCTCTGGATAAAATTGTCACAGCTAAATCCTATGCCTGGAAAATCTGATAGTTTTTCTTTTTAGTTACTTTTTCTCTTAACTCTTTTGCAGAGAACATATCAAGGGTTCTGCAGTGACATTTCTCTTTAAATATTAACCCTCCCTATTTTAATTTTTCTACTAGGACATCCTTGCCACACCAAAAGATGGATGTTGATCTTTACTATGCCAGGCCTGATGTACACAAATAATTTATTTTTATAAATTAGAGATTTTTTATCTTGTCATGGAATATTTTAGGTGCTATATAGACCAAAGTATACCAGGATTGCCTTTTTTATCTATTTATTTACAAAGGGAAATGAACTACAGCAACTTGAATTTATACTTAACACACATGTGCACACACATGCTTGATTTTTATAGCTCATTTACATATAGAAGCAATAACATGTAGTAGAGTAGAGACCTTGATTTGGAGGCCTAAGTTTCATCTTGGGTCTATGTCCTACCAGCTCTACAAACTTAAACAATATATTCATCACTCCTGATTCTCAATTTCCTTATTTGTAAGTAGCACCATCTCGCAGTAATATTGAAAGATTTGAATTAAATAAAAACTGTAATACATTATATAAAAAAAGCATTCATGGGTGTGAGTTGGTGTTATCCGTCTCATACCACAGCACAGCCATTCTTGACCTTATTTCTGTTGTACTATTAGAGATGGATGATGTCCACATACACAACACACTCCCATGTCCAGGCTTAAGGATTAGGCAGAACAGCATGAAAATTCTTGCTCTGCCATAAATTAAACTTCTCTAAGTTTTATTGCATTTCATCTAAAGCATGGAGGAAATAATAATACTTAATTCATAAAATTTTGGTGGGAAATAAAATAATGTATATCAAACAGTGATTGGCACATAATAATGACCAATTTATTATTATCTTAATTCCTAATATTCTGTCTGTAACTCCACCCATTTTCTCCTACTCAAAAAAAAAATAACACAATAAAAGTTAGAGTAATAAGTTTTTGATATAACATTAAATCTACCCTAATTTAATTTTTATTGGGTCAGCTCCAAATTTGGCACTTTAAACAGTCTTTAAAACTATTACTTCCTCAATATCTTTTGATCAACTATTATACACTGACCATGAACATTGAATAGTCTCCAAATTGTACATCCTTAACTGATGAAAAAGTTGAGGAATTACTGAAATGTACCCTAAGTAGACTAAGTAAATAAAAATAACACTATTATTAAATGGGAGTTCACTGTATATTTTAACATTTAGCATGATTACATGTTAAAATATGAAACAGCTTGGAAGCAATACCTTTCAGAAAGTTTCCAAATGACTGGAACCATAACCAATTAATTTACATCATCAAAATTCTAACACAGTTGTAGGCAGGGGGAATATTTAATCAGTATTGCTTGATGACTGTTTGATGGAACAATGTGAGGTGAGACAAAATTAGAAACCTGAAAATTAGAGGTGATGAATTCTGACCTAGATGTCTTTTCTGGTAAGCATTATGCCTCTCTAAAATTTTGAATTCTTGATTGAAACAGCCTCTACAAAACTCCTCATGTTTAGAGCTATGATTACATTGTCAAGGTGCTGCTAATGGATCAGTGGACAGATGCTTATTTAGCTGAATAGTCATTTTCATAATAGAAGATTATGATATATATGAGATAGGCAGAAACCAGTCTGAAGATACCACAGATAATCGCAGAGTCGGCTATATATTACTACATCTACACAGACATGTTTATTTGAATGCAGAGTAAAAAGAGGAAAATCAAGGAAAGTGTTATAGAATTTTTCAGTATGACTAAATAACTATTTTGATGAAATCTTTCTTTTTTTTCAAATCAATTTTCTATATGTCATTGAGATTCAAAACAGTCCCCACCCCATCTCCATATATGTATATGTATATGTGTGTGTGTGTGTGTGTGTGTATAAACTGCAATTTTTCTTTTTCTTCTTCTTTCTTGTTTTGCCTTTTTCACTTGGTTTCCCTTACCTCCATCATGAGAGCCTATTGAAAAAAGTAGGAGGGACAGTTGATAAAGCATAAAGAGAAAAGTTGTGGGGTTAACTCAAGGCTGGTAGCAGGAAGGTCAGAACTTGGCCCCTTGCCTGCTATACATGCTGTTAAAGCATGGAGGTTACTGGTTGAGTATAATGAATAGGAATATCTGGGATACCACATTAAGTCAAGGACTAATACTCTATAGCATCATGTGATTAAATGTTGATACAAGTAGAAAAGAAAAAAAATCAATCTGGAGCTTAGAGAAAAATCACTGTTGGAATCTCTTCTTTATCAGTGGAAACTAAACTGGATTTATAGGAATGTAGTACATTAAGAAAAGGAGAGAAAATGAAGGTGGGAATTCTAAGCAGGAAAAATTCTCACCATGAGCAAAGGCAAGGAGGCCTGAATTAGCATGATATATTTACAAGGCTCTGAGGAGAAGCCATGCACTAGAATATCCTCAGTGTTTTATTGGAAGTGGAAGATAGAGCTAGGAGTACAATATAAATCATGAAAGCTGGTTAGAGCTGAATTATTTATTTTCAAATATTCCAATAACTTGAAGTATTTACACTTTATTTTGTAAGCATGTCTAGGCAATGAATGATATTTTATGCAAGTTGAATTACTGTGGACAGAAACTAGAGTGGAGAATCAGTTGCTAAATACTTGTACATTGGAGATGGGAGATAAAGATCTTGAATGCAGTGGTGGCAATAGGTATAGGGAGAGCAAGACAAAAGTGAACATATTAAAGAATCTGCAGGACATAGTAACATGGGAAGCGAAGAAGTGTGAAGATTCAAAAATAACTTCTGAGAGTCTAAATGTTTGGTAACATTATAGTAGTGCCTTTAGTGGACCCTAGGAAAAAGAAAACAGATTATCAATTTTTCCAAGAATGGAAGAAATTTATGTGGAATTGACCAATATACAGTTAGAAATCTAATAATATGTCCAAGCAAGAGATCACAGATTAAATTTCATCTTTGGGAGGTAGCCTTATAAAGGCTAATATTATTTTGCATGACTGATGTGTCCTTCAAAAACAGTTTAGAATTTTATTTTTGATCATAATGGATTAACAGGGACCAAATTTATACTCATATTTTAAACAACTAAAAAATATGAAAATATTTTTGAAGTATTTGACAGCACACACTTGAAAGTTTTGAGCTTTGAAAGAGGAACAAATGAAGTGTGCCCTACATTTTCCTTCACTTCTGTTTGCAGTTTAGAAAGCTAAAGTGGCTAAAATCTATAGGGCAAAATATCCAAGAAGAAGGACACAGATTGCTCCAGGGACTGCAGAAAGAGGCCCACAAGTATTTTTGAGTACTGATGAGCACATTTGGGAACAGAAACTACCAAAGGATGAAGAAACATCTCTGGAAATCAGTCTTCTAAACAACTATCCGAGCTCACGCACAACTAAGAAGGCTTCATATTCCCATCAGTTAACATAAAAAGGCACAGAAGAGTGGGTAGCGTTTTTGGAACTTAGGAGTGGCCTTAGACTATTAAGTTATGGGTCTTAGACTAAAGGCTGCTCTAGATTTCATTCCACCTACCTCTCAGAAAGTTTCAAATGAAGCCTAAAACTATCAGATTCCAAGTAAATGTGCACCAGGAAAAATTCCACAAACATTCAGCATTCATCAACATAATATTCATTATATTTGATATCTGATTAAAAAGTGTGAGATCTTAAAGAAAGTGGAAAGATAATGGCCTATAACCAGTAAGAAAAAAATCAATAGAAATAGATGCAGATGTAACATAGGTAATAAAATTAATAGACCAGGAATTAAAAATAACTCATATGTATATACATGCTCTCTATATTAAAGAAAATAGAGGGAAGCATGGAAGCAGAAAGAGATTTTAAAAAGTGGAAAGTAGAAGAAATTAAAAAATACCTTATGTATGTGGGGCGTAGGGGGTATATGGGAAACTCAGTGCTTTGTGCTCAATATTTTTGTGACCATAAAATTGCCCTAAAAAAAAGAGTATTAAAAACAAAGAAATTAAAATAAACCTAAAACTTTCAAAGATGAAAATACAGTATCTGACATAAAAGATAGAATGAGATTAAGAAGAGATTGCATATGTCTAACTACTATGCTGTACACCTGAAATTAATATAAAATAATATTGAAAGTCAATTCTAAAAAATAATTTTTTAAAAAAGAGCAGATTAAATATTGTAGAAGAAATAATTAGTAACTCAAAAATGTAGAATAGAAACTATCTAAAATGACTCAAAAAAATCTTTTTTAAAAAAGCAGAGCTTTAGCAGTTTATAAAGCAATATCAAGCAAATGAACATATGTATAAATGAGTACAAGAGAGGAGAATTTACAAAAAATATATTTTAAGAACTATTAGCCAAGAAATTTCCAAACTTGATGAAAACTATAATCTATACAAATCTACAAATCCAAGAAGGTCAATAAAGGCCAAGAAGAAGAATTTCAAAGAAAACTACACCAACGGATTTATAATCAAATTGCTGATAAACAGTGATAAAGAGAAAATCTTTAGAGAAGCCAGCAGAGAAAAGACATTATATACAGAAGAATAAACACAATGAAGACAGCCAACTTCTTATCCAAGGCAATGTTACCCAGGAGACAATGAAGTGATAAATAGAATTCTCTAAAAAAAAAAAAAAAAAGAAAGAAAAAAAAAGAAAAAAAAAAGGCTGTCAACCTAGAATGCTATATTACAAAAAAATATCATTCAAAAGTAAAAATAAAATAAAAACATTTTTGACATACAAGGGTAGAGAGAAATAGTTACCCAAAGGCCTGCAGTAAAAATATATAAACTTCTTCATGCAGAAGTATAAGCAAACTGTGGAGATAAAAGGGAATCATAAAAAATCCAAAATGAGGCAGAAGAAAAGGAAAAAATGACAAATAACAAAATAAAATAGGATAAATTGAAAGGTGGTTTAAATTTAATCAGGTTGATAAATATATTAAATGAAAATGATCAAAATGCTCCAACTCAAAGGCAAGTATGTTGGGTAGGCTAAAAAAGCAATACCCAATTATATGTTGCCCATAATAAATGTTTTCAAAACATGTAGCTTACACAGAACTTATATATAGGACTCATATCCAGTATATATAAAGAACCCATACTACTCAATAACAATAAAATAAACAACTCAGAGAATAAGTTAAAAATATTTGAACAGGCAGTTCTTAAAAAATTAAAAATAAACACATGTGCAAATTAAAGTCATCATAAAGTCACTATAAACCCACTAGCATGGCTAAAATTAAAGAGAATTGACAATATCTAGACTTGGTAAAGACAGAAAATAACTAAAACTTATACATGGTGGTATGAGTACAAAATAGCACATCCAATTTAGAAAAGATTTTGGTAGTTTCTTATGATTTAAATATATACTTATGATATATACTAATAGTACCTCTCTCAGGCAGTTATCCAAGAGAAATAAAAATATATTCAGAACAGCTTCCTTTAGAGTAGGTCAAAACTATGAAGACCATGATGTCTATGAAGGAGTGAATAAACAAATCTGATATAACAGAAAATTGAATACTACTTATCAAAAATTTACCAATCAGAGACAAATTACTAATACATCCAAAACATGGATGAATATCTAAAACATCTAAAACATTATGCTAATTTAAAGGAGACAGATCTAAATCACTAAGTACTATATGATTAAAGTTATAGAAAATTATATGAGGCAAAACTCTAGGCACAGAAAACTGATAAGTGTTTACCAGGGATTAATATTGTGGAAAGGGGACTGAGTGTAGAGACCAAAGGAACTTCTTGGAGTGACGGAAATATTCTCTATCATGATTGTGGTGAAGCCTGCATGGCTGTACACTTTAAGCATACATTGTACACTTAACATTGGTAAATTGTATTGTTCACAAAGTATGCTTCAATAAAGGGTAGGGGGATAGATAGCCAAGGAACAGGTCTTGAAGAATGTCCACAGTTAAGGGTAACTAGGAGAAAAGGGACGATAGCCACAAGTGAAAAAGAGCTATCAACAATGAAGGAAGAAAAATGGAAATGCTCTTAAGTCAAAGATGAAATAATCTATAATATTTGTTCTTAAGATGTTCTTAAAATACCACCTACTAAGGAGTATTTTAGAAATTTTTGGCTGATAACATACTGAAGGATATTTTTGCATTGTGTGTGGTAGTAAAAGTTTGGGGTGTGTGGGGCGGGGGAGAAATGCTAGACATATTGCAATTCATGAGACAGTCCCACATAAGGAGGAGTTATCTTGCATGAAACAAACTTTTGAATGACTCATGGGCATTCATATATGTTTAAAAAAGTGTTTAAATTTTTTTAGTCTAGGACCTAACTGACTTCTTAAAATCACGATGGTTTTGCATACTTTTAAACACAATAACTGTTTTTTAGAAATGCAACTACTCTGTTGATCTTTATTTTGCTTTATTTGAACTTTTATCAAGCCTTGTTCATCAATTCAAAAATCATATTTTTGATCATAGTGCTGCTCATGATGTATGAGGGTCTAAGAGGTTGGAGAATAATTATTCTACAAGAAGTAATTGTTAGAAAATAGAATTTTTAAAAGGCATCAAGGAGAATAAAGACTTAGTAGACTGCCACAAGAAGTTCTGTCGAGGGAGTGGCTCCTGGGTTCACACCCCAGGTGGAGCCACGGACCATACCCCAGGTGCACTGTGCCCCCTGGGTGCACTGGTGGTGCCAGGCCCTGAGGGTGCCAGGCCCCAGGTGCACGTGGGTGGAGATGCCCCACCTTCAGAGATCCAGTTCTTAAAATAAAAAAAGGGAAAAGGCAACATTCATAGGTCAGGGGTGAAAGTGGGGAAGGAGAGAATTAAAGAGGAGGGGGAGGGAAGAAGTTCTGTGAATTTGAAGTTAATCAAAAATTCAAAGCATGAGTGTGTAGGCAGTGAGAAATGGAGGCAGATAATATAGAATAAGCACTTGAAAGTTTGGGCAATAAAAGAGAGGAGATAAACAGAATTGAGTATACAACAGAATCAAATAGAGAATTATCAAGTCTAGTGAACTTATGTATCCTTGAAGGCAAACAAGAAGATATCCATGTAAAGTGAGAAAGGAGAGATGAAAAAAAGTCAGAGAAAGTGCCAGATAATCATGAGAACAAGATTCATCCTGAGCTAATGGGAACGGAAGAAGCTCTTCCAGCTGAAGATTTAGCTTTGAGCTGATATGCAGGGCAGGGCAGGCAGGGCAGGGCAGGCAGTTTGCAACTTGAGGGCTGTTGCCTCCAAACCCTATTAGTCATTTTCAAGGATGCCTGATATCTCACAATTATAAGTGTGTTTCTTTGACATGTGAACTATTTACCCTATTGCAGAAAATTAAAAACTTATGTACTGAGAGGAGTAGCATATGAAACAAAGATTTTGACAATTCCATGTATCTTAGGCAATTCTCTGAGATTAGATTTTGATTGAGGAATATAGCAGCTGTATACAGATCTGAGGCTTCTGACATGCAATGGGAGAAACCTTTAGAGCAAAAACCCTAGTCAACCCTCAGTGACCCTACTGTTTAGTGTAGGAAAGCCTGCGAGGGGCAGCTCTTCTGGCATTGGACAGGTCAGTAAGTAAGTAAAGAGGCAGGAGAGTGAGAAGTAATTATGGAGGTGAGAAGGAGGTATCACATGTCAGATGATGTCAGTGTTCTCATTAAGATATAAGATGAGATCATTTACCAATTGCACTGAGGACTTGAAAAGAGAGAATGCCTGGAATGGCTCCTGGGAGTCTCAAAAAGAGATGACTAGCACTGTCAGTGAGCAGATGTGACTGCTCAGTTGTAATTGGAGTCCCTGGCGTTGCAGATGGCTGGGGCTGCATGGGTATCTATCTTATTTGAAGTTTCCTCTATAAAGCAAAAAAGAAAAGCAAATAGTAGGACTATGATAGGTATGGTGAACACAGCATACATTCAGTAGGCCCTAGGAGTCAATGTCAGAAAGATCAGAGAGGAGGTGAGAAGGCAGTGGGGGCTGTCGCAAAGGATGCTGGGCTGGTCTTCAAAAGACAAATTGTGGTCTCTTCTCTGTAAATGATAACCTATTTGACCTTAGACAAGCCACCTCTAAAGCCTCTTCTAGAAATTAAGTTTTATTACTGATTTGACTATGAAGTCTTTTCAGGGAAGGAAATCTAAATACAGATAACAGGGCTGATTATTTGGTTGATACAGAAAACAGATAAGGGCCTGGAAGTTTCCATGAGGACAGATGGAGAATTCGCTTAGCAAGTGGGAAGGGGAAAGATGCCAGGCTGATTGCTCCTTCAGAGTTTTTCACTTTCATTCTTTTGCCAAGCAGGTCAGGAATGTGGTTAAGAGTTAATAACTTGTGAGTTTAAATTCCTGCTCTGCCTCTTATTGACAAAATGATTCTGGGCAAGTATCTCTCTGGGCTTCAGTTTCCTTGTCTATTAAATAGTGATGATAATAATACATGATACAGCACATGTAAGATATCTAAAAGGAATTAGTACTCCCAAACGTAATTGTTCCCTTTCTGTATTGTTTTCAAAAATTTTAACTCAAAATTTACTTTTTCTGACTTCAGCACTTCTTGTTTATTTAGTCATTAAACAAAATGTTTCATTGTCTCTGCTCCTAAGAGAATGCATGTGTGTATGTGTCTGTCTGTCTGTCTGCCTGTCTTATCTCCTTAACCAAACTGTAAGCTTTCGGAAAGTAGGTGGATACATGTAGATTTTCTGTGTATCCCTTTCAACTTCTAGAATACACTACATCATTCAGCAAACACCTGGTAAATAAATGAGGTAGTAAGTCCTAGATAGAAACTATCCCTGTATTCCATATCAATTATACAGTTTGAGAAGAAGCAGGTGTAGAATAATTTAACTAAGGTTTGGGTGTTTTTGTTTGTTTCCAGTTGATCTGTGACTATACATAGATTCAATCATAATGAAGCTGACAAAGGAGAGATGACATTTTGGAAACAGAAAAAGAATTTTGGATATTACAGCCCAACATTTGTCACCTCCCTGGCTGATAGCAGCACACTTTTCTTCATTCCCTTTGGCTAAATTTGGATCAAATGCTGGCTGAGTACACTAAGCAAGCCAGAACTGCATTGTACCTCTATTTTGTGACATATGAGCTCCCTGCTTTAATCTCCCCTCTACTGTATAAAAGAGGATCTGAGGCTGTAAGACTTCAATCCAGTGATTCATGCGGCTGGCACACAATAGAGTCTACCTCTCTCCTCACTGCTGCACAATATCAAGCTAAACAAAATGTCTTAGAAAGCTTCAGTACATGTAGTTAGCCTGTCACAGAGCCCCCTCCCACACACACACTCTCCTTTTTTCCTTCCACTGAGCAAAAGAGTCCAAATGCCCAGCACCTGCCTTTTTACTGACATTTCCACAAAGGTAAAGGAATGAACCTTTTGTCAATTCCAACCAAACGATCTGTTTTGAAACAATGAGATGAAAAGCCTGGGCCCCTCTCCTTGCTACTGCATTACAGTGCAGTTGCTTAAAATAAAGGACACTTGGTTTTATTGATTTAATGAGAGATAGAGACTCTTGCTGGAGCATCCCTCACGGCAGAGGAGCAAGCTTTGTTGGCAGGTACCTCCACTGAGGCACTTCTCTTCCATTTGTTTGGTTTTGCAATGGTGCTTGTTTATGGGTTTGGCTGTTATGACCCACAGTGTTCCTTCCTGTGCTGTATCAAACAGTCAAATGCCTGCAGTGGTTTCACTGTGTCTCTAGACAGGGAGCCACGGAGGAGAGACAGCGCGGTACTGCAGGATAAAGAGCTGCAGGAAAAGGTGAAAGCACATCTATGCAAAAAGAAGACTCAGACAGACTGGAAAAGAAATAGCACTTCGAGCTGCAAAAGAGATTGTGTGCCAAACCTATTATTTCTCAGCAGAGCCTATTTCAGCTAGGTTTCTGAACCCCCTCTCACCATCCACACCGTTCGCTTCTCCACCCCCATTTCTTCCCCCTCCTCCTCCATTACCCAAGTCTGAATAGTGAAGACACTAAGGGGGTTCAGGCAGGATGTTTTGTTCTGGACGGGTCCAGGCACAGCTAGATAATCTTTTTGCTTTTGTTCTCTTCTTCTTTGGGGTTTCTTGTGATATTATTATTGACATTTTCAAATGGAAATTTTCGCATTATGTTTTTTTTTCTTTTATATTTGCCCATTTTTCTCCATACAGTCTGATTTCATTATCCACTGCGCCGTGTGAAAGGGACATTGCCAGTCACCCACTGACCAAATTTAAGCAGTGATCTCGACTTTTAATGCTGAAATGGACTGCGTGTTTATTAATAGACATGTGTATAGCCAGGATTCCTGTTAATATGAGCATATGTCTCTATGCACTGTGTACATTGATTTTAATGTATTTATATGGACCATCCATAGATTAAACACCCTCAAGTCCCTCTGGTATGACTGTCTCTCTGATTGCTAGTTTAAAGAGAAACAGTTCCTAAGAGCATATGGTTTCCAAAACACAGCCCTTCCCCCCTCCCTTTCAGTTTCCACAAAATGAGCTGGCGGCCTCCCCTCCCCCCACAGCCTCTTTGCTCTCTGCTTAAAGGGAGTCTGAAACCAGGGGGCAAAATCATTAGTTCCCAATTACCTTAAGCCATGCAAGATAACCTCTCTCAAGAACTGTTGGTAAAATATGCACATGGTTCCAATGTCTAGACAGTTATGAAATATAGGTGTAGGGCTCAGCCACTGCAGAACACCAATGTATCTCAAATGAAGTGCTTTTATTAAAGTATGATCACCAGGGTAACTAATTACGTCAATACCACATAGTTAATTAAACCCATTATAGTTACTATTCCCATGGAGAGGAGGTCAAATAAAGCGACCATCCTCTTGATGCTACTATGCTAACAAAAGGAGGGGAAATTAAATAAAACACAACCCAGACCTCTTCATTTTACATCTTTTTCTTAACTTTTTAATATCTACCTAGAATCTCATCCAAGGAGGTGTTCAAAGTGTAAGCCATACCCAAAAATTGCTGGGATGTACAAAAGGCCACCTCATAATATATCTGTACTCAATTAAGTGATTGCCAACTGTTTGCTTGATTGGCGCAAAAAGTAATAACAAGTCAAAGTGAAAACCAGAATGAACAGCCACTGTGTTTTTATTAATATCTTGCAGAGGCACCTGATGGAGTGCAGTGCTTGTGCTTCAGTTCAATCTGGCTTTATGACTAATGTCGACAGGGAGATAGCTCACATAACCTCTCTCAATCCTAGGCAGGGACTTCAAGAGAGACTCACTCAGGTTGGGTATTAAAACGCATTAATGGACCGAAGGCACACAGATTACATATTTTACAGTTTCAACGACAGCTAAACCTTCCTGTACCGACAACAGAAATAAAGGGTAATTCACATGTGAACAAGGAAAAGAAGAAAATTCAAGAACTATTGCATAGTGACACTGTTTTCCAGAGATGAACATGGATAAAAACACACACATCCTCCCCACACCCCCACCCCCCATGCACACATGCACAGATCTCTCAAATACTAATCTCTGGAAAATAAAACCAAGATATTCTGATCTTCCTTGTCTGAAAATTCACCAGGTCATTATATCACTGTCACACCTTCTTCTCAAAGCAGTGCATTGTACACAGAGAGGATTTGCATTTACTTCTGATTAACAAAGAAAACTTTGTATAAAAGGGCTA
Source organism: Cynopterus sphinx (assembly GCA_030015415.1). Classification (NCBI taxonomy): domain Eukaryota; kingdom Metazoa; phylum Chordata; class Mammalia; order Chiroptera; family Pteropodidae; genus Cynopterus; species Cynopterus sphinx. Next base: position 113,377,109 of record CM057386.1, on the reverse strand, counting down.
TGCACTGAGACGTGCAAATGTGGCCAGCCTGACCCCCTGCAGGAGAAGGCAGACAGGCAGTAGGGAGAAGAGGTAGATGAGGAAGGAGAAAGAATGCTTTGATCCCAGAGCAGCACACACAATGGAGCAGGCGGCACCCCCAGCAAGCCCTGACCCTGAGCTCGCTGAAGTTTGGCATGGAGTCACCGAGCGGGAAGCAATATAATGAGTTGTGTTACATGTGATGGTGAGCACCAGCAGGCTGAAAAATCCCCGTTCTTGCTGGATTTTCTTGTTACCATTGTTTTGATTGCTGTCGATGTTATTGCTATTGTTGTAGGTGTCAGTTTTCCAGCTTGGGAAATTATAATGTTGTTACAACTGCAAGATTGGCCTAGTTATTTTTCAGTGAGTACCTGCTCATAAAATAGAGACTGTAAGCAAAAGGCAGCACAACAAAATCACATAGGCCCTGTGAAAAACAAAGGTCAGGTGTTAAATCCTTTATTTGTCCAGTGGTTTAAGCCGACGTAGAAGGTATTCGGTTTAGATGTAAAGCAATCTTTCATTCACCATCCACAACCCTCACCCTTACCCCAAAAGCTCCCTCTCTCAGACTTATTTGTTTTTCTTGTGGAGCCACCATGCTACCAATAAATAGACAGAAATACTGAAAGGAGGGGCCTTTCTTTTTCCTTTATTTCAACTCCTTTGCTCCCTTTATCAAGTCAATTGCCAAGTCCAGGAAACCTCTTGCCATCAACTACTTCCTCCAAGTCCCCTTCTATCGCCATCCTCATCACATTGCCTTCCTTTGCCTGTTTTGTCTCATCACATTCTCCTTTCAATCTGTTACACAGCTCACCAGCTCAGTCTCTCTAAAGTATTCTTCTCATCTGATTACTCTGATTCAAAAGCATGCATTGATCCACTAGAATTTTCCTGTAGAGGAATTTATAAATTCTCGCTTTACCATTAAGGTTGTCTCCATTCTGTTCCTGCTCCCGGTGTAGATTTACCACTCAAGACTTTCTTGCCTATGACCTGTGCCCCCTTCTCAACTGGGCCACAAACTCAGACTCTGGACCTTTCCAGACCTTTGCTTCATACATGTACTCTACCCCCAGTCCCGTTCACTTTAGATCCTTCATGAACTCCTACACATCCTTCAATGTTCATCTTAATGCCTCTACCATGAAAGCCTTTCAAATGTGTCTAAGCTACCGAGGCCCTTATCATGCTGATGTTTCAGAACGTGTTTTGTTAATATACAATTTATGACCATTATCACAATCTGCCAGTAATAACCATAGGTATTGATTATATCATTTCTTCAGATTTTAAACTCTTTAAAAATTCAGAGACCATAGCTTACCAATCTGTTTAAGAGTTTACTTAAGTATCTGTCTAGTAGAATTGGATTAAAAGTTAATCTTAAAAACAAGGTACATATCCACATATTTGAAAAAATTTTGTACAATCGTAGTTCAAGGGAATGAAATAAATGAATGTTTTCAGACACTTCTATCTCCATCATTTATGATTTAAAAAATGAGTTTCATTATTATAGTTAATTCATAAAAGAAGTGGGGTGGACAAACCAACCCTATAAATTTCCAAAAATTATTTGACACAGTAAAACATTTTATAATTTAGCTTGAAATTCTGTGTTGATAAATTATGGTAATGTAAATTCCATGATTTATATCTTAATGTCGAAGCAGACACAAAAGAGTCACGCTGTGGTTACAGAAAATTAATGCTCTTTATCTGTCCTGATATGTGCCTTTACACCATTCTTGATGGACTAGATGCACATCTTGAAATTATTTTTCTTAACCTTCAGAAACCAGGGCAATTGATTATGTTAATTATAGAAAAGGTTGAACAATAGGAAAGAAAGTTCAATGTTTTAGGACTCATTAGATCTGAGTTTTAGCTTTGTTTCTGCCTACTCACAAATTGGTAACAAGTGATAATTATCACTTAATATTTATAAATCACTATAAGCCCCACTACACACACACATACACACAGAGCCATGCTGCTGGATTTTCTGAACTTTGAAAAAGGAAATAGAAGAATAGCCTTAAAACTATTAAAAGAAGCAAATTAAAAATAGCATATTTATTCATAATTTTATGGTAGATGGTATGGTATGTAATTTCATATTATTTTGAAAGACAATAAGACTTTCTGTCCCTTTGATGTTGTAATGAAAAGATGATTAATTGAAAGAAAAGAGACAAAGTAAAAATAGAAATGAACTATAATATAAACTTCAAACAATACAAAACAAAAAACAGTATAAAATGTCACACAAATGGAGAACAATAACCAAGTCACCACTACCATTTGTATGTAACTACAGGAGCACGTGGAGTAATAACAAAATAAATCAAGAGTTGCCATTCTGATTACAGGATTACAGTAATGCAAATTCAAGTGATTTTCAACCAACATGAAAAATCATTGGGTTTTCGACATTTTATTGCCTATGAAATATCTATGACTTAGTGATTAAGAAAAGCAATTATTTGGGTCAAAATTATTTTCTTGTTTAAAAATTGACTCTCTTCCCATTAAATAAATTAGGTAAAAACTACTGAAATACAAAAAATTCTGAGTCAAGATGCCTAAAATTTTGACTCTTTCTCAGCCTGGAATAAGCCCTAGATAGTTCAGAGTTTACCAGTGAACAGTAGATACAGCGAGTGAGTTGATTTAACTCCATCTTCATCTTAAGAGACCTACTTACCAGAAGGAAATAAAAATACAGAATCATGTTCTGTGTTGAAGGAAGGAAAGAAAAAAGAAGAGGAATGGAAAAAGGAAGAAGGAAATAATGTGGGTCAGAGAGAAGGGGGAAAGAAAGATGGAGGAAAAGAAAGAGAAGAAACAATACAAAGAAAAATTTTTGAAGAAAACCAAGGGGTTGAAAAGTCTGGAAAACATATGTGATCACTCTAAGTTTCTCTCAGGTTCTTCACAGGCTTCTTTATTTTTCTTCACTATCTGGATTCTTGGCATCTTACTCTAACTATAGTTTCATGAGGAAAATGATAATGCTTGGATGAAGGATAACTATGAAAAAAATGGCAACCCTAAGCCGTACAGTAATAAATGCTTTCCTGCAGATGCCTGACAAACAAATGTACCCAGTCTATGCAGGAATACACCAATAATGTTTCAATGTACTTAAGGTATCACTACTACTACTACACATAAATATTTCCTTCCAATGACTCCCCATTTCCTGCAAAATATGTGATTTGCAGGCTCTCCAAAACCAAGCACATCTTATCTCAGAAACATCATTTTTTACCACAACTCCACTCTCACAATATTCTGTAGAAGATATCAAAGAACTCTCAATTTCTTGTGGACATTCACTGGAGAACAAAGGAGAGATGGTCATTTTAAGCAAAGGATGCAGTGATGACTCAAAGGTGTCAGAGAGTATGATCTGTGCTCTGTGAAGCCTCCCTGACCTTCTGGGAAAGGTGCTTCCTTCCTCACTATAAAGCCTCTAACCTGTACCTTTCCTCTCTTAAAACACTTACCTCATTCTGTTGGGTTTCTCTTTCACATTTGTGCCTTCTCTACTAAACTAGAAGTTCTGATAAGTCATGACATTTAATCATTTCTGGAATAGGAGATACACATTCTCACAGTGTATCTGATACATAGCAATAACCGTAATGATTAATATATGCATTAGGCATTCAGAAGAATTCTGCTATCATGAAACCTGTACTAAACTATAATAACATTTTATTTACATTTGTAAAACATTGCTTAAAAGTACTTTCACAAATATTATTATGTTTATCATGAGGTCTGTGAAGACATTTTTATCCTCAGTTTCAAGTTGAGAAAGGCCAGATAAGGTAGTCAGATGAACTAACTAGATTAACCAGTTGTAGAATTTTATAAAAGTTACTTAACTTCTCTATGCCTTGGTTTTTCTACTTGTAAAATAAATATATTTTATGTTACTCTCTTCAAAGTCTTTTTTACCTCTCTGTGTTTACTTATTTAATTTCAGAATGTAAAAATCATCTGACCAGGACCATCTCTTAATTAAATTTAATTCTAAAAATACTGGTAGGATAAATGGCAAGGTACTACTATTCATGAAACTGAAGCTAATCTAAAAACAGATCAGAATAAGAATAGACAATATAAAGAACAAAGACAAAGAACAGTGTCCTGTGTTTGCTAGTTAGTTGGAAAAACATAAACAAAAATTGCATTGTATTAATAAAATGAAAGCAGGAACAGACAAACTCACAGAATAGAGAATCAGAAGGTGCAGTAATTGCTGGATCTTTCTGTAAATCCTACAGATGCCAGACAAGAAAAGAAGGCTTTTAGATTTTAGGAAGAATAGATGAACCATGAAGAAGTGTCAGAATAAATAAAAAAATAAAGACGAGAATGAATAAACTTGATTTATAGCTATCTGGAAATCATTTCACCCATCAAACAGAGAGGACACTTTTTTTTCCCCCAGTTATATATGTATTATCAAAAAAGCCTACCATGCAATAGGCCACAAAATAATTTCAATAAATCCCAAATGATCAATAACATATAGACTTTTTGATCTGATTACAATTCAATAAAATCAGAAATCAATAAGTGAAAGCTTTCAAATTCTATGTTACTAGAAACTATAGAACATATAACTAAAAATGTTTTGGTTAAAAAGGAAGACATGAGAAATATTGTGAAACATTTATAGTTAAATAACAATGCAAACTTCCAAGCCAAATTCTAGAAGTAATACTGAGAGAAAACTTTTAATTTTAAGTACATTTATCAGAAACCAAGAAAGATTTAAATAAATGAGTTAAGTAATTACTCAAAGCACCAGTAAAAGAGTGACCAAGTAAACCAAGGAAACAATAAGGAAATAATAAAAGATAACAGCAGGAATTCCAGTTAAAGATGGGGAATTAGTTGTGTGCCTTTCAATCCACCACCTCCATAAACCCTATAAAACAATGGTGAAGGCATCTTTTGAGGCATAAATCTATAAGGACAAAGAGCACAGAGGATGAAAGTATAGCAATAAAACTCCAGATGATGAAAAACAGAAGAATGAGTATTAAATGACTTAGTGAACTAAGAATCCTAAACTAGTAGCAGAGAAATTTGAGAAACTATTTTATTTGCCTCATAAATCCTTCCTAATGTGCAGATATTTTCAGCATCATGATGAAAGTAGGTAAAGGTAAAACCAAACAAAAATAAAAGAGGACTGATTAAAATTGTTTATGAAACAGATGTCCACACTGTGTAAGAACTCCTACTCCACCCAATAGAAGAACAGGAAGATTTTCTCTAGAGGTAGAAAAGCAAAGATTCCATGACACTAAGTCTAATGGATAAAAAAAAAAATGCCATGTGAAAATAGTGGAATTAAGTAAAATTCACATGCTGCATTTGAGATCTCCATTCTTCTTTCTCACTCAGTTACCTAGATGCTAACAACCAATCTTATGACACTGAGGTTGGAAATTTAAAGATGCTTTTCTTTGAAAACTGATAAACCAAAAAAAAAGAGGCATTAAGGTAATGGTAGTGCAGTTTTTCTTCAGCAGCCTAGCCAGTTAGGGCTATAGTGAAGCCCACAATTGACAAGCTTCACTCATGAACACAGCTTCCAATGAGCTTTACCAAATACCACTCTTAAATACGGCCAAGCATTGGAGATGGGACAGATGAGAAGCAAAACGGAGGAAAAAGACACTTTTAAAAAAATAAAAAAGTTAAACAAAAAAACAAAGCTATTATTGTTTTTAAAGAAATAAGAAAAGATATTATTACATCCTGAATCACTTATAAAATGCTGTTACAAAGGAACAATCAGAAAACATGATAGAGATCTTGGCTATTAAAATTCTGATAGTTGACATAAAAATGCAACTGAAGGTCTAAAAATCATGGTTGAGAAAATCTAAACAGTAGAGCAAATAGGCTAAGAGATAGGGCATAGGAGAAATTTTTAAATTAGAGAATTAATTGTTATGTATGACCTAAAATCTATCAAAAAGTACAAAGACCCATAGATATCAAAAACAATATTAGAGGAAAAAGCAAAGCTATTGTATCTCATGATAACTATGCAGCAGCGAACACTGGTAAAGGAGAATGTAGAGCCCAGGAACAAGCCCAGGTTTATATGAACTTGGAATTTGATATAGGTGGCACTACTAATTTGGTCAGGGAATAGATGCACACACATACATAAAATAGTGCACAGTTTTTCAATTATATACATATAATTAATAACAAATGTAAATAGGAAAGACATATTTGGTTGAATCACATGAAATTGCATGTATTTGACAGTTTTTAACCTGCATAAACATCGGTTCCATAAAACTCAACCTAATACACTAGATGATTAATGGTTACTTATAAAGGAGAATAGATAATGAGTAATGAATTTAAGAATATAATAAAACAAAAGGAAGTATTTTCTGTAAGTGTGAGAAGCTATGAATTGGAAAAAATTACTCAGTTCTACGCACCAAGAGGTAATGATGGTGGAAGGTTTGTAGACTAATTTACAAAATCATAGCAGATGGGAAAATTACCAAGATAGAGTTTAACGCTGTTACATAAAGAAACTCAGCAAAAATGTCAAAGAAGACAGACGAGATAAGAAATGATAAAGCTGTCTTAAGAGAGAAACAAATGTTTTAAAAGATAGATACTGATAACTATGAGAAAGGGTACATTAGCTAAATACGATTTCAGAGAACAAAACAAAAGAATTTGTAATAACACTTCAAGATATTTCCTCACCAAAGGAAAGAGACAGACTGCTGTGCCTTCCTCAATGAGCTGGTGGTAACAGTGAATGCAAGGCGGATTTCCAACTCTTTTCCGCTTCCTACTTCCACCACCATCATACTCAGCATTGTGCCCAACATATAGCAAGTTCACAAAATGTGCTTAATGAAATCTAGTGGGAGGAGGTGATCATAAATGACTTCATTTTTGCCCTTGAGAGAAATTTTCTTTTGGATTGCATGATTTCTTAAACTCCAGATTTAGAGAAAAACACAGGCTTCACATATTTTTCTGGAGAAGAGTGATTTTTCTTGCCCTCTTCAACAGACACTTATGACAGCGAGTATTAAGTCTATAAATTATATATATTAGCTTGACCATGACATGATAGATTTTCACTTATAATTTAGGTGATCTTATATAACGTGCTAGACAGTAATGTTATCATTATTTACAGAATCTTGAATGCAGCGGTAATCATCAATCTAAATGTTTGTGTATTACTTTAACTGGGAAGCATTGTGATCTATTCTAGGTTAATGCACAGTGGGTATGATGGGGAGGAGAGGTGATTAAACTGAGAGAATTAGAGGTTTTATTTTAACTAGAATAATGACCTTCTGAGCACTCTCTTACTGCCCACCACGCCCTGGACCACTGTTTCTCTCTTTGGTGATCCATTTAGTCAATTTCCTCAAATATCATTTACAGTTAATCTTTTACAATTTTCGTAAATGAAGGAGAAAAGGTATGGTAAATTACCAAGGACATTAATTATACAAGCAACATAAAATGTTTGCATGATACTCAACAATCCCTCAAATAAAAATGAAATTGTGTGCTTGCACTCACATACTAAAACTCAGTTCTTTTACAGTTTTAATTGGCTTTAACATTTAATTTGCTTAAATTATTACTTTGTTGATATAAATAGGATGTTTATTTACTCTAGCCTAGCAATAACTGAAAGAGGAAGCCTCTAAAGACAAAATATTTCATTATGTTCTATACCAGGAATCTATGAATCATAGCATAATAATTAAGGCAAATGTCTTCCATCAGTCTCAGACTTGTTGTCCATTTGCAGCACGAGACCAAAATGAAAAAGCTAGATAGCTCTCTAGTTCCTCCTGAGTCATTTTAGTGTATACTCTGGGTTATCTTGATTGAACTCTCAGAGTATCTGAAGTCCCCCCAATTTTACTGTGTTCAGAACCACCCTCCAGCCATGATAGAAAATGCAGGTGGCTCCATAAATACCTGTTGACTGAATCAAATGAATGCAACAATTTAAACTATTAACACTATTTTTGCTGTCCTTAACCACAAACCCTTGCTCACCTTTCCTTATTTTTAAGATGAATGCACCAAAAATATTGTGAATTCTCTGAATATCTGCTATAAACATATAACTAAAATATCAATATATTTTGTTTTTATTACTTAGGAATTTTTCTATGTCATGTTTCCTTATATATACACAAATAAAAATTTCTATATACAAATAAAATAATTAAGCTCTATATCTACATCTTCACAAATTACAAAAAGTACTCTGTAGAACCAGAGGAAAAAGGTGAGCAATAGGAATCCAATATATAGAAAGAAAGTAAATATATATTTTTAAGTTTTAAAACTAAGCTCTCATTAAACAATAAATTTCAAGATGGGATTTATTGGATTTATTATACATAAACTTTATATATATTTTCAGAATATATATATACACATATAATTCAAGCTCTGCTAATTACTAGTTATATGATCTATGGCAGTGTACTAAATCTCTCTGAACCTTAGTTTCCTGACCTATAAAATAAATATAACAATTACTTTATGGGGCTGTTGTGAAATTAAAAAGAAAGAATGGAATAAGTAACTTGTTCACTTTAAAATCCTATACAAATGAAATTAGTGTTTGTATGTACCACTTACTATGGACTCAAGATTAGTCTTCAAGTTTGGATTATAAGAGGAATACAAAGCATGGTTTCTTTCCACAACAAACTTAATACCCACTTGGAATTAGGAAATAATTAGAAAATGAGATGGCACTATATAAAACTAAGTTGTATGGTCCAGACTACATGTACAATAACAACTGTAAGAAAGGAGAGTTTTAAATGGGCTGGAAACTATGACCATTTTCTTTCCGAATGGAACAGGCTAAGCTTTGCCTGAACAAAGAAGCAAAGATATCTAACAGCTGCTCACCACCCTCTGTTGCTTAAAATATCAGAGGAGAGTATGAGGTTTAGGCAGCTCCGAGGGCTGAGTCATCTTCCTCCAAACATGGTATTTATTCAGGACGCAACTTTAACCCTGATGACAACAGCATTCCTTACCTCTGAGCTGCTCTAAATGCTAAGACAGCTCTGAAGGTGAAATAGACACCTCATCCAGTTTCCCAGGCAGTTACCATTCCCCATTATGCCTCTGCTACCTCCTAGTTTTGTCACAAAGTTTGTTTTAAATGAGAGAGATCTTAACAGCTGAAGAAGAGGGTCTGAGGTCAAATGAGCAATATCCTAGGTTTTCTTCTCATGACGATGTTCAGGGCTCAGACCTGAAGCAATTATAGAAAGGACTGGAGCTTGAGCCTGTACTACATATTTTTTTAGTTTCTATACCATCAAGTTCAATCATTTTGATTCCATTGTTCAAGTTTTATGAGGACCTATTTTAGACAAAGCTCTGTAAGTGTTGGATACTTAAAATTTAGTAAGGGAGATAAAAAATTAAAGTTATTTGTTGTGACAGACAATCTCACATATATTTTATGTTCTCATCTAACCTGGTAGTATCTATAACCAAGGGCTTTTATCACTATTCTTCTAGGTGAGGGGGCTAAGGCCCAGATAAGTTCAATAACTTGCACAAGGTTACACTAGTTCTAAACTGCAGAGAGAAAATTCAAACCCAAAAAAATCCTAGCTCTGAAGTCTATGCTCAATACAATTGTCAGAGGAAGAAATATGAACAAATACACAGGAGTATTTTTTTTTAAAGGAGAAGGGTTCAGGGCGTAGAATATTTTCACTATTCTAAATGATGGTGTATCATCTCATGCCTACAATCATAAACAATGAAGTGATAAAGTACTCCTCAAAAAGATAACTTTTTATACACCTTACTCTTAAACAATTATTGCCATTAATGTTTAGTTTTAATAATACATTATAAGGTTTGAATTATCACATTTTTATTATGTATCCTAAATTGCTAAATTGTGTTCTACATGGAAATTAATTCAGCCAACTCCTAGTTGTATAGTTGGCCCCTAAAACACCCACACTTATCAATATGCATCCAAGAGTAAACAGGGAATTCTTGACCTTGCCTCGGGCAGGCATAGTTATGATTTAAGTCAAAAAATTAGAACTTGAGTGGCTTCTCTTCTGTCATTTTATGGGATCAGTGGAGTTTCAAATTTTTGTTTTAATGCAAATTGCAAGAGTAATATTTTTATTTTAAAAATGTAAATTTCAGTTCATTTATAAATATTCTATGGATTTGAGTAATCTTTAAAATTAGTCATTCCTTTTATTTGTTGTTTTAAAAAAAGATTTAACATTATATTGATTACCAATTACCACATGAAAATAATTTCATCACAGAGTAATGGGTAGGGGGGCAGTTGTCATAAAAATAATCTAGTCGAAGTGTCAGATATGCTAGCAATGCCACTGTGAGTCACTAAATATTTTTGATGGGAGGAGTCAGAAAGGAATGGTCAAGGTGAATAATAAAAGACACCATCATTATTTCTTTATGTGGTTGTATATATGTCTACTTACCAACATGTTGTCAACAAAGAAAGAAAAAAAGCAGGTGACAGTTGTTAAAACAATAAAAAGTGTTAAGTTATGGAGAGTATTCCGGCATGGGGCCTTGATAGGCTGCAGCATTTTTTTGGTAAAAGATCAATTCTACCCCAAGCCTTTCTGTCCGTGAAAGCAGACAGTTCTCATCTTTAACCACCAGCATCGTACACTGTATTTCAAGAAAATTATTACAGTTTAGAGAATTTTGTCACCCAATATCTTAGAAAATGTCCACTGAGAAAATTATATTTCAGAGTGTTTTGTTAAGGACACCCAGTTGTCATAACTTGCATTGTTGTTTACAGTATTCTATGCACCTCCCTATGGGAAGATAGTACATCCCCATCTTATGGAAGGTTGGCCCAGCATGATGGCTGACTTGCTCCAGCCAGTGAAATGTCAGCAGGCTTGAGAAGTATTCTGAGTAAAAGTTTTAAGAATCAGTGTGTGGTTTGCCATATTTTTTTCCATAGTCGCTGTGATCATGAAAGCCTGGAGCTCCAATTCACCTGGGTTCCTGAGTGACTACAATAAAGAGAATGCCTTTGTCAACCTATGATGAATATATAACATAGACAAGAATCAAGCATTAGAGTTTTAAGTCGTTACGATTTTCTGGTTGTTATCACAGCAACCAAAGAGCACAACTTAATGGATGGGGTAGTCCTTACATTTGGGCAGATACTCTCAAAGCTATTCCCTAATTTAGCCAGACCAGGGGAAATTATATTTGTGGATCTCACTGTGTAGATATCAGTGGAATTGCTTTTACCGAAGAGCACCAGATATGAAGATTATTTGTAGTGAAAGACACTAGGAACGAGTCTCATGAAGCTCACCCTGGTCCACACATGAGGATGTTGCAGGAATTAGGGGTGTCCCAGACTGTAACCCAATAAACATCCTCAAAAAAACATCTCTGCTTTGGCTTTGTGTTATGAATTGTTATAGTAGTCATGAGCAAAATAAACTATTTCTGACAATAGATATTGTGCACTGCATACCTGATCAAGCTAATCTTTTTCAGGTTGGTTGCCAGGAAGGTTAGAGCAAAAATTTTGGCAAGTATCCAAATCTTTGCAAGATCCATTTTTTATTTAGTCTTAATTCTGACTTTGTGAAACTAGTCCTGTATTACTCTCTTCACAACAATTTTTAATTAGTATACTTTATTTAATTGTCTTAACCTCTTCAAATCATTTAAAAAACAATGTGGGGGAATAAACAAACAAACAGTATCAATACCATGTTATCATTCCTTCCTAAACAAGTAAATGTCATGAATCTATGTCATGGCATCAAAATGCTCCCATATCAAAATTTTCACTAAATCAATAATTTATTTATTAGAAAAGGTTTTCTTAAGCCTGAGCCCTAAATAGCCTGTGGCCATGTCAAGTTGAAAATGTTCTTCCTTGAGGAAACTGTTCTATTGACTGCATTCACTTTAGTAGTATTTTTTCTTTACAGAAAAACTTTGGAGTTCAAGATGGACAATGTAATTTTTAAATCAATGAATGAATCAGTCTAATACTTGTACTTAATTGAGCTTCTCTTATTACATAGTAAAATACTAAGCACTATTAAATCACATAAAGGAATGGAAGGCATATTCCTAGAATTCTAGCTGGGAAGTTTAATTCAATGATTAAAGCAATAAACAAAAAAAAACTCAGGATAAACAAAATTATTCTGGGTCAGCTAAGAGCCTAGAGCCTAGAGGAACTCAGAACAAAAGGATGGCAGTGTAAGAATAAAATTAATTAGAAGAAGATTTCTGGAGGAGGAAGATGTTGAAGCAAGTCTATCCATCACTATTCTTCAAAGCTTCCCTTATCACACTTACTTCTCCTCCTCCCTTAAACATTAAAAAAAAAAAAAAAAAAAAACTAGCAATTAGAATATCTGGCCCAGAGAGATTGTGAGCTCAGGCTCAGCCCCAAAGGAAGGGGCTGTCTGAACATGAGACTCAGGACCCCTAAGGCTTCATTTTGGTTTAGGTGCAGATCTGCCATTTGTTGACACACCCTTTCCCAGAACCAAGTATGTTGGGGTCACTGGGAAAGAGGAAACTTATGAATAAATTTGAAAGGGGGTTGGAAAATTTAGATGAATACCAAAGGAGTCCTTTGTGAAGAAAATTAAGCAGTCATTGCCATAGAGGACAAACGTTCTAACTGGCTCTGCTCCACAGCAACCTCCCAAGATTTCCTCCAGGAGGCAGAGGCATGGCTCTGTGTTAAATGGCTTAATTTTCTTAATCAACTATTTCATTGTGAGTTTTTAATTTCATTCCCATGCCTATTTTTTTTTCATTTTGCCATAATACAGCTCTAAATACCGTGGCAAACATTTGACAGTTTGCTCAGCAGGTGCTGGGCTCTGCAGAGCTTACAGAGCTCTACCTTTTATTAATTGGGTTTCAAAATGTGTTCTTGTGTGAACAGAAGCTAAGATGGGACTATTGTACCTGTCAACATGAAGCTGGGCGAAATAAAATATTTGGAATGTGTTTTAAAATAACTCATTGTGAGTTTGATCGGTGGAGAATATAAAAGAAGAAATATTCTTTAATGTTGAAATAAATAATTGTGCAATCAAAACGGCAATAAAATTAAAGAAACGGTGAGGTTTGTTCAAGGTTCTTCAGTATTTGATAACAATGAGAGTGTTTTCTTTCTGCCCAATAGGTTATGCATTGATGAGATAGTTCTGAAAAGGCATTTTAATGAAAAATCTAGAGACCTGGGGCGGTAGTAACTACTTTGAAAACCAACAACTAAAGCTCTCTGTATACCTGTGATGTTTTCAATTTAATTTTACCTCATTCAGGAAGGCTTTTCTTTTTTTATTAAGAAAAACTCTCAATCTGAAATCTCAAATCCTAATCTAAAAGAAATTCTGCTTAGCACTGGCCTTCTGAGAAAGAAGTCTCTCTTTTGGTGAAGCAGAAGTATCTTTGTAACTCTTTTCCCTTTTACATATACGTGCTTCAAATTCAATGAACTTTAATGACATAAATTCTAAAACTAGAACTTAGTGCAGAAGATAAAAGGAAAGTGAAGAGAGAACAAGAAGAGTTGACGAAAAACTCAGGGATGTGTCAGGCCCTCTCTTGTCATTACCACTGTCATCTCCATCGTTAACTTTGCTCAACTCTGAAATAATGAATGTTATCTGTGACTTTTCTAGGGACCATCTAGGCAGTTCATTTCAAAAGGGTTATGCCCGAAGTTTTAAGCATGGAGAAAATAGAAATGAGGCTACAACAATCATAAGAAGAAAAACGAGAAGTGGATGTATGTGTGTGTGTGAGTGTGTGTGTGTGAGTGTGTGTGTGTGTGTATTTTATTATTATTAAGAAACATATTAACATTGCAAAAATCTTAAAGAGTTGTGGCAATAGACAAAGTAAAAACTGAAAACTACCTAAAATTCTACTCTAAGAGGTGAACACTGTTTGATCTATTCCCTTCTGGATAATTTTACAGGTATTTACACACACACACACACATACACACACACATTTTTTAAAAACAAAACTAGAGTTACATCAAACTGTGTTTCAACTTGCTTTTGTATGCTTGTCAACATATCAAGGACAGTATTTTCATATGAGATATAGAATTGCCACATTCTTTAATGTCTGTCCACTATTTCACTTAGTGGATGAAATATAATTTCTTAACCAGTTCTGATTGGCAAATGTTTACAATGTTTATATTTCAATATTTAATCACTTGAGTAAATATTTCTGGAAGATAAATTTCTAAAAACAGAACTAAGGACTTAGAAGTTAAAATTTTGCTACATATTTCCAAATTACCTCCAAAAATGTTGTAGTTATTTACATTCCCATTGACAATGTTGAGGAAATATGCCACTCCATGTATTTTTAAGCTTTGCTAATCTGAAAGATAAAATATATCTCATTATTGTTCAAATTTGCATTTTTAGCTACATTGAGGTTAGTTATACATATTACTTAGAGTCTTTACAATATTGAGTCAGTTCACCAAGGTATATGGTATAGATTTGAATTTGTTGTCTTTTTGATGTCTTCCAGTAAAGTTAAATTATTTTCCTGATATCTTGAAAATTTCATGTTAAATTCTACATATTATATATATATATATATATATATATTGCTGATGAGCTGGGATTTTTTAATTACATTTTCAAGTGATTATACTAATATAAATAAAACCTGCTGATATTTGAACTTATATTTTATTTCTAGCCACTTTCCTGACTTATATTAGTTTTAGTAAACTTTAGATTGGTTTCAGTTATTTTTTGAAACCAATTTGTGAATGTTCTTAGGTAAACTATCATAATGCTACAGGTGATACATTTTGCCTTTTATTTTCTGATATTTATGCAATAATGGTCATCCTTGTCTTACTTCATAATTCAGTGAGAAAGCCTTTAGTTTTTCATTGTTTTTGATAGTGTTTTCTCATTTACTTGGGGCCCTTGATCACTTCGAGAAGCAAACAAAAGTTATAGGTCCCCTTTCTCCTCCCTTCAAATACATGTGCTGCATAAATAAGCCAATTTTTTACATATTTTTTAATTTTGATTCATACACCCCTCGCTAACACAAAAATATACCACAGGACAGGCTCAACTGACATAACTAACGTAGTTTCAACAGGACTAGTCAAAGGAAATTTTCCAAGTAGGTGAAGGGTGTCAATTTAATGCAACAAGCATTTGTTGAGCTCTCATTAGGCATTCTTGTTACCCAATATAAAGGTTAGCTTTCCAGTGCAATTAAAAACAGACACTCTGCAAGACACGGGGTATAAATTCTCCATTAATTACTCTCAGCCTATCCAGAAAAAGAGACAGATAGGTAGTAAACAGAACAACACAAATAGTGATATTAAAGATGTGTGCATTCTGGATGACAGTGTACCCGGATACTGTTTTCATCAACTGCAGGAAGTTTTGCAGAAAATGAGCCTTTTGGAGTAAGAGTATACAGATAGTATTATAAGTGCAAAGACATTTCAAGTAGAGAAGCAACAAGAGCAAAGGTGGTTTGGTCTGATATGTTCGTAGAATGATGGGTAGTTCCCTATGCTTGGAACACGGGAAAAGTGCAAAGATTTTCACTGCACTGTTTGAAATGACTTTGTTGTTATGGTAGCCTCAGCCAAAATAGCATAGTGTTACAAATCTTGCAAAATAAAATTTCTCAGAAACCTCGCACAAATTGCATAACTCTTGAACTATTTTGTTTCAGGGTAGAAATATCATAGACATTCTCATTATTACCACTGGCTTACCAATTTAGTTCTTTTGTTCCTTTCTTACTTAATTGATCCAGAATACTGTGGCCTGCTGAGAATGACTGAGGGCTTTCTTTGTATGGTACCAATTTCAGAAACTTCTGGCTGAATGCATAGTTGAAGTTGTTAGCAGTTACTGGAAATTTAGTGTAACAAAAACTGGCTTTGAGCAGATTAACCTAGAAATACCAATTATCTACTTTACATAGCCATAGAAAAGGATATGTCTCTTGGAAATATTTGCTTATCTTCTACACATTACAATTGAATTCCTTGGACATATTTGTCTGTGAATGGCATATTTCTTTTCCCATTGTTTCTGTCAGTTCATTCTCTCTCCTACCTTGATTATATTGTATATTATATTATATTATAATGTGTATAAGTAAACTATAATATATTATAATACATTATAATTATATTATAATTTTCTTGATGGATTTTTCCTTCATCACTATTTCTAAGCATTCTTCAGTACTAGTCATCAAACCAGAGTTTACAAACTGAAAATCTGGTCATCTAATTTTTCCCAGTTGTCCTTTAGTATCAGCAGGGCCCCCAACCCCTACCCATGGATAACAAAGTTTGCATATGCTTAAGTATTATATAAAGTGTATAATATTTGCATATAACCCATGCATGTCCTTCTGAATACTTTAAATCATCTCTAGTTTACTTATAATATCTAATGCAATGTAAATGCTATGTAGATCATTGTTATTTTGTATTGTTTAGAAAATAATAACTAAAAAAAGTATGTACATGTTTAATATAGACACAACCAACATAGGCCTAACTATATAGTATGGGTCAGCAATAATATTTTTTTCATATATTTTTCTATCCATAGTTGTTTGAATTTGTGAATGTGGAATGCACAGATATGGAGGACCAACTGCATTTTGTTTGTCCTCCTCTCTCAATTAAATCAGAATATATAGAGTGAGAGTGTTCAAGGGTGGGAGTGTAGAGGTTGTGGTAAATATCAGTATTGTTTAAAAGATACTGAAATGATTCTCATGAACAGCTAGGATGGAGAACTACTGAAACAAACATCATCCCTCATTAATCCTTCAGCCTCTCTACTCATACCTACCTACCTCCGTCCCCTATTCTAAAATAGGCCCTAATTAACTGAATTTAGGTTCTCTAGGAAACAATCAACAGCCACATTCTGTTATGGAAATGACCACTGTTGCAAGACATTTTCTTGTAATTACGAAAATCCATTAATTTTCACAGTTGAGATGCTAAATTTATACATGTAAAGGAAAAATATCATCAATAAAAAAATATTGTTTCCTATTTTTTTCCACCTCTCTCTCCCCAGTATAAAACCAATGAGTTCTCTTTATGCATTGCCCACTGGTCATTTGTCTCATTCCTTTAATTTGTGAATTCATATGACTGGCAACATATTTATATAGTATGATTACCATGGCAATAATTTTCACAGCAATTGTGGTGTTTAAAACACATTAAAGAAAGAAAAAAGTGACAGAAATGCTGAGGAAATCCTAAAATATTCCTTTAGTCTTTTAGTCTTTTAAATGTAAAATATTGCCTAAAGTATTCTATCATGTAGAAGATAAGAATATTCTATTGAAGACACAAATTACACCAATTTAGGTTTTCTTTCTCCTGGTATTGCCTTAGCTTTATCTACACAATTTAAGCCAACGTTGCTTTGGTAAACTCTTTGTTAGTATTTGTCAAATTATTGTTAGATCTCCCTACTGTCAGTTTTGTTATTATAGTCATATCTTCAAAGTGTATTTGTAATGCATTCCTCATAGATAATCCTAAAACAAGCTGTTGTTAACCATATTATTATAGCATATACAGTTGAAAATTATTTTCACAAAATGCCAAATAGGTTGAGAGGCCAGTGGAGAATAATACTGAAAGATATCATCCAAAAGCCATCATAAACGTGCTCTTTCATCTTCGAGCCTAGCTCCTCTTGGTTCTACTCCCTCCATGATCCCACTTTTACAAAACATCACATGGGTATTTCCCACAGGACTTGGGGTACACATGTGACTGAATGGTCATACTTGGTTATGTTGACTCCATTAATTTCTGCCTTTCTTTCAGTCTATACTAACTTTATTGGATGAATTCCAAATGAGTGATACTGCTTTAAGCACAGTATGTTTCCCCAAATCAAAATGTCAAATTTATGCTTTAAAGCAATTTAAAATAATTAAAAATAATGGTAGGTCAAAAACAATTTTCCTTATCTTAATTGATATCATGCCCACAAATAGCAAAAATTTATTTCTATGCAAAAGCTGTTCAGCCCTGTGCTAAGTACTAAAAGACCTGAATTCTATTTTGGGTGGTAGCACTGATTTCCTGCTATGTCTTTCACTTTCCACATTTATGAAACCAGCAAGTTAGAGAAAAATAAATCGTGTGCCCTTAGGGCATAAGGATCTCAGGAATTAATGAGTTAATAATTCACACACTGCATGTGTTCCTTAGCCTTCATAACACATGACAAATGTAAAGTTAAAATAACTATGAAAGATAAAAGTAGCTAACTGCATTAATTTTGTGATGTGTATGGTATTTGGATTCTACAAATCCTGCCCTAACATATGGTAGCATTTAGCCAATACTCTTAATAATATTTATAAGCAGATTGAGAATTAGCTCACAAATTCAGTTCAGGAAGTTTATTCTGATGATTTGCTTTTCATATTCTGTGAAATGAATTGCATTTGGAGGTCAGAAAAAGTGCCTTAGAGGGGCACTTCTTTAAAATTTAAAGTAAAGTTGATCTAGTTGAACATTATAATAAGGTCCTCATAATTGGCATCTCTCCTGGGAGTCAAACTTTGTAACTTTCTGCTTGATTAGACAAATTGTTGCATAATACAGAGAAAGATGGCAAAAGGCAGAGCAAATGGTCTCTGTATTTACTGATTTTCATTTTCAGCCATGAAAAAGAGGTAAACATACTACTGTATGTGATGACAAAGCAGGAATTGGGACCTAACTCCAAACCTAGCTACATTCACTGTTCTCACAGTTCATTGCAACATGAATGCAATTCCCACCAAGTATATTTAATTTGATCCTTTGACCTCTTGACTTGTCACTAATATTTTTAAAGAAGAGGGAAAACAAGAAAAGAAAGGAAAATAACTGTTGTCAGTCAAGTGGAAAGCAATCAGCTTCTAAAGTTGACATTGCCTCCCCAAACACATCATCACATACACACCTACAAATCTCAGTTTTCTCCTTTACTACCTCATATTCCAACTATCCCAGTTATCCACCCACCTACCAACATACACACACATACACCCACACATGCATGCACATGCGTGTGCAAATGAGGCAGATAGAACCATACAACTATTTTAACAACATCCATATGAGTCAACAACTTAGAAACAAGTGACACAAAGGCTAAAAAGAAATCACTTTTACACTCTGACAAAGTAATTAAAAGAAATTCAAATTCACATGTATTTTTCAGGGTAATTTTTCAAGTAATGACTTCCTAAAAATTCTGTTTGAAAACATAAACAGTGTACTTCATACATTGTTTTTAAACTTTAGTAACCATTTGAACATGTTCTGAATTTTAAAATGGAATAAAAGTCCAAGTTTACTTGTGGCCTACTAAATGAGCTTCCTGGATCAGAAATAAGAGAACAGAAATACTTGTTAAGTCTGTAATATGCCTTAGACATAAGACTATCCTAGAATTTTAGGTTAGAGAGCTCTCTTATAATAAAAAGATTGTTATATTAAATGTGAATAAGTCAGAAACACACTTTAAATGTTTTATTTGTTCCCCAAGAGGGTACATTTTAAATTAATTGAGCAAACTTTTGTTTTTTTAACTCGGCAAGAGATTTTATGTAATCGTCTCACACTTAAAAAGATTTTGAAATTTTTACATCACTGTATGGCAATTAGTTGTCCATCTCTAATTTTCATTTAGCTTATTATTTTCCTCTGCCAATGAATTTGGCTTAATGCTCCATTTTAGAATGTGTAAACAGAAGCATAAGCAGATGATTTTTATTGGACCCACTCTAATTAAAAATAGCTAAGTTCGTATTAAAACAAAATATATACACCACAATATTTATGTGTCAACATTTTGAGCAGTCTTTTTCCTGACATCAAGACATTTTCCTTATATTACAGCCACCTGAGAATATGTACAAGAATGTACATTTTACATACCCATAAGAGCCCTTATTAATGTGAGTATATTCATACTACACTCGCTAGCATATCAAAGCACTTAGAACATTGGTGGTAGAATATTTGGTATCAAATAATTTCCTTATAAGACGAGTCTAGTGTCATCTGAGCAAAAATAATTTTTGTTTCTCAATTATATAATCAAATGAGAGCTCTGGGCAACAGAAATTGTTTTCCTGAGATACAGGTAGTAAAGCCCATTCACTTCATAAGGCATTTTTTTTCTTGTTTTCACAAAATTTTAAGAATGTTAGCTCTGTGCTTCCTAGACCATGGCACATTAGAAGCTACAAATAGAAAATGGATAGAACTGAGTAAGAGAGTGAGTACCCCAGCACTGATAAGGGTAAATAGTTGTTAGAAAATCTATTAAAATCAAACAAAAAAATATAGTAATTTGAGATTATAATATAGAGATTTATTGAAAAGCAAAATTTCTCCATACTTTTAATAGGCTATAAGTGCATTGGTACATTTATATTTATAGTTATATCTGAGTCATAAAAATAGTTATATTTAATAGGCTTTTTAATATGTTTAAGAAAGCAAAGAAGTTTCAAATATAATTATAAATGTTGCCAATATAAATAATCAGATTTTTTTAAGTTTTCAAGTTAAAAAAGTATGTTTTAGATATTTAGGATATTTATTTTCACAGAACACCTCATTTTCTAGCAACCACAAAACTGAGACATTTGGCATTGATATAATTTAAAATTCCAATGATTAGTTCGTTGAAGTAAAAAGTTATTAGAGTTCAAGTGAAAGACTAGGTGAAGTTTTATCTAGCAGAGACCAAGCCTGCTGCGACATTGAAAATGTTTTGTTGGTCACTAGACGAATGCAATGAGTAAGGCAGGATTTTGTTGACTATCCCGGTTTTATTGTTTTTTAACCAATTAGCAATGTTTTCACAGACAGGACAATAGCTGAGTGAATCGCAAAGATATGGTGGTTAAATAAGACCAAGGTGCCTTGCTGCTGACTTCATTTCCTGGTTTGGCTAGATCCTGCATTTTTCTGGTCCCGGGAGAATCTTCATTTAAAAAACCTATTGATTCTTTTCATACAATCCACTCATACATAAACACATGCCTACCAATATGGGAGTATAAACAAGTTCTGGTCTTATGTTTTTGCAAGGGGTAGGGAAAGAGGACATTGTACAGGATGGCAGTTTTTCGATTAGGCATTTTAGAAAGCATGCAAAACTGGTTAAATGTGAGTTTCCTTGAGGGTAGCAACCAGAAAATAGTTTAGCTAGCTGATGAACCTAGTCCACGGTAAACATTCACTACCTGTTTGATTTGGCCATGTTCTTTCAGATGAGACCCTCACACCCCTGGTTACTGTTAATATTGCATGTGTTTTATACCATCATGCTTTGTGGTCTAGTGGCAAAGCGATATCATAAAATTCCAGTAACACAATAATATCTGATGTCTATTGTTCAAACACGGAGAATACACAGGGCAGGCACATTGGGTGCTACTGGCCAAGCTGATGACTTACATCTGATCCAGATGTCTGAAGTCATTTGTAGCCAATTCTCTAGTCTAGCCAATTAGTATTAACATTGAAGCAATTGACTTACCTGCTGACAGGCTGAATCAGCATGTAATTTATGACTTGGACTTCTGTAATTGTTTTAATAGCTTTCTTATACCTTTTCCATTTTATTTATTACAATAGGAGCATTTAAAATAAGAACTCTTCACCAAAGGAAAGGGATGCAAAGTTCTTAAACATTTTAATAATCAGAGACCTGTCTTTTTAAGAGGATCCACCCAGGAAAATCTTGCCTATTTTTTCTTTTAACTCATCAGTTTGGAAAAACATTGGACTATTTTTCACCATCTTGAGTTATTATTATCCCTTAAATTCCAAATTGCTTATTGTCTATACTAAGACCTTCAAAGACCTCAAAGATCGATTTGCTCTTCCCTATGTTATTAACTATAAGAACTGAAAAAGAAACCATTCCTTCCACTCTGATTTCTCCTCACTAATCAGGCCAAGAATTCTGGACTTCAAAAGGCCAGTTTTCTGCCACGATGGTGCCAGCCTGTCTCCATTCTGTGTGCATGTACTTTCTGCTCCTCACTGAAGACTGTAGGAGGATATTCCCAATCTCACCAACACTGATGACAAGCAAATGTCAGGGCCACCAGAGGTGGGCTAAGAAAGAACATAGAACAAGGCCAGTTTTGTGAAGAAAAATGAATAAACAAATAGTTTTAGTCCACTTAGCTAATGAAACAAATTATGGCTCAATACTGAACTGCTATACTTTATGACATACCATGGAGAATACCAAAGAAAATATTGCCTGGGGAGATGTATGCTCAAACCTTCCCATCTGCAGCTGCTATCAATTACTCTGCCCTGATGTGACCAGAAATCTCAGTTTTCAATAGAAAAATATGAGTTG
Organism: Cynopterus sphinx; assembly: GCA_030015415.1. Taxonomy (NCBI): domain Eukaryota; kingdom Metazoa; phylum Chordata; class Mammalia; order Chiroptera; family Pteropodidae; genus Cynopterus; species Cynopterus sphinx. Next base: position 113,354,541 of record CM057386.1, on the reverse strand, counting down.
TAAAAGAATCCTTATTGGCCACCCCGACATTCCCCTCCCCACCCCCACCTCCTGATTCTGTTTTGCTTTTCAAACATTTGAAATGTCCACATACTTTGTATCTTAGCCCACAGGGAAGTTAGAAAAGCAAACTTAGCTAGTTTCAGGGCAGAGGAGAGCTTTTGTGGCTTACAGAGACTCTCCACCGGATTACAAAAGCTCATAAAAAGGATACCTTCACCCTAAATGTTATATAAACAGAGTTCTGCCTGTGTGTGATTTACGCTCTTATTGAAGATCTTGAATCTTCTTTCTCTTCATGCTAGAAGATGAGTGAAGGACAAAAAGGCCATTTAGAACAGTTAACCTGATCATTTTTTAAAAGATGTGTACAAATCACTGGGGCTGGGATCCCGTTTGTCAACCAAATTGTCAGGAAATAATTTATTACTGACAAGAACAAAGTGTGCAGCTGGATATTCCAAACAACGGCATGCTAAATGAGCCAGAGACTTGTTATAAATATCTTCCCCAGGACTGCATTTCCTATAGTCTAAAATTATTCTAGAAGCAGCATGGCATAATGGAAAAGAAGAATTGTACTGGACATCAGGATGCTGGGGTTTTCTTTTGCCTGTTCTAGTAAATAGCTTTGCTATCAAGTTTTGCCACCTCTTGATTTTATAAAAGAAATTAGAAATTAAAAAAAGAAAAGAAAAGAGAGTTACATTGATATCCTATACATGAAATATTGCTATTTAAATGCTACACAAATTAATCTAGGCTCATTTAAAACATAAAAGAAAAAGAGAATTTCAAAGAAAAAAAAAGAAGGGCTGTTATAAAGTAGCCTTTAGATTTCTGTGTAAATTATATTATCAAGAAATTGTTCTTCTGGCAGAGTTAGTACAATAAATTCAAAAATTAAGAAAAGTTAATAAATCAAAAAAAGACAAAGTAATTAGATTTAGACTTCACTTTAAAAATATAAATTTTTTAAAGAAATGAATATAAACAAAACCACCCTTCTTTAGAACTCCCAGTCTTTTAATATTGTTATATTCTACCTTATTTTACAAATCTCTATGTGTCTGTCTTCCCTGCTAGATTGTAAGCTTCTAGATGGCAGGGCCCATATTTCATTCATGTTTATTTCATTCAAATTGATTTTGTCCAGAGAGGCACTCAGTAAATATCTGTTGAATTGATTTCTATTTTCAACATATTAGATGAGTGCAACAAATACTTAGATGGAATAATCAATCAAACTCAGCTTTTTGTAAATCTAAATTTTAGATGAGTCGCTGAACTTCCTTCTCTTATAAATGATTGGGGAGACTGTGATTTCACGTAACTCTATGAAATATCTAACCAACTAGAAAGATTCTTTTTTTCTTGAAAGAAAGAAAAATATCAAACCCTGGGAAGGTAAATTTATGCTTATCTATTCGAATTTCTATCACTCATTCCTTTATCTATTCATCATATAGTTAATGGGTATCAGATACTCTGGTTCTACAACTGTGAATAACATAGGGTCGCTGCTTTCAATAATGTTTCTAGGCTATGGAGAGAGGTCAATCACAATGAAGTGGGATAACCGTGGTGATACTGATACACATGCAATACATCGATAGCTCATAGACACCTGAATGAATGCTGAGGACCATCTGAAGCTTCTCAGAAGAGATGATGCTAAGCTGAACAATGAAGGGTAATTCCAAGTTAGTCAGCACAAAGGCCCAAGACTTATAGAGAAAGACATTTTACATTTAGTTGTATTTAACAAATTTTATATTTATATTTAGTTAACAAACTTTACATAGCACTTATTTGATGTCCGACATTTTCCCAAGCACTTTCAAAACACTAACTCCTTAAATACTCAAACAAATATATCAGGGAACCATACATAATCCTTTATTTTTCAGAGGAGAAAATCTAGACACAAAAAGAATTAATAATTTCACAAAGTAAAATAGCTAGTAGGTGGCAGAGCTACAATTTGAATCCTAGAACATGGGGTCAGAGTTTATGCTTTTAACTTTCTAGTTATATGCTGCTGCTCTAAGGCTGGGATGCTAGAGAGCCTGGCTCCTCCCACTCATGTTTTCTCCATTTACCCTCTGCCTCAGCATTGTATGCATCAGATTCTGTAACAATTTGTTTTTGTGTGTACTTGTTTGCTGTCTTTCTGCCTCATTACATTGCAATCATTGCGTGGGGCTCTTACTGAGGTGTTCTAAGCAGGAGAGTCATGAGGTCTTATCTTATTCTAGAAAGAGCACTCTGATTGAAGCACAAGAAAAAGATATCATTTTGGTTATATCTATGGTTGATCTGCTATTAAAATGAAAATTTTGGCCAGGCACATTCCAAAGTGGGGTGATAGAACAAGAAGCAAAAATGTTTCAAAGTAAGCAGTTAAGATCTACTTTAGATGATTCTTAAATGCCTTGACCACATCAAAGTATAAAAGAATGTAGAACTGAAGATTAAAAGATAATTTTTGGGGGGGAGAAGACTCGTTTGAAGAAGCTTTTGCTCTGAGTCACTACTATCCCATCTCTGCAATATGACTACCAGTACAGCTCAAAGTTTCTTCAACAGAGAGTTTCACTTCTGTACTTCATGCTCCTTCTTCCCTGGACATTTACATTGTGGCACCCACATCTAGAACCCTCTCTGGTACCTTCCCACCCTTAATCTGGAAGCTGAGTGTGTGATTATGAGCAAGACTCTGAAATTAAACATGTTGCTGAAAATATGACTTTATTGAGTAATTTTTTGAGCTTGAAATACTTAGTCTTCTAACCTCAGTTTCCCCATCTGTAAAATGAGGACAATAATATTTAACTCATAAAGTTATAGTGAGGATTAAGTGACATAATAAACAAAAATATCAAGCCTATGTCCTGGCATGTATTAAGCACTGATAAACATTTGTTGAAAAATTGAATAAGTGAGCAAGTGGGCTCTGATGCATCCAATTTTCTCCTCATATTGGAAGGCCACTCCCTCTAACATCTGCCAGGCCAAGTCCTACTGATTCTGAAAAACCTGGACCAAGAGGCTACAATCATCACAGAGAATGAGTAACCTCTCACTGTATTAATGTTTCAGTCTCCAAGATATACTATTAGATGGAAAAAGCAGGGTGCTTAAGAGTGCATCTGGTATCATTTGTGAAAAAAGTTATGTCAACTTCTGTGTAGAAAGAAGGGGAAATAAGACATAATAAGTCTATTATTTCCATTAGGTAGAAACATTGAAAGAATAAGCCAGAAACTACTATTAGCAGTGTTTTAATTCAGCATCCCCAAATGATAGGGTCCTCTTTGACCATGCATAGAAGTGATATAGATATATGTGCACTGAGATCAATTATTGTTTAAGGCTCTAATTATATATATATAATCCAAACTATTAGTTAACTCAGTTAAATTCATTCTAAAATCCTATATTCCAAGTGAGAGGGGAGGTAAAAGAAAAGAGAGACCTCACCTTGTACAAGGCACAAAGCATTTTATATACATTAATCCTTTTCCCATTTGCCCCAAGAAATTCCCAGCTGCAGCATTTACCCCCAGACAACTCACAGATTACAATTCTAACATCACCCCCCAAAATTGCCACAAAATATCTCACTTTTATTATTATTTTCACATCACCCTAGTATACCGATGGTCTGAAAACAAATGATATTTATAGCATTCTGTTTTTAGTAGGTCGATCACTGAAAATGTCAAATTCTAGAAAACATAGCATTTCTGCATGTGATGTTAAATGAATGCAGGCAGCAAGCTGCACTTTTTTTTCTAAATGGAAAATTAACTCAAGTGATCTTCACAGCCCTTGGAGGTGGTAACTATCATACAAAGGAAGAAACTGGAGGTCAGGCATCAAATAGCTAGTAAGAAGTGGAGCTGGAATTCCAACTCACCTCTAAGTCCCAAGCCTTGCCCACTTTCAGTCACACAGTGTGGCCTCTACATTTTGCTCAGTTTGGTAACTGATGTGGTATTGATAAGCATGATTTACTCCTGCTTCATTATTGAAATTGCTAATAACATCGTCTAGCAGCGATGGTTGAGTACAGACTCTCTCTGCCCACCAACAGAAACTTCCCCTCTGTGCAGAAATTATTTCGCAATACTTCTTACATACACCTCTTCAGCCAGTTATGAATTCATATAAGTGTGCTTTTCTCTGACCTTATTTCTACATATTTCCACATATATAACCTAATATTCCATTCAATTCCGAGCTGAAGACTAAAGATTATAAAAATGCAATGCGTTTATTTTGGCACAAACTGTTTTAATCAGCTAATGTTGATTTCTAATCATCACTGCTTTCTAGTTTCAATACCTACAATTCATGAAAATAAGCTGATAAGTTTAGTATAATTTTATAAAAAGTTTTTAGAAAATTATATTGATGTCATAGCTTCTCTTTATTTCTTGGACTCTACTTAAAAAAATAAAAACTTGGACAGTATTAGCTTACATCTATTTTTTGCCAGGATAGGGAGAGGCATTTCCCATTTTCTATATTTTTCCATTTTAAACACATTTTGTGAGCAAATAAACAAAAATTCTATGTTCTGAAAATGTACTTATTTGAGTTAACATGACTTAGAGAAGACAGGTGTTTCCTTACCATCACTTTATCAATTAAGAGCTTTGGTTCCATCATAATGGTGATGTTTGTTCACTCCTTTCCAAGGTGAAAATCCTGGATGGAGAAGATGTAAATAGAACAAATCAGAATTTCTGCCTTTTTTGTAATATTTGTCAAGGTTACAGTGTCTATGCCATGATTGGATCTCCATTAGTCTTCATTTTTAATGTTACTTTTAAAGTCATTTCTGTATTAATTAGTATTTTTCACAAGCCTCAGCTCATTCTCCTTAGACTCATTCACAATTTTGAGCTACTTGCATTGTTGTTGCTGTTGGTCAGTGATATCGTGGCTGTCCTCCCATATTATTTACACACCCTTTTGAACTCTGGCATCAAGGATGAGTGAAGTCACACAAATGAAAATATTTCTGTAAGCCAGTGTTATTAAATGACATAGTCTGATTGTAGAAGAATTTAGGGTTTGAAAATATTACCAAAATCTCATTAGCACATCTTTCACTGATTTCCTTTCCTTCCTCCTGTTTTTCATTCCCTTTTCATGAATGATAACATTGAGCATTAATCTCCTAAACAGAGCCTATCAACCCAAACATTACAGTGGGAAGAGGGTATCTCTGTTTCCATAACCTAGACCCTCATTTAGATGCACTAGGACTGGGATACTTTTTATAATTGCCAATTGAAAAGTTGGTATTTTTCTTCAGGGGTGGGCTAATTTGTTTTTAAAATCAGAATTTCCAAACTATAGAGTCAAACTATAGAACAGAAGCAAATAATTTGTAGGGCTGAAGAAATTATTTGCTCCCCTGGGACAATTTTCATTCATCCTTCCTGCATCATCCTATGTTATATGGGACTTTTTTCTCTTGGACAGATTCTATGAGAAAATTTCCATATAAATAGACATCAGTAAGAACCCAGTAGCTTTAAACCCAGAAGGCCATTGCTTTGCTCATTTAATCTTGTTTAGGTCACTTAGCTTTCTGAAAATAAAAAAAAAAAAAATTGTCAAGAGAGCATCAGTATTTCCTAGACCAGATCTAAATGAAATACTATTTTTAAATATTACTAAGAGATAGTTCTCTTTGCCATACATTATCCAAATGACCCTAAGTTCCTCTCAGTTGAAACATCATCAGCTCTGTTTTGACTTGTCTAACAACCGAGCAAGTATTTGAAAGATGATAAGAGCATTCAAGACATTACAGGCAGCACAGGCAGCCCTTCCAACATGGGCACTGACTTTGACACCCAGTTTCCTGGACTGAGCTATTTACAAGTGATGTCTTTTTCCTAAACCCTTTTTCCCACATCCATGCACAGATGGAGAGGGAAGTGGGGTCTTATGTCATTTCCATTTCCTCCTCCGTAGGAAGCCTCTCCTTCTATTCTTTATCTCAATTTTAAACAGAAGATTCTCAAGGAGTAAAATGCTCATTAGCAAAGAAAATGTCTATTTCCAAGACAGAATCTGTTTATTTCATGAGAGAGGAAAGTGATAATAGTTAATGTCTAACAGAGAAAACTGTTCTTTGGACTCTGCTACATCATGGCCGCTGTAGGAATGAGTCATAAGTTGAACAACTCTTTTTTATATATGTATATATCTTTACAACACATGTCTTTCCCTAACTAAGCAGCTTGCTGAATATCAACAATGCAAAGGAATGAAAGAAATTTAGTCAAGGGCAGCAAGTACCTCATACCCATTTGTTATGACCAGTGCCCAACAGCATGTCAGTGTCTGGCTGGCAGTATGCTTGTGAAATTAATTCTTTTTTAGATTCTTTTTTTTTTCTACAGACAATACATGAGAGGACATTGACAAGGCCTTCAAAACTAGGACAATAAGAAAATAAGATTACTTTCTATCACTTAAATTCAAAAAATAAACAAAATAGGTCAGAAGAGAGAAAACCAAATTTACCAATGGCTCATTGCCTTGAAAATATGGTTCTAGCTCCGTCATAAATTATATAATATTGAAAAATTCACATAACTTCTGTGAGACTTACTTTTCCCATCTATAAAATTGAAAGGTTAGCCTAAATTATCTCTAAGTTATTTTCCAATTCAAACACACCATGTATCCTAAACAACTCCCATAAATACCTGGGTTAGCATTGCCCAGCATTAACTTTTACAAAAGTCTACCCTTTTGAGGGAAATAGATATAGAAATAGATATAAAAAGCCAGGAATTTCAGGAGGTCATACATTTCAGAGTACTGTACTGCCTACCTCATGGGTTCAGTAATCATTTCTACTTTTCCAATTAAATACTTTCCCTCCCTTGTTTGCATTTGGTTCTTCTTAATAAATCAACAAAAGAGCTAAAAATTGTAAAGTGATTTACTCGAAGTCACACAAGTACCCAGAGATAAAATCTGGGTTTTTGTTTTGTTTTCTTTCCCAGGTTTCTTGTTGTATTAAATGCAGCCTTATTTCATGGTGTCATGTTTGTCACCATCATGAAACTTTCTGGGGTCCTGCTGAGTACACAGCAAGTTACCAGACCCCATGGGAATTTCTGTGGCTCACAAAAGGCATGACTCCTACACATGCACTTTCAATCTAAAATAATCCCATCTGTTTGACCTTTTGAATGTAGTACATAAACATCTCTGTCCTTCAATAAGAAAATAACACCACTACAGCTCAATCTGAATGATACTCACAGAGGAAGAAACAGAGATTCAAAAGAAGTTAATTAGCTGGTCCAAAACCATATGGTTAGATTTTAATAAGACTGAAACTAGAATTCAGGATCTTCCTTCTTCTTGTTCAATTTATTTTTATCTAAATCATTTTACTTCTGAGCTACATAGTACAGATTCTTTAAAAAATCAAAATCCTGCACAACTCAAAATCCTTTCTTTTAAACATTAAAAATGGCTTTTCCAAGTCTCAGAGATCATAGCTGAACCATTTTAGGTCTGGCACAGTGAGTTTCACACACTGTTCTAGATGAAACAGTGGACTTTAATCATTCACTGAGCATCTTCTGTGGCTGGGAAAAGATCTGGAATCCCTGAGAGCCCCCAAGAAAAGGTAAGCCATGAGCCCTGCCTTCTATGTAGAAAGGCAAAACAAATGAACTCTTTAAAAAGGTACCTTGTAAGGCAGTAAATGAGCAGAGAGTAGCAATCTTCCAAGTTAACTTATTTACATTTATTTTGTATCTACTATAAATTCTCAGTGTACTAAAGGCTGCCGAATCTATTAACAGTGTTAAATAATCCTTACGAGAAAACTAAAGACATAACCCAATCAATTCTTGACAAAGGAGCATTATACAAGGGTTCCACGGGCCTGTGTATGCACCTCTGTGTATTTGTTCCCCGTTCTTATTCTTGCTGCTCCTGTGTATCTTACTTTTTCTGTTAGGAATACTAATATAATGGCAGAATTGCCCAGAGATCATAAAACATTATAGGTGAGAAGGATGTTATTGGATACTTAGCCCACACTCTGCCCTTCCTTCATATAGAAATACATCCTTCACATCCCTCATACAGGGGTTAAGCCTCTGTGAACGTATTTCCATATGAAGAAAGTTATTCTTTCTTGAGCTTCCTCATTCTAATTGAGAGACTACTTCTAATTATTAAAACATTTTCTTTAGATAGCAGGATTCTAAACTTGAGAACCTGAGCTATGGCAACCCTAGGATGCAGATGCGCTGTCAAGTCAGTGGAGGCAGTGGGGGTGGGCCAACCAATGGAAGAATTATTCAAGAAACATAAATTTGACCCACAGGAAAAAGCTGGTGTCAGATGATGAGGCCATTTTAAATAGACCATATTCTCAGTCTTCCCCATTTCCCTCTGACCTCCCTAGGCTCAATAGATTCAATAGATGAGCAAAGTAATGGCTTTCTGGGTTTAAAGCTACTGAGTTTCTACTCATCTCCATTTATACTGAGTCTTTTGAAGCAGTAAGTATACTAAAGAAAAGAAAAAAATTAAACCAAATCTCTATAAGAAATTAGAATCACAGAGTAATACTGACTGAATCCAGCTTCCATGAAGGGTAAGATACAAGTTGACTACAAGCAGCATATCAGGGCTGGGATATTTTTCTTGAGAGAAAATAGGACCAGACTACAGCTGGCATGGAGGAGAAGGACATGTGATCATTAGGCTTCTTTAGATTTCTGACCAAACAGTGGCTTTAACAGTAGATATTTTCATAGTGAATCAGAATTAGAGAAGAGATTTATGGTGGACAATAAATGGTTAAACCCACAGAGTAGCTGAGAAGCATTTTCCACACATGAGATTCTGTCTAGAAGATTCTCAGAGCTGAGAACAATTTGAAACAGGACATCCCAGGAGCAGGAGAGAACTGAAGTAGGAAAATGTTTCACTAAGGTTATCGTGGTCCTATTTTTCAATGAGGCTGAATGAGAACAACATCCACACAAATATGAGTATTTATGATAACTACACAAGGCCTTTTTATGTGTTCCCACACCTAATGCTCATCACAACATTATGAATCTGATATTAGTGTTGTTAGTTTGCAGTTGAGAAAATTAAATCTCAGAGAGCATAAGCAATATGCCCCTAATCAATGGCTAGTAAGATACAAAACCAGGATTTAAAAATAGGTCTGACTCTTTACTACATCATGCTGTGTCCTATAGGTTACATAATTATTAAATCAAAATTGGTCCATCTAAATTTTCCATCCAATGACCTGAGTTGTGTCTTTTGGAAAAAAAAAAAAAAGAAAATCCTGTATTTGTGAGTTACTCCTTCTACCACATGGCAACTTCTCTGAGATTGGAGAAAATACCTATCAAGGTCACCACTGAATCTTCTTCATCTTGACTTTAGGTAGCCCACTGTCCCATCTCTTATCCACCAGGTCTTCCCCCACTGTGAAGTCTAGTTTATAAGAGTCCCCAGCACTCTAGATATTCTCCGATTTCCACCAAAAATGATTCCCTTTACACTCTGGTGTTCTCCTCAAATCTCAGGACTCCTACATGTTACAACAGCTCTTATTTTCCCTAAAGTTTGACAAGATATGTAATTTCAGCATTACCCTCAAAATCAACTGAGATGGTAAACAAGGTACCCTCTAGATCAGCGGGCCATGTGAATTAATTCCCTGGAGTCTAGCTTACTGCCATCCTAATGTAACTGCTTTGATAAAATATTAAATTGTATATATAATTGATGATTACTTTGTAGTAATTCAGAGTCATGCTTATTTGAATAAAATTCATTATTTACAATTTTTCTACTAGAAACAATTTCTCTTTGTTGATATCCCTCCTTAATTGCTTGAACCATATGACACGTTTTTCTAGACAGCATTGAAATAATGTTTATATTCCTCTTAGTTTAGAGTTAGCATCTAAATTTCTGACAGTGTTATAAATATTCTTTTTGCATAATGAAAAATGACTGCATCTATATTACTCAGGGATATTTATAGGCAGATATAGTCAACCCTAACCATCCTAGTAACAAGCAAAGTTACAGATTCCACATAGCTGAGCTCCACTGCTATTTGTTTAGGGCCCCAAGAGGCTGTGGTCTCTGTTTATAGACTAAAGAACATGTGTAAGTGGAATATATTGTTCCAGAAGTAAAAAAAGTGAAACATAATTTAAAATTTTGACATCATTTACACCGAGGAGCAATATAATGTTTGGAAAGTATATCCTTAGCATCTCTGCCTGTGTGGTGAGGGAAAAAGTTAAATTGACATAATCTAGAAAATCTGCCAAGTCATCCACTCAATGGAAAGTGCAGCAATGTTTAAACCTCCTCACAGTGGACAGAAAGCCCATTTCTGCCCATCTAACAGTATGATTCCCAAATTTGAATAAGAAAATTCATGCATACTAATCTGAGTAGAATTCTTTTCTACCAGCCATAAGTCATCTGAAGAGCTGACCTTTTAATTCATGCAGTAGATAGCTCAATGACAAATAAAGACTAACAGCCACACAATCCCATCAAAAAGAGATGTATATTTCAAGGAAGACATCACATTTTCCAACCCTCCTTCAACTATAATTCAACTGGGAGATGAGTCAGAACAAAATAATAAAAATATTTCTGGATAAATTCTTACATTTATGTGTGTGGAATACGATTATTAAGTAGTTTATTGTTTTTTTCTGATTTAAAAAAATCATAAAATAAAGACATTATTTTTATTCATATGAAAAAGTATATCTGAGCCATCTGATATCTTATTTTCTTGCTATCTTTTGATTTCCAATGAAAGAAGCAAGCCCTAAGGCATTAATCACATTCTACCCTATATTTAACAAGTACTTTGAACCATCTGACATCTATCGCTTTTTTCAAATGTCTTTTTTCATTTTTAAGTATATACTGTTAATTAGATTTTTACATTACAATTATTCACATAATCTTTAAGGGCAAATACAGTTTCTTACACTATTTTCTGTCTTTCCAGAGCATCTAAAATAGTGCCTTTAATAATTATTCATCTGCTTATTCATCCAACAATCTACATGTTCACCATGTTTCAGCAGCTGAGGATATAGTCCCTGCCCTCAGAAAGCTCTTAATAAATAATCTTCTCTGAAACAGAGGGAAGGGACCCTAGCCCAAATCTCCTAGAGCAGGAGAGGGAGAAAACTGATGAAAGCTGAGAAATACTATGTAAAGAAAGAGATGCTAAACTCTTTTCTAGGACAAATGAGTAGGAATCTGCCAGCAGAAAGCAGGTGAGCAATTGACATAAAAGGCCTTTACACATAGTAGGCACCAATAAGTAATTGTCTTCTTGTTTTGGAAAAAGTGGTATTGACTCAAAATTAGTGACCTCTCAACCCTAAAAGTCTATGGGTCTCTGTCTTTTTTTAAACCATGAGAGGACTATTTATTAAGTCAATGCTTCAGGCTTTCTTTTTGCCCAGAACAACAGAATAGAAAACAGGATGGCTTTAAAAAAAAAAAAAAAAAAAGACCTCTCATGCTTCATGTTCATATATGTCCTTCCTAAAACTAATATACACTAATTCAGCAGGCATATTTTGAAGATGAGAAATAATAAAAGGAAGAAAAAGATCACACATCCCACCACTGAGAATCAAACATTGTTAATAAAATGGTACATTTCTCTTCAGGCTTCTTTTTAAATTTTGCCAAGTTTTGCTTTATTATTTTGTTTGACATAGTTGTGATCACATCAATTAACAGTTTATATTTAAAAACTAAAACCCACAGAACTAGATGGCACATGGAACAATGTGCTGAACTGTTAAATAAATTATAGTATTTTATTAATGTTTTAGTAGTTGCTTCTTTCATTGGAAACCAAAATTAAGCTTTTATATTAACATTATAACAAAGCATCATTAAAACTATCAGTTTATTGGCTTCATATCCCATGGAGATTTTATAAGATGCACATATTTTAATCAATCATTCTTTCATTAGACATTTAGGTTATTTCCAAGATTTCAGTGTACTAAGTAATTTTGCAGTGAACATGCTTGTATATAATGATATTTTCCCCTATAAATTTGAATACTTTTCTAGGATCAAGTGTTAGAATTGAAATAAATGGATCAAAGAGTATGAAGTTATTAAAGCTCTTAACATATATTTCCAAATTACTTTTCAAAAAGGTTATACCAATTTCTTCTCCTACCAGCCATGAGAGTATTTTTTGACTATTATCAGGACTGAATATTATCACATAAACCTTTAATTTGATCGTTTTTAAAAAGTTGTTCAAATTTGCATCTATTTGATTACCAGTGAAGCTGAATATTTTTTGCCTTTGTCACTTGATTGTATTTATTTGGGAGATCTAAGACTGAATTGACGTTAGTTCAAAATCAATAGCTCAGGTCATCTATATATATAAAACAGCATTGAAGGCTTCTGGGATACTACTAATCACTACATCACTGCTCCATGTGAAAATTAAAATGAACGCTTTGACCACAAATGTACGATAAGAATCCTTCTCAGAGCTCACACCATATTTTGGAAGCACTCAGGTCCAGGTGCCTTATTTGCACTAGAACCTGTCATAATTTGCTAGGCTTCCCCTTCTATAAAAGTCATCTCTGTCCATTCTAAATAGGTATATTTCTTGCTAGACTCTATGTTCCACTAAATCCAGAACACAGTCTTGTTCGCCTTGGTTTCCCCAGTGCACATTGCACAACCTGGGAGATAGCACCAACTTCCTCTACTCATCAGACTTGGAGTCATGTAAAAAAAGTCAGTCTGCCATAAGACAAAGGAGAATCTCCAGAAGAGCTACTGTCCCGACTTCTGTCTCTTCCACTGACATACTCTACAATAACTGCTGTAAAGTGTTTACTACTTGGGAGTACTTTCATCCTTCCTGGAAGAGGTATTTGGGCACATTGAATGCTTGCCTCTATTTGTCTGTAAATTTAACTTGACCTTCCTAATCATTGGGCACAAAGCAATCATCTCTATGCTGCTGCTCAGGACATGAGCTAATTAGCAAAGAGAAATTCCTCCTGCCTCTGTGTGCTATGAATAGAAGACTTTCATTTGACTTCCTGAGTTTTGTTCAATTGACTTCCTTAGTTTGTAGCCTAACTTCATGAAAATTCCGATACAACACACGTTTTTGAGCTCAGATTTATATAGGATATATTACTTGGGGAAAATTAATTGTAGCAAAGAGTCTATTTCCAGTTTCAATAAATACTGTTTCAGTCTGTTCTTTTCTAGTGGGCTGCTCATAAAATTACTTCTTGGAAAAATATATTCTATCAAACTATTCATATGTCTCAATAATTCAACTAACATTTACTCAACTTTTGTGCATGTCTCTCACTGCTAGTTGCTGTCACATGCTGTTCTATTCAATTATTACAGAAACCATATTAGGTAAATATTATTTTTCCCACTTATTTTAGATGTGGTTAAATGATTTACCCAACCTCATCTAGCCAGACAGTATCCAAGACAGAACATAAACCTAGATATCTCAGTCTCTAGCCTGGTGATTTTTTTTTTTTTTTTCGTTAATGAGGCATGATTTATATTCATGTACCTTTGTAAAGAGGAACTTCTCCACTGTTTGTCATTGCATACTGTATACATTATGAAATATCAATCCTAGTGTTCATCACACTTAAATTATTGAATTGCTTGCCTACTTCCCCTCTGTAGGCTGTAAGTTCATTGAGGGCAGAAATTATGTTGTATTCGATGTTGTATTCTCAGAGTTCAGCAGACTCCCATGAATTAATGAGCGTTTGATATATTTTTAATTAATGCATAATTTAATCAATAGAGTACTAAATAAATGAAGATCTTAATAACTGGGTAATATGCTGTTGTGTTTTACAAATTGGAATTTCTAAAAACTAATAGTTCACTTGTCTTCATCAATATAAAATTCATTTTAAATTGAATGTTTACTAATTAAAGCACATCTCCAACCTCTGTTATCCTACTTAGATTTTGCTAATTCCAATCTCCAACAAGTTGCAGAAAATTGCATAGAAGTACCTCACTATTGTTTTTACTTTTTCTTTTTTATTGCTTTATATGAACTCAGGACAGGCAATAGAATTATTCAGCATTTCCTCCCTCAGTCTTTCCCTCCTACACTAGTCTTAAACTGGAAAGAAATTTTAAAACTTCATTGTCTCTTCAAATTCTCAGCTAAATTTCGCTGGATAATACTGTATCCAAGTGACTTCCCAGCACCTACTAACATGCCCCCAGTGACACGGGACTCTCTTCCTCCTGATGGAGCTTGTTCCATATTTAGCCTTCTCAAACTAAAACTGGGAAGGAATGGAATAAATATGCAGAAGTATGAGTTGGTACAAACTTTAACAATGTAACTCATGAACTTTTAATATGTGCATACATCTAGGATTATTGAGTAATTCTAAAAATCTACTAGGAAATTAGCAGAAAAATATACCATGATGCATAAGCCAGGATGTTCTTTGCAGTGTTATATACAATTATAAAAAGGAAATAAAACTGAAGAACACCTAATTGCTCAACTATACAAAATGGTTGGAATAATAATAGTTCGTGTATAAGAGTATAATGAAATTATTTTTTAAATGATGCTTTTAATAATACCTTGTGAAATGAGAAAGTATTCATAGTATGTTGATAAGTGAAAAAGTTGTTATACAACAGCTGCATAACAAAAATAATTTTTAAATTTATATTGGCATACACAGAAAAAACTGCAAATTTATAGAAAATGTTAGCAGTTATTTCTGAGCAGGGGCATCATGAGTAGCATATTTCTTTATACTTCACTTTTTATTACAGACTTTCTAAAATAAATTTTTATTTTTATAACAACAGATAAGGTAAGTTTACCATAGATCCTTACTTGAATTGAACTAAAATTTTCTCTTTTTAAAAAAAAAGTAATGTTAGTATCTTTACTTGATATATATATATATATATATATGTATATATATAAAAGAAAAGAATCTTTTCTACTCATAAAGTCCTTTAAACATCTGAAGCAACACGATGCCCCTCTTTCTGCCCCTCACCTTCTGTTACCAGTTGAATATCTCTGGTGTCTCCAAGTTTAGCCCTTTACCATGTATTCTCTGCACAGAAGCTACAGTGATATTATGAAATACATCTACCATTCCCTGCTCAAAACCATCCAATAGCCTCTCATTACACTTAAAACAAAAGCAATGTCCACCTCAGGGTCCATAAGTCTCTCTTCAATCCTGCTTCCTACCATTGTTAATTTCTCACTCTACTTTAGCTTCAGAGTTATTTGCTCCCGTGTTCCCACCTGTCTTAGTGTATTTGGGTTGCTTAACAAAATAGCATAGGTTGAGTGGCTTATAACCAAAGAAATGTATTGCTCACAGTTCTGGAGGCTGGGAAATCCAAGATTAAGGAACCAACAGATTCAGTGTCTAATGGGAGACACTTCTTGGTTCACAGATAGCTGTCTTCTTCTTGTGACTCAGAAGAAGGGGTAAGGAAACTCTCTAGGGTCTTTTTTATAAAAACTCAATCTCATTTACAAGAGCTTAACCTCATGACCTAATCATCTCCCAAAGGCCCCAGTACCAAGTGCTATCACATTGGTGATTAGGTTTCAATATAAGAATTTGAGGGAGACATTCAGTCTACAGCACCATCACAAGATCCTTCTATTTGCAGTTCTCCTGGCCTAGAATATACCCTGCCCCCAGATATTCCATGGTTCATTCCTTCTTTTCAGTCAGGTGCCTACTCAATATCACCTCTCTAGATGGTCTTCCCAGAACACTCTCTCAGAACCAACACCGCTATCTTTCTCAGTCCCCTTACTCTACTTATTTTTCTTCCTAGCATTTACCACTACATAACAGTTCCTTCTTGATTTATCTAATTGTTTATGGTCTGTCACCCCAACCAGAATGTAAACTCCATAAAGACTAGGACTTTTCCAGTTTTTTCTCACTGCTATAATTTCCATTACCTAGAAAAGACACAGATTAGAGGTTTGACACATACATTTAAATTAATGAAGGCAGTAGCTTCAAGTTTCCTCACCCAGCTTGGAATTCCAAGCTCCTCACTCTGAAATCAAAGTGATGCCCAGGAAAGCTGCCATGCTCCAAGTCTGATCAGGCCAAAAAGAGCAATGTGTCCCTCCCCCTTCTTTCCCTATGCAGCTCTCTAATATGCCATCTAAATTCAAATGACATCCCTAGCAGCCACATCACACTTCTCACTCACACAGAGCATCTAATGAGCACACTGCTGTGAAGTAGGTATGAACCACAGCTCCCAATTAATATTTATTCATTCTAGCAATGAATAAAGAGGCCTGGAAATATATATATTATTTTAAGGGGAAATCTACACACAGAGAGATCTTTTCTTTTTAGAAAATTATGTGAAAGACATCCTCTCTGAGGTCAAAAACATTTGAAAAGAAAGGGTGAGAAAGAAAGTAGAACTGAATAATACCTGAGGCTAGTAGAAGATTCATCCTGGCCCCACTGACAGGTTAAACAATGAACAATTTGTTTGTATACCATCTTGGCAAAAATACACATTTAAGGAAGTTATGACTTAGAAAACAGGGAACAGGACATGCAACAGTTATTCAGGCAGATCCACCTCAGGCAGGCATATGAGCATCCAAGTTGCTAGAATTTTCTCAGTGTGGAACAAACAGGTATATGAGGATGAGGTCACTATATAAAAGAAAATATGCACTAATTAGATGACAAGCTATGATAAGTTATCTCCTTCTTTACAAGTGTCCCTGAGTCCCTGGGTAAGCTCTCACACAGGGTAAAAACATCAGTGATGATATCTGTGTCTCTGTATTCCAAGATATCTTAAAATATCTCCATTTAAGAAAAATGAATCGGAGGCCAAAGTAATGCAAATGTGAAAATGTATTCATTTTGCAAAAAATTCTGAGATTACACCATAAAAAGTGGAACTGTTAATCACTATTACTAATGGGATTCTTCGTGAATAATCTTTGTTTTGATCAAAATGGTGCTGCCTTGTTCCCAAAGTCTACAACTGCATTCAAGATTACAGTGCTAATCTGGCTCTGTTAAAAACTATGTGAAAGAAAAACCAAGCTTGGGGAGAAAAGCAGGATTGAAACATGGATAAAGAAGAGACTTTTATTTTTACTCCATTAACTTTGAAAAAAACTTTTAATTTTTTAATTTTGATAAAATACACATAAAAAATTAACATCTTGACCATTTTTAAGTACTCAGTTGAGTAGTGTTAAGCACATTCTCATTGTTGTACAAAAAAATCTTCAGAACTCTTTTCATCTTGGAAAACTAAAACTCCACACCCTTTAAAAACTACTCCATTAGCTTTTGTATGGCTAGTGTTTTTAATAATTAGAATATATATTTTATCATAAAAAATACAAAAAGAAAATATATTCACAGGGTGAAGGAAAATGACATTTAATTCATGTCTGTATGGAAAATTCAACTGTGAAATAAATACCTTAAAAAAACTGGTCAAAAATTTTTAAAGACAAAAAAGTTAAAAAAAAAAAAAACTGGTTTCATAAATATTTACCAAAGGAAAGTTATCTGGCTGATTAACAAATATTTGAACTACAGACTTATAGGCAGAATAAACACTAAGCAGTTGTTTCATTCTTCAAAATGCAAAGCCAAGTCCATCTCCCTGTCACTCACTAGCAGTTTCCATTGGCTACAATTACTCACAGACAGATATTTGAATAAAAGCCTATGACTAGTAGTAACTTGAGCTCTGGAGCCAAATGCAGCAGAACCACGTTTAAAAATCTTGCAGCCATGTACACATTGCCTCTGAAAAGACACCTAAATATCAAAGCACTCAGTCGACTTACTTATCCTTCTGAGGAACTTGGCTTGGGACCCTAAGGACTAGCGATGGGCCTTGATTCAAATGCCTATCTTTGGGTTTTCCCTTAATATGCAATTTGCCTATAATTTTCTCAAACACTGAAAAGTCATTTTTTATTACATTATCTCTGCAAAACTCTTTATTCACAGTGACATCACTTTGTTAGGATGGAGGAGGAAGTAGAGTATTTAAATATACTGCCAGAATTTAGCCATTTTCTTACCTATTCACATGTCATTTTGATACTTAAACTCATGAATAGGTCCATGTTATTGATGAAATTCATTTTTTACTGCCCCATTCCTGTCACTTGAAAAGAGCACTTGGATAATAAAACTGCATTTCTTCTGTGACTGAAAGACAGGGAGAATGCGTGGGGCGCGGCATGGGGAGGGGACAGTTACAATTCATTAAGATGCCTGAGCTTCTACACCTAAGAAATAATAATACACAACATTTCAATCTAATTAACCATTTCTCCTTGCAAATTTAAAAGATAACATTTTGTTAAACTTCATGAGAGCCTCGCACTCAGTTAATTCCAGAAACTCTTAGTTTAATTTGCAATCAACAAAAAATAAAATAAAAATAATACATCCATCATACTTGAATAGGGCTTTAGGATTTTCACAGCGCTTTCATAAACATTGTGTCACTTTGATCTTCAGCACATTTCAGGGTGGTGGATATTGTTATTTCCAACTTACAATGAATGAATTAAGGTACAGACTATTTGAGTAAATTGTCTCCTAATTATACAGTAAACATGTGTGAAGACAGGACTTAAGCCCAGGTCTTCCAGAAACAATTCTATCCATACTAGTCTTTCTTGTAGGTCCATGTATTAAATGTTCATTTTTGGCAAATTCTAACACTAATTTTAATCAGTTGGGAAAAAATATAGAGATTTTTCTCTCTTGGGCTAAATCAACCGTTTGTATGCAAACATTAGATTTACAAAATGATTAGTGTATATTAAAGAAGTTATTACCCCATCAATACTTCCTATTTGTTTTCACTAACAGGTTGTCTACACATGTCTGATTTATGCAGATGTTATGATTTTATAATCTCTGTACATTTGACTTCAGTTTGAAATGTCAAAGTTTTGATATTTTAGGTTTTACACTTCATGCATTTCTCCTTGTGTGCAATGGTTTCTGCCAAGCACCAAATTTAGCAGCTTCTCAGAGCTTTTTCTAGCCTGCCCCAAACAAGAAGCACTAGAAATTACTGAAGACAAGTTGGCCTTGTGAGATTTCCAAACTAGTTTCTAAACCAAAGAAATGGAGTGAGATAAATTTAGAACACTTGAGAGCTTTGAAAGTCTATTTGGATAAATTTCATTTGCTTCCAATGTAAAAGCATGTCCTAGAAACAAAAAAAGGTAATCAAAGTCTCACCTCTGAATAACTTTCATCTCTCATAAAATGTACGTGGTCCCACACTGCTTTGTGGGAAAATGATAACACATTCTTTTTTCAGAAATCAAAACACATTTAAATGTGTTGAGAAGAGGAATTTTGGGTTGATTTTGATGTCATTGTTACAGTTTTTGTTATATGGTGGTTTGTTTTTTTTTCTGAACGATTTATATTATCCTGGGGTTTTACCTATATCCACAGTCAGATCAAATTTTTACAATTATTTTTATGATGGTAACTGTTTTGTGGATTACAAATTGAATAAAAAATGTACTACACTTAATCATTTATGGTTGTGAATTTATTAAAAGGTGATCAGTAAAGCACTATATCTGTGGCCCACTGATCAAAGGTAGGAAATGTTTTCATTGAAGTAAATTGTTTATAGAATACCAGAAATGCCATGAGTTTTTCTGGAAAGCAAAATGTCAATATGCTGAGTTTAAGCCTTTTGACCCAATAACAAATTCTAGGAATCTCTCATAATAAATTAGTCCTAAATACAGGAAATGACAGACTCCAAAGATGTTCATCACTGGCATTACTTACAATAGTGACAAGTTGCAAACAGCTAAATTATTCAACAATAGAGAATTTTTAATGCTTATAAAGGCATAGTCATTTAGAAATAATATACATTACAGGTAGACAAAGTCTAACACTTGCAAGCACTCAGTAAACTGTATTAAGGGGGAAAGAAGAGTATGCAGGATCATTTACATATTACAATCTGCTTATGTAAAAATGCATATGGATATAAAAAAAAGACAGCAAGGATATATTAAAATATCAAAAGGAAATAGAGATTGTCACCAGAAAGAACGCCTATAAGTTACACATCTATGCATAGTGTATGTACGTGTATTTTTCTGTATTTTTTTTTTGAGATTTTTCCCTAAATAGTATTTCTTTTATAATATGAATAGAGGTGCTAAAACTATTTAAAGAAATATACTTATTCAACAATTTGGGCTTTAAATTTAGTACAAAGAATATATTTTTAAAATTTTCAACTTCAGATAATTTCCCTTCCTACTCTAACTACATTTTTCTTACAGAGTATTTTCTCAAATGCTAATTTATTCTTCTGTACCGTTCCCTCCATTCTCTTCATGGCAACCCCCTGCTCATCCTTAAAAGCCAGCTAAAATGTCATCTCCTCTTTGAAGCAATTTTTAACTTCTCTAAGCAATATTAGTCCTTTCTGCCTCTGTGTTCCAGAATATTCTGCTTGGTATACAACTAAGGCAGGGCATCATCACATATTAGACATTTATTAACATTTTACTCTCTATATGTATGCCATAGTATTAAATCCTCACAGAAGCCCTATGAAACAGATACTGTCATTGTCCCCCATTTAAAACATGAAGAACTAACATTCAAAGAGAGTGTGAATATTATGATTTCAAATCCCATGCTTTTAACCACAGCACTATAGGTTCATAATTATTCTCATACCCTTAAGCTTGATATTTTGGCACCTAGAAGAGATCAATGACATCTCCAAAATGACATAGTCTATTTCAGGAATATTGCTAGTTTACTTCAATAGGATTTGATCTGTATACATTCCATCATCTCCAACCATTAAAACCTTGATATCTCTTTATTATATTCTTAAATATTTCTTTTTGATATTCTTCATGCTCTGTGCTAGGCCTTAGGTACTGGGAATACAATAAAGAGAAACAATAGCCAACGTGCTGGTGCTTAAGGAGATGACAGTTTATCTGTGAGATAGACATTAACCAGAGTCACACAAATTCAGAATTACACATGTAAATATGAGTTTGTCACTGAGAAGGCAGATGGATATATTTGAAGTTCTGTAAAATTGATCTGGCCTAGAAATATTAATTGAGGAATGATCAACATTCAAATGTGTTTAACACATTAAATTAATGAGATCTCTACAGAAATGAGTGTAGGTAAAGAAGAGGGAATATCCAAGATCTGAAGCCTGCAGCAGTTCATCTAGTTCATCAGAGAGATGAAGTAGAATCAACAAAAAGACTAAGAGATTCGTGAAATCAAATGAAAGCAGGAGAATGGATTCTGGTAACTAAGTGAAGCAAGTTTCCATCCTAAAAAGAACAAGTGATCAAGTGGGTCAAAGCAAGTTTTAACTCAAAAAGAATGAGTGATCAAGTAGGCCAAACACTGGCAATAGGTCCAGTGAGATGGGGATTGAAAATTGACTATTTCATTTCACAACATGGCAATCACTGATGATTTTCACCATTTCAGTAGAACGATGGGGACAAAGTCTTGATTGAACTGAGTTTAAGAATGAATTTTTTAAAAAGATGAACTGGTCTTGTGAATGTAGAGAACACTTTTGAGTAATTTGACTGTAAAAGAAAATAAAAAACAGAGTAGTGGCCTTGGCAGGGGAACAGGAGGGAAAGAAAAAAGTTTTTTTTTTTTCTAAGGTTAGGAAAAAGAGTAGCTAGTTTTTACACTGATAGGAATAATCTATTAGATTACTTAACACTCACAACAATGTGAGACAGAGAAAGGAGAGATGTTGGAGTGATGTCTTTGGCTAGTTGAGAGGGGATGGAATGGATCAAGCACATAAGATAAGGGATGGCCTTTGATTAGAGCACAGATGGGTCATCCACATCAACAGACAGGAAGGGAGAGAATATACGCATAAACGCACTAGGCTGTTAGGTGGAATGACAGAGCTTGTAGACGTTTTCTTCTGATTGCTACTAGTTTCTCACTAAAATAAAAAGCAGAACCATCAAACGAGAGTGAAGTCTTAAGAAAGAAAGAATTCATAAAGTAGTCTTCAGGAGACAGAGTAGATGTACTGGGAAAATATAACGTGACTGCCTGGCAAAGCTGAGGGATCATGTGAAGTTATTGAATGTGAATTTAAAACAAGATAATTGGGGCTTTTTACAAACCTGTAAAGGAGCCAGAGCAAAGTTGTCAAAAAAGTTTGATGGCAACTGGATTAATTTTACCAGAAGAATATAAGAAAGAAAGAAAGAGGCAAAGAGTGATGAAAAGAGAAAAATGAGAATATGAGAAGATAATAGATGCTGAAAAAGAATGGATTATAGGTTCTGGCAGTACTAATGAAGTAATAATGTCAGAGGAAGTGGGAAGATAGGAAATGAGAGGGTTAAAGATATTTCTATGACAAAGTATAGTGTATGACTGTGGAGGTCAGTTATTGAAGTTGGAAGGTGAACAAGGAACTGAAAATCCAGGAATTAAAGGATCATTTATGTGGTACCGAAATCACAAGGAATTATGATGGTAGCAGTGCTAGAGACCTAAAACCTCTCATATAAAAGAGCATCAATGAAAATGTAGAAGTGAACAGGGGTTCTGTGGATGATTGCAATAAGAAAGAGCAGCAGGTAGTATGGTCAAACAACTTGAGATTTAAAGATGGGATTTTAGGTATGAGGGAGACAATAATATCTTGAAAGTTGAAGTAAGAAGCAGGGAGAACACCTATTCCACCCACTGAGTCCCTTGGTGCAAAGGTGTGGTAAAGAGCTACCTCCTGAGAAGGTTGTAAAAATCATTATCCTCGGGAATTATGTTCCTTGCTTTCAAGTGCTAGCTCAAGTTGAATTGGAGACTGATAATCAACTGAGCTAAAAAGGCACCCTCTTCTCAATTCTGAAAAAGAAAAAAAGAAATTGCAACAAATTGTAGTTGAGAAGCACTCCAAAATTCTGAGTGAATATCCTAGTGTGCTGATAAGCTACAATATATCATAGATGAAAAACATAATGACAAGCCAAAGAATGTTAACAATCATTCATTAAACAAGTCAGAGACTATAAGCATTCTTTTCAGGAGATAACTCAAGAAAAGAAATAGAGGAAAAACATGAATATCTCCAGCATTAATAAAATATTGACAGTGAAAGCCAGATTAATGGTTCAGGATCTGGCAGGCAGAATCTGAGGCTCCTAAAAGTCAGGATAATACTCAGAAAGAAGACAATTCTTTGGCTGTAGTATTTCCTTTGTTTTTCTCAATTCTAATTACTCAATTCTATGCCAAAGAGAATGAGCTATGTAATATCATAGACCAGAGAACTGCAACAGAAATTTCAATGATAAAAATGGTTTACAGCTATACTGTTCAATATAATAGCCACTGATTGCATGTGGATATTGAGCCCTTGAAATGTGGTTAATGTGACAGATAAATTGAATTTCAATTTTAATTAACATAGATTTAAAAACACAAATGACTTTGTTTCTGGTCCTACATATAAAAATCTTCAATCACTACTCTTAATACTCCTAACAACAAGTAAAAAAGCTAAACCAACAGAAAAATCAACGACTCTGCTTAGATCCATAAGAGAAGTGGGGTTGCAGACCTAACTGTTATTTCCAAAATTGGAGAGACTGACAGGTAGATAAAGAATCACAACTTACTGGAACAGAGACGTAGCCACAACCTCTGCAGGATCAGTACCAGGGTAGGAAAACTTACCTATAATTAACAAATTGCTGGGGGCTCAATGTGAACAAATCTGAGAGAGAAAAATTCCAGGTGAACCTAGCTAGGTTCTTACCCTGATTGAAGATTTTTTAAATGTTTTTAATTAACTAGCCTAAAATAATATTTATGCCAGATAGACATATTTTGAGATGAAAAAATCTGTTTCCTAGGAGTTCCAATCAAAATGGTGGAGAAGGTAAACACTGTGCTAATCTCCTCTACAACCACATCAAAATCACAATTATACTACAGAGTAATCATCATTGGGATAACTGGAGTCATAAAGGGCCCGTGCATGAACTTACTCACGGATGGACTTACTCACTCTGAACTCCGGTTCTGTGGCAGCAACCTGAAAAGTGCCAGGAACATACAGAGAGGAATTAAATTGTCTGGCTTCAGGGCAAGGGCCAAAGGAGCAGCTTCCTCCAGAAATAAAAAATGCTGACATGAACCAGTGTTCCTTTGTTGAGCCCTTCCCTTGCCCAGCATTCAGACGCAGGTGACCAGCATATTTGAGTTTCCATCAACCTGGCTAACATGATTTGCCTTGTCCTGGTGATTTCTGGAGACCCCGCCCCACCCAAATTGTTGGCCTACCCAAGCTGCTTCCGGTGGCTTTTCCAGACAAATGGCCTGTCTTAGTTCATGCTTTGGACTAAGATTTTCCTAAAATCTCTCAAAGGTTCACAAATCCTAAACAAGCAATATCTGGCCTCAGAATGCCCTATACCTCTTGTGAAGCAACTTTAAGCCTGGTACCAAAGGCAGCCAGCCTCAGTTTGTAACTTAGCCTCTCCCAGGTGCCTCTAAGCCCAGCACTAGTGGCAATCACCTGTAGATCACTTTGTAATTCGTACCAAGTGGCCCTGGGGAGGTCACAGGCAGCAGCTAATCTTGACCTGCACCAGAGCCACTCACAAGAGGCCCCAGAACCAAGATACTCAGTGGCCAGCTTCGGACCACACCAGAACACCTCCACAAAGACACACCAAAGGGCAGACTGGGCAGGTACCAGAGCCCTGCTAAAACAAATCCTGCTCCATAGAGTCACCCTTTGTACAGCAGCTCTTCCACTATAGTCACAGACAGTCCTCACAACCAATCCTGAAGGTCAATCTGTCTAATTGACATGCCAACAACAACTAAGGCTCAACTACAACAGGAGGGCACACACAACCCACACAAGAGATACACCTAAAGAACCTGGCTTAGATGACCAAGGAGACTGTGTCTCTGGGCCCCATAGGACACCTACTACATAAAGCCATTCTACCAAGACTGGGAGACATAGCAGCCCTACCTAATACATAGAAACAAATACAGGGAGGCCACCAAAATGAGGAGACAAAGAAACATTTCTCAAATTGAACATATCTCCAGAAAAAGAACTAAATAATCTACCAAGCAATCTACCAGATACAGAGTTCATAACACTGGTTATAAGGATGCTCACTGATCTCAGTGAGAACTTCAACAAAAAGATAAAAAACATAAAAATAAAGTTAAAAAACATAAAAAATAAACAATCAGAAGTCAAAAATGCAATAACCGAAATAAAGAACACCTTTGAGTGAATCAATAATAAATTAGATTAAGCAGAAGACTAAATCAGAATTTTGGAAGATAAGGTAGCAGAAAACACCCCAAAAAATGAGGGTAGTTCAGGGGGCCCCTGGCACATCAAGCATACATTGTGGTATCAGAAAGAGACAAGAGAGAGCAAAAAATGAAAATCTATTTAAAGAAATGACAAAAAGCTTTCCTAACCTGGTGAAGGAGATAGACACACAAGCCCAGGAACCACAGAGAGTCCAAAGCAAGATGAACCTGAAGGGGCCCACGGAAGACATATCATTGTTAAAATGTCAAAGGTTGAAGACAAAGAGAATCTTAGAAGCAGCAAAAGAAAGGCAATTAGTTAGCTACAAGGCAGCTCTTATAACCTGGATGAAATAAATCAATTTCTTCAGAGACACAATCTACTAAAACTCACTTAAGAAATAGTCAATCTGAATATGATTATAACTATTAAAGTAATTGAATTAATAATTAATAATTTTTCAAAACAGAAACCACCAGTCTCAGATAAGTTTAATGGTAAATTGTACCACACATTTAAGAAAAATTATTCCAGTTCTCTTTCAGAAAATAGAAACAGAAGGAATACTTTGCAACTCATCTTAGAAGCCAGTTACCCTTATGCCAAAATCAGACAAAAATATTACAAGAGAATGAAACTACAAACCAATATATCTGATGAAAATAGATGCTAAAATTCTCAACAAAATATTAGCAAATCAAATTTAATAATATATAAAAAGAATTATGTGCCACAACTAAGTAGAACTTATCTCAGATAGGCAAGCCTGGTTCAACATTTGAAAATAAATAATGTAATTTATCACATCAACAGATTAAAGAAGAAAAATCATGTGGTCATATTAATAGATGCAGAAAAATCATTTGACAAAATCCTACACTTATTCATGATAAAAACTGGCATTAAACTAGAAATAGAGATTTCCTCATCTTGATAAAAAATATCTACCAAAACCCTACAACTAGCATTAAATATAATGATGTGAAACTCAAAGCTTTTCCACTAAGATTAGGAACAAGAGAAGGATGTCCCTTCTCATCACTGAAGACTTAGTTAATGCAATAAGACAAGAAAATAAATGGCATACAAATTAGAAAGAAAGATATTAAACTATCTTTTTTTGCTGAAGACAGATTTTTCTATGTAGAAAATCCATAAGAATTGACAAAAATATACTTCTTTGAACTGATAAACAATTATAGCAAGGTTGTAGGGTACAAGTTTAACATACAAAAGGCAATTACTTTTGTAGATACCAGCAATGGACCATTGCAATTTAAAATTTAAAACACAATAGCATTTACATTTACATTCTCAAAAATGAATTATTTAAGTATAAATCTAACAAAATATGTATAAGATCTACGTGAGGAGAATTATAAAACTCTGATGAAAAAAATTAAAAGAATTAAATAAATGGAAAGATATTCCATGTTCATGGACAGGAAGATTCAATATTGCCAAGATTCAGTTCTTTCCAATTTGATCTATAGAGTCAATGCAATTTCAATTAAAATTCAGTAACTTATTTGTTAATATTGACAAACTTCTTCTAAAGTTTATATAAAGAGGTAAAAGATCCACAATAGCCAATGTAATATTAAAAGATAACAGAAAGGTAAGACTAGAACTACCCAACTTCAAGATTTACTATACAGCTACAGTAATCAAAACAGTGCTGTACTGGTGAAAGAATCAACATATAGATTAATGGAAGAGAATATAGGTATAGACCAGAAATAGACCTATATAAATATAGTAACTGATAAAAAAAAAGTCAATATAATTGAGAAAAGACAGTCTTTTCAACAAATAGTACTGGAACAAGTGGACACCTACATGCAAAAAAAAATTGAGAGACAGACTTTACATCTTTCACAAAAATTAATTCAAAATGGACCACAGATTTAAATGTAAAATATAAATTTATATATCTCCTAGAAGATAAGAGGGGAGAAAGTCTAAATGACCTTGGGGCTGGTGATAACTTTTTATATATACCACCAAATGCACAATGCATGAAATAAACAATTGATAAGTTAGATTTTATTAAAATTAAGAATTTCTGCTCTGTGAAGGAAAGACACTGTCAAGAGAATAAAAAACAAGCCATAGACTGGGAGAAAACATTTACAAAAGACATATCTGATAAAGGACTGTTAAAAATATACAAAGAAACTTAAAACTCAACCATAAGAAAAAAACCCAAATTTAAAAATGAGCCAAAGACATAAACAGACATCACACCAAAGATTTATGGGTCACACCAAAGAAGATATAGGAATGACAAATACACGTGTAAAAGAAAATGCTCCATGTAATGTGTCATCAGGAAAATGCAAATTAAAACAACAATGAAATTTCGCCACATACCTATTAAAATGGCCAAAATCCAGAACACCAAATGCTGGTCAGGATGTGGAACAATTGGAACTCTCATTCACTGTTAATAGGAATGCAAGAAGGTGCACACATTTTGTAAGACAGTCTGGCAGTTTCTTGTAAAACTAAGCACAGTTTTACCATATGATTTAGCAATTATGCTCCTGAAAACTTACATACATATATAAAAACCTGCACATGAATGTTTATAGTAACTTAATTCAAAGTTGCCAAAACTTAGAAGTAACTAAGGTGCCCTTTAATAGTTGAATAGATAAATAAACTGTGATACATCCAGACAATGAGAAAAGAAATGACATGAATAAAACTCAAATGACTATTCCTGAGTGAAAGAAGCCAATACGAAAAGACAATATGCTGCATGATTCTAACTATATGACATTGGAAAAGGAAAATTATGAAGACAGCAAAAAAGATCAGTGGTTGTCAGCGGTCAGGAGAGATGGCAGAATAAATAGGTATGGACCAAGGATTTTTAGAATAGTAAAACCATTCTGTATAATGGTGTGTATATGGCATAATTAATGTGTCCCAACTTATAGATTATTCAATACCAAGAAAAAACTTTAATGTTATCTATGGACTTTGGATGATAATGATGTGTTAATCAATATAGGTTAATCACATAACAAATGCACCACTCTAGTGAGGAATATTGATAATGGGGGAGAATATGCATGTGTTGGTGCAGACGGAGTATATGGAAAATCTATGGAAAATCTCTGTTCCTCTCAGTTTTGTTGTGAACTTAAAATTGTTCAAAAAATAAAGTCTACTAAAAAAATAGCCTCAGTTTTGCTACTATAATAGCACATCTCTAGAGCTTTTTAGCACTACAGAAAGCAGATTGTGAGGAGGGAAATAATCAGAAAATTCTAGGCAGATAAGGGTGACTGTCCTTCAATCTTCCTTCTGATTCAGGTTTATGTTTTAGCCATTTTAGCAGTAGAGCTACTGGATCCCAGAGCACTCACTTCCCAGGAAATTGATTTTATTCCCATTCATCATCCTACAAGAGCTCTACCAAGCACATCTTTATAAAATAGATACATTTTAAATTTCAACATAGTTAACAAATCTATAGCATCGCCTTATTTTAAAATGTAACCCTGAAACTAAAATAAGTCCAAAATTCATGGAGAAAGTAAGTAGTTATGATTTCAAAGAAAGATTATCTTATAAACAGATAGATTACTCATATGAGATACTAGAAAAACACTATAATTTGACAGGTAGTGGTGGAATGTCATTTTTTAATGATGAAAATTGAAAACACAATACATATTTTTAATGAGAGTTTATTCGATTTTCCTTTTGCATAAATGGATTTTATGTACTGAAAAAGTAACTAATTTTGATAGATATGACTGGAATTAGTTTTACAACGGATAGCTATAAGAGCCAGCTTTCTCATTCTAATTTCTTTTCTGAAACTGCCAATTGAAGATGACATCAATATTTATGTGAACTGGGAAAAAGAACCAAGACACAAGGTATATAAAACTGATTAATGTAAACTGTAGAGGAAAACCTTAAAATCAAATCTAACGATCCATCAAAGAACAGTTACTTTTCTTAACATTGTGAATTATGTCAATTTAAAGTAACTATTTAAACCACATGAGATACTAGAGGATAGCAACTAGGTTGCTCTCAAGAAATAAAGTATAAAGCTTATTAAAATCCAAAAGCAAAAGAATGGGAGTGATTTCTTAGAACAAAATTGGCATAATTCCCCAATTAACTGAATACCTTAGAGAGGACCATATGCCTGTGTGCCATATTTAAATTAGCTTTACTTGTGAAATCACTACATGCCACAATTCAAAATGCAGCTGAGAAATCACCCTGTTTGACGTACAGATGATAACCTAATTCCAACTATTTTTATCTACTTTGTAATTCAAGTGATGCATGCTGTCTGTATATTATTTCCCTAAGAGTCAAAATTATATTTAGAATTAAAATTGGTTTTATGTAGTTCAAGTTATTGCACCCAAAAGAAATGAGTCACACACCAAAAGTACACAGATTTGGGAGGCAAATACGGAAGCATTAACTGCTCAGTGAGAGCTTGCTCAGCCCCTTAGCTCTCAGAATAAGCTTTAGAAATACTACATAGTTAATGTGGGTTGTAATAACAAGGTCACCTCTGTTCCTTTTCAAAGGTTCTACTGGGCTTTGTGTCTTCTATCTTAAGTCCATGGAACAGAATCAGGCTTGGAGAAAGTTCAAACAGCATTGTATTGTGCCCCATACTGTACCTCATATATGAAGATAATGGTACTGACCACCTTCCAAGCAGAGTTTTAACTTATTTTTCCTTGCAGTAGAAGCGGGCATTCAACGGTCCTTACACCTATTTTTTCTCTATTACCTTACAATCATGATGTGAAATCCATTTCAAAAGATGGGGAGGGGTGGAGGGAATAGAGACTGGCTCAACCAGATTTTTTACCCATGATGCGGGCCTCATTATCACATAGTTCTAACCAACTAGACTACCAGACATCAAACCGCCTGTAGCGAGATATGTATCTTTCACAAGGTTCACTTTTCACCATCACAGTTATACTTAGAGAATAGAAATCAAGAATTAACATTCATCAAGCACCTATTCTTTGCTATACATTGTCCTCATTTCTTTTTATAGGTTTCATTTAATCCTCACAAAAGTCTTGTGAGGGATGGCCACCTCACAAATGTGAAAATAGATGCCTGAGAACTAAGAATATTTTCCATGGTTTCATAACATAAAAAAAGCAGCCAGGACTGGAACATTGGTTAGTAAGACCAAGGAGCCGCAGGCTCTCATCTACAGCTCCTGATATATCTCCTAACCACTCCCATTGACTTTTTGTCTGCATCGCTTGGGAATGAGGAAAAATGGAAAAATGTATCACCAGAAGTGAGACCTCTGGTGCTCTTTTTTGGGAACAAATTTTTATGAAAACTGTATCAAAAGCTTTGAAAACCAAAAGGGTCCCATAAAATCAAATATTATTTTGGGAATTCATAAAACAAAACTAATTTCTTACCCTAGTTCCAAAATATCTTTATATCCAGATATATCACAATCCTAGATAAGATTTTTTTATCTTATATTTGATCATTAAATATTTGATCATTAAAATCAAATAGTACAAGAAAATGTTTAACTATTGCCAATTGATGAGAACAAAAAATAAAAGTAGAAAAGCAAACTCAAAGTTATATTCAAGATTATAAAACAGTCAAAAAAGATTTATCTCTGAAAAGCAGCACTCAAACCTTATCAGTCTTAAAAACTCTACTTCTAACTGTGAAAGAACTCCTTGTCAGAATAATTCTCTTGTCTAGAACTGACTGTCTTTCCCCTATCATCACCAAAAGGAAGGACAACATGACAAATAAAAATGTTTGAAGACATCAAGATTAGAGAGGCCAACATTTCAACAAGAAAAGCGATGCACAGAGGTTAGCATGATCTTCTCTATCACTCTTCTTTTTAAAATATTTGCTTATTAGTGAGTAACATGAGGCTGAGAAACCAAACAGAAAATGGTAGCCCAGAAGTCTAAACAAATTCACAAATCTGTTGAGATCAAATGCTGATCAAATGTAAGGGACCAAGATTCTAAAGGAAAGAGGAACCACATGGAAAGGAGTTCAACATTTCAACATCCTGCACTGCATTTTCTATCTTAACATTTAAAAATACTAAGCTGCATAAGATAAGGGTCAGGGACATCAAGCAGGAAACCATAGTGAAGAGATTAAAAAGCTAATTTAAGATTTTTATAATGTATCATGCTAGAGAATAAAAAATTGAAATATAGTACTTATCAAGAAGAAGAAACCATGAAAAAATTTTTTTTTCATGTGAGATCTATGAAGAAACAGATCTAACAGGGAAAACCAGAACTAGATTAGTACAAAAGGACAAAAACATAATCTAGAATTATCTCAATCCTCAATAATCTCTGGAATAAAATAAAATTATCTAGATTCAGAATGTCTGGCATTCAATCTGAAATTACCTGGCATACCAGAAGACTATTCTAAATACCCAGAATCTAAAATAAAAACACAGACTATAGAAATAATCACATTGCAAATAAACATGAAATTGGAGTTAATTGGATACTGATTTTAAAATAATTGTGGCTACTATATTAAGAAAATAGATAAGAAGATGGAGAATGTACCAAGGAACAAGAATTCATAAAAATAAATCATATTGAAATTTTAGAAGTAAACCAAAGACACTGAAAATAGTTCATTCAATATATTCCACAGCAAATTAGATACAACATAAATGAGGATTAGTAAACTGGAAAAGAGATCAGTGAGGTATATTCGGTAAGAAAAAAAGATTTTAAATGTAAAAAGGTACATATGGGCATATTGAACATGATGAAATGTTCTAACATGTCTGTAACTGGAAACCCAAATACACTAAATTGCATAAAGTATAAATAAATCAAAAAAATACAATTAAAATACAAAGATTACCAGACTAGATTTTATTTTAAAACTCAATTTACGCTACTTACAGGAGATACCTTTAATATAAAAAAACAAAATACAGAATACAAAAAGTTTTTTAAAAATCTACTATAAACACATTAACCAAAATAAAATTGACATAGCCTTATTATTATTAACTACAA
Source organism: Cynopterus sphinx (assembly GCA_030015415.1). Lineage (NCBI taxonomy): Eukaryota > Metazoa > Chordata > Mammalia > Chiroptera > Pteropodidae > Cynopterus > Cynopterus sphinx. The sequence continues at coordinate 113,321,986 of CM057386.1, read as the reverse complement.
ATTTATTGACATAAATTTACTATTATGGCAAGAGTTCCTAGAGATAGAGGAGCACATTAAAAAGTAAAAATTAAGTCCACCAAAAATATATAATTCTAAAAATGCATGCATATATATTTAAAACATAAATATTAATAGTGCTAAGAAAAATAGAAAAATTCACAAAAATTTTTTCAACAGTTTACTATAGCTCTCTCAGTACAAGAGAGAACAAAAGACCAAAAACTTTTTTTTGTAAAGATATAGATTTGAAATACAAATTTGGCTTAATAGACCTATATAGAATACCATTTCCAACAACTCCAGAATATACTTTTTTTAAAATCCACATGAAACATTTGCCTAAGTGAACCATATGCTAGGGGAAAAAATTCTCCAAACATTTTAGAAGATATAAATTATATTGAGTATGTTTACTGATGAGTAAAATTAAGCTAGAAATCAATAACAAAAGGAGAATTAAAACATTCTTAAATGTTTGGAAATTCACCGGTACCTCTCTAAAATATTTCATCAGCAAATATATGTATACCTATATATATAAATAAAGCTTCTGAGGCTGTTTTTTAATTAATTTAACTGTTTATCCATATTAATAATTAGTTGAGTAACTTGAATCATAAATGGCTATTGTGAGAATCGTAATATCTTTATAAAGAGAAGGCTTTTATGTTTAATCCTATTATATCTAATTATTAAAAATTTTTATTTCATTAGATTCTTACACCAAATTTCTAGTTGTTTTCTACACATCAAAGATGAGTAACAGTAAACAGAAGTATAGAGATTTTAAGTAATTTACCCAAGATCACAGTTATGAAGTGCTAAAACTAGGATTCAAGTAGCAATGAAAAATCAATCTGTCAGCTTTTATAAGGCAAGTCCCTTGTCCTGTACAAAGAACTTCCTGCTGAACAAACGTATCTCTAGATCAATACTCCATAATACCCAGTAACTAAAGGGTTAGAGTTGTTGACCTTTAGATAAGTTAAAAGCAAAAGTATTTACTGGGTTTATATTAAGTACCAAAGGCTTGCCTGAGGTCCCGAGAGCTCAAAACTAAATAGGATGCCACCTTTATTTTCAAATAGCTTACAGATCTAGTAGAAAATGTATATAAAAATCAAAGTTCAAATCAGTATGACAGTTTTAAAACATGGTGTCTCCAATATTCGGATACTTCTCCCATTGAGAAGTGGTACCTACACCTCTACACTTTGAATCTGGATGTATGTATGAACACCTCAGCCATATGAGTAGGAGGAAAGTGAATCTGGATCATAAAAGGCCACACAGCTTCTACCTCGCTCTCTCAGAATGGTTGCTCTCTTGGAAGGTTTTCTCTTAGAAGCCAGTTGTCAGGCTATAAGAAGTCCAAGCCACATACATGTAGGTGCTCTGTTGACAGTCTCAGCTGAATGCAAGCTTTAAGTCATCCTGACACAGGAGCCAAGCATGTGAGAAAACCACAGTGGAAGAGAACCTACAGCCTCCCTACTTCAGCCCTCAGCCATTTAAGTCACTCCTAGCCGTCCAAGTCTTCCTTGCTGAGATACCAAGCATTTTGGAGCAGAGCTGTCTTTCCAGTTGTGTCCTGTACAAATTCTTGACCTTCAGGAGCTGGGGGCATAATGAAACAGTTGTTTTTCATGCTTCTAAGTGGTTTGTTTATGCCACTAAGGGCAGTTGATTGTGCAACAATAGATAACTGGAAGAGTCAGTCTTCTCAAAGTTCTCTTCCCATACACCTGCATCAAACTTAAACTGGAATACCGAACCCTCCTTATTACTTTTGAACCATCTGATTTATTTTTAGGATTCAGAATTTGAACATTATCCAACACCTGGGCAATCCTTACATTGAATAAGTTGTAGCACTACTGCCCTAAACCAAACTTGTGATCAGCCTCAGTAAGAGCAGCAAAGACATTTATTGATCTCTGAGACTGTCAGTGATTCTCAAACATTAGAGTGCATAAAAATAAAAACACTTCATTCAAATATCAAATATGAAGAGCTAAATCTACAGAGAGTACTTAGATTTGTAAACAATTTGTACCATAAATTACAGGGCATACAAAAGATGTTTGCACAGCAAGACAAAAAAGAGCAGTTATGTCTTCCCAAGGGATCAGAAAAGTGTTCAGAGAGTGTATTGGCTATATTGAGTCCTAAAGGATCTGTTATTTGTTCTTCAAGTGAGTAAGTCCCAGAAAGTAAGTCTCTTAGTAAAGGAAGCAGATTCAGTAGAAGTATGAAATAGCCTGATGCTACCTGAATGTATATACTACCAGAGATGAGGTGAGAAGAAAAACATCAGAAAAGAATTTGTACTTGTGCCTAAGGGAAATAAGAAGCCTTTAAAGGGTTTTAAATTGGGAAAAACTGTGATCGAATTTGCGTTTTTGCAAAATCTTTGTGGTGACTGTGTGAAAGGAGGAATTAGGCAAAACAACTAGAATCCTATTGTACTAACTCAAACAAGAAAAAAAGAAACGAAGAGACTAAGAGTAGAGATAGAGAGAAAATAGTGAAATGATAAGTGGCACAGAGGAAACTCCATAAGACTTGGTCTATGAATGAGAAAGGCCAGACTGGGGTCAATGATGACTTCTAAGTTTGTCACAAATTTTTTTTTTAAGAGAAGTATCAACCCCCTTCTTCTAGGGACCATAAACCCTTAGGTAAATGAACGAGGTTAATTCACACTTTTCAAAAAATATGAAAAAGTGTGACCTATTCATTAATAGTGAGTCTAGTTGTCATTGCACAGCCTACCCTTAGATTTTTTTTTTTTTTTTTTTTGGAGAATTTTAAACATAAATGAATATGAGGTGTGATTTTTGGAGATTCTTTACCACTAAGTCTAAGGGAGCTCATTTGCTCTGCAGAAAGAATTTGAAATTGGGAAAAGAACTAAATATTCTAACTTTGGATGGCTCCATTTAACTGTTCATCCAGCTGCTGCATTCTTGTGCAAAGTGGGATGCTACTAGAACTCTTATTAAAATTGCACAACAACAAGGAAGAGATGATGAAATACATATCACCCTTGATTGGGCTGTCCACCAGATAGTGAAAGACAGGATATGTATGATAATAAAATCTTAAATCTGTGAAAGTAATTGCTTCTGACATCTCCAACTATGCAGCAGGCTGCCCAGGCAGTGCTGTTCAGTCACAAATTTTAAGCCTAATGAAGTGAGAAGAACACAGTGTAGATACAAATTAAAATCTACTTACCAAGAACAGTCAGTATTTCTTTTCTTTTTTCTGTACTTCCTTGTTTCATGCAAAGGAGAAAATATCTGTTAGGAATAATGACCCTTTTATGTTTTAAGTCAACTCAGTAGACCTGTTATTAACCACGAGAAATGGCCATCCGGTAATTCTAATCTGCTATAAAAACTTTGGCTCCTATAGAACTGTTTTCAGATTTTTTTAATGATTATTGTTAAGCAGGTGAAGTACAGCTGTGAGGAAAAGAACCTGCTAAAAATAATGGCTAATTGCTTATCCTATTGCTTTGATTTTTTTGACCTTTTTCTCTAGTACATTCAAAATTTTTGAAAGCACCATTTTTCTACCAACCACATTGCAACTGATATTGTGCATCTGAGAGGAGATGAAACTTTAGAATGAAGATTTCATTTAAATGAATTGTAATAAAACATGATGTAAATAACTGAGACTGTGAACAGTCTGATGAATTCACTTTCTAAAGATTATGTGTTTTGTTTCTGATGTGAATTATTTGTGAGTAACCTTGTTAACTTTGAAAAAAATAGAAAGCCTCCTACGATATATGACTCAACCCATAACCTTACTCACATTCTTTTATATCACCTCTGAGTAAAATAGAAGTCAAAATGCTTCTTCTGTGACATAGAACCTTCAATAAGGAAACAGACATTATTAAACATATTACAGAAAGAAGTCATCTATCATTCAAAGACCAATTATACTTTGGCAGCTCTAACTTAGACTTCTATGACTCAAATAAGTTTCTCTGGTTTTGAGAAATCATGAAAATCTGTTAAGAACAATTCTACTTTTGTAAGACCAAGTAAGGGAGTTCTTTAAAAAGATTTTTCAAAATGTGGATGCAACACTATATGTGCAGTACCTCTTCAAATATGAATTTGTTATTGTATTTCAAATGAGAAAGACAGCATGACATGAAAAGGAAAAAAAATTGGATTGGGGCCAAATGACTTGGGCTGGAATCATTGTTGCATTTCTTTAGTTACTCTAAAGTCAACCACTGTCTCTGATATCAGTTGTCTTGCCTATCCTTAAAATCAGAAAATAGTACCTACCTAAATGTTATGCATAAAAACTAAGCAAACCATGACATGAATGCAACCATTACCAAATCAACCCTTTAAAAATGCTGATATAAATTTTATAGCCTGCATATGTTCTAAAACAGAAAAAAAGGAAATTAGGTAAAATCTAAGGAAATTTGTAAAAAGTATAAACTAATAAATAATAATGTATTAGTATTGGTTCAAATAATTGCGAGACATGCATAATAATGTCAGATGTTAATAATGGGGGAAACTAGGTGTAAAGTTAATGGGAACTCTCTATACTGTTATTGTAATTTTTCTGCAAATCTAAGTCAATTCTAAAATAGAAAGTTTATTTAAAAAGTAAAAAACGAAACAAAAATCCTAATATCCATTTCTTTTCCTTCCTTTTCCAATGTTAACCCCCTGGTTTTCATCAGAGTCAGTTACTGTGTTATATATGTAAATTTAGTTCAATTTTACAGGAAAAATATCACACATATTGCCCACACCCACCCCTAACAGGTCTCTGCCATTTCTTCTGATGTGGTAGGAAACTTAGAGGAATTGGAAAACTAACCAGTCATTACCATCCATTTCATTAAGGAGGCTTCTTTGTTCTTTTGAACACCCTAAAATTGGACCTAGAATCTCATAGTCCCTCCTATCTAGTTAGAGAGATGACAAGAAGAAACACTTGCATATGGCAACCAAAGAGCTACTATAGATCATTTATCTTGGAGGCTGCCCTTTCTTCAACCTCCTTTCTTGTGTCCATACCACATCATAAATCCTGCTGCCAAAGTGTTGATTGTATAGACACGTGGCTCAATTTCAGTCAGATTTTATTGATAACTATGAAGTTGCAAAGACTGAGAGAGCCTAGAAGTGCACATAGTCCCTCAAGCAAATAATTAAGACATGGAGTACTCATCTTAACTAAGAAGATACAACCAAAGAACACCTTAGAGAATTTCATGCCTACATGAATTAATGACTACTGTCAAAAGTTCTTATGATACATAGAATCCAATTTTTAAAAAACTTAGCAGATGCAGAGACTAAGAAAGAAAAGAAAGAAAGAAAGAAAGAAAGAAAGAAAGAAAGAAAGAAAGAAAGACCTATGTTATTGTTTTACATTCTATTGTTTTCCAACAAACATAAAGAAAAGAGAGGTCTTTAAATATATAGTCAGGAACTGGGCAGAAAGCAGAATAATTCCAAATGAAAGACCACGAGTTAAGTATTTATTGACTACCTGCTATGTCCTTGGCATTCTTCTTGACAGAGACATGTAAACCAATATGAGCTATGATTTCTACTTTTAATAAATCTGTAGTCCCATTGGACAGATAGAATAAACAGGGTGAATAATAACCATAGAATACTGAGTTCTTCCTACTTCTTAGTGTACCAAGGGCATAGCATACATTATCTCTTTTAAAATACATGCAACAATCTGTAAAAGTATTGCTCTGCCTAGTTTACCCATTAGAAAAATGAGGCTCAGAGAGATGAAGATAATGACTCTAGGTCCACAGAGCTAGTAAGTGACAGGACTAGATTCAAACCCAAGACTGTGATGCCAAAGCCCATACTCTTAACCATTACAATATAGCATCCATTTTAAAGTCAAAGTCAAGTACTTTGCAATCAACTTGCGATAGCTTCCTTGAAATCAAAATAAGAATATAGGCATTTTCTTTGGCATATATCAGTAGCACTAAGATAATACACTCAAAGAGAGTACCAGCTGACCAGAACCTAGCCACCACCTTGAATTGCCCTTGAAAGTGATTTGATCATAAACGTCAGTTTTCCTTTAACATACGTGGTATGACAGTCTTCTAACAACTGAACCAGTGAGCCTGTTACCAGAGCCCAGCAAACTTGAAACTGCCATGGCATTCAAGCTCCTCAACTATTCTGCACATTCCTGAAGTGTTACCATGATAAAGTGTTCACTGATGCACAGATAAGGTCAAAGCCCGCAAGGGGGAAACATGACTTTTGGAACAATGTTTCAAGGTCAAATGTTACCCAACTGTGCAGGAGCTTGTTCAACTCTTGGGTTATAAAAGTACAGATCCAGTTTCTCAAGGTCCCTAGCATAAAGTTCAATTTAGGTTGTCTAAGCGAGGGTTCTTATCAGTTTTATGAGCAACTTTCTGCAAAATTTAGCCAGCTCACTTGATAACACTGGGCAAGAGGAATTTTCCAGCGATAGACCCAGAGACCAAACAGTGACAAGTTGAGAGCTATACTCTCTTCTGATACAAATTTTACATTTATCCCAGGAAGAAAATTTACATGGAGATTAGAGTCTATAATTGCTTGTTGGGACTCACGCCAAACCCATTGGGGAATCCCCTGAAGTACCATCAACCTTCATCCTCCCTAACTTTCTGTATAGAGCAAAGACAGCACTGGTTGGTCCTCCCTAAAGAAACTTTCCCAGAGTCAAGGGTGTGTTCAAATAGTATTTAGAATTTATATATACTCATTAATAACTGAACTTCCACTGGATTGGAGCCAATCTGAATATGACTAGTGAGCTGTTATTCATCTGGCATCTCCTTGCCAGGAATCTTTATTCTTAAAGTGAGGTAAGTTAATATGTTGAGATATTAATTTAGGTTTGGTTTATCCCTGAATGTTTTAATTCACCTCCCCCTTATTTCAAAAAGACAGCTAGGTCCTCTGTGCTACTGGCCTCAGAAGAGACTTTTGATTTAGAGGTTGTCTGAAAGCACCCCTTCCCTCTTTCTGAGTTTTGCACTCAGAAAGCCTGGATTCCTGAAGGACATTAAGCTAAGGGTGAGTCGTGAAAGGGGTAGAGAGGTGAGAGAGGTGAGTGCTTTTGATGGCAAAGATGTGAAAGCAGCTGTCTTACTTGACATTAGACAGCAGAGCCATTCGTATTCAAGGACCAGTGGGGCATGAACAATGAGGATCTCTGTAGCAGTCATGAGGCTCATTATAGGCACCATTTTGGCTTTGTAATAACCCTAGAGTCCCAAATGATAGAAATAGAATCTCTTGCCAAATTGAAGAGGGATTTAGTTTGATTTAGAGACATGTGACTATTCTTCCGCACCTGAGTTCCTTCCAGCTGTAACAATAATTTGAGCTTGAATACTCTTCCAGTTCTACTCCGTGCCCCTTCCCTTCCTGACTCCACCTCCCCCACTCTATCTCCTCACCTTTCACGCAGTCATGCATAGATATACCTATATCATTTTTACTTGTGGGCAATACAGTAATTTTTTATTTTCAATAAAAAGAGGAATAGTCACCTATAACTTCTCAATATGAAAACCATAAGGATTTATCTTCATTTAAATATTCAACCAGAAATGACAAATAATTTGCAAATTCATTACCTTTTGAAGAATTTCCTGGAAAATTTGAGCTGAAATTAAGTGAAACTTTTGCCAAAAGGAACATTTGAATTTTGCTTTATTGAGCTATTAAGTTAATATATTCTCTTCTTTAAAGTTTCTGCTGTGGTATGTTTGATTCAAAGCAATCTTCCAATTGCTTTACCATTAGCTTGAAGCAAAGGAAAATGAAAAGCATGACAAGGCATAAAATTGGCCTTAGCAATATCTAAGCTTGCTTCAGCCGTGACCGTTATCCTCAATGCTCTTAGACTGAACAAAACAGCCATAAAATCGGGTTATTGTTTTTAATTTTACAACCCATGATTTATTTTGTTTAACTTCAGTGACAGCCTGTGATCCCAGTAAGTGTCTTCAGTTAGGAAATGCAAGCAGGAAATCAAGGCCCAGAAGTCATTAGTTGTAGCATGTAGTCATCTCATTTATCTTCCTGTGTAACTACCAGAGTGTGATCCAACTGATTCCTATTATGTAAACTAACATTGAAAATTTTAAAATAAGAATAGCTCATGGAATGAAATAGATTTACACTGTCAGCTTCAACTTACCCTGGAAGTTGACTCTGCCTCTTGACCCTAGACAGCTAGAACCTATATTTTCTATTTTAAATCCAAGGCCTTCTCAAGCAGAATTTTCAAATAAGGAAACAACACAGCTTACTGGTTAGGAGTACGGGTTTTACAGTTAGGAAGGCCTGACCTTAAATAGGTCACTCTATTTAACTTTGAACCTTAATTTCCTCATCCAAAAATGGGAATAATAACACTGTTTTGCTTCATAGGGTTATTATGAAGAATATATTACATATTACCTACAAAGTATTTAGCAAAAAGTACCTGATATGACAAGACCTCAGTAAATGTTTGCCATTACTATTCAGTTTTTGTGATGACAATGATGAATGTATCCTTAATCCTTTGGTAAATGTCAAGTTAACCAGTTCTTTAATGGAAAGGCCATTCCCTTTTCACATTACAATAGTGGTATTCTTGGTGTTATATAAGACTTCAATCCAAACTCTTCTGGCTTCTGAATTTGTTTTATGTAAGTAAAGAAGAAGTGTATAGATATCATTTAAAAAACCAAGATGATTCTATTATGGTCATAGTAAGGAGAAAAGCCCACTACCACCACCATTTTAAAAATTACAATGTAAGTGGTAACCTGAGGGGAGGGAGATAGGGAGGGAAGAAGGGGAAAGGGGCCCACATATTTGGTTGTGGAAGGAAATTTAACTTTGGGTGCTGAAACACAATGCCATATGCATATGACATATTATTGAGTTGTACATTAAAACCTATTTGATTTTATTAACCAATGTTGCCCCAATAATTTTAATTTAAAAAATTTTAATAAAATTTTAATTAAAAAATGTAAGGTAAATTTATATATTTCTAATGTAATTCATTAAACATGTTCACAATTTAAAGGTTATTTTTCTATGCTTGGGTTTTTAATAGGGCATCTAATTTTTGCTGCTAAATCTTGTCTACATGCCCCAAATTTTAGCTTGAGCTTGCAAGTAGTCACATATTTTCTTCCCTTGAACTGGATTATATCATGGTTGGCTGCACTAGGTTTAGAGGCAGAAATCAGGCTACTGACCTTGTCTCAGAAGCTTCTGATTATCCACTTCACTGACTGACTTACACATAACCACTTACACCTGGGTGTCTTTGTGAGTTTTCTCTTGAGACTCATCTACTTTGTTGTCTTGAGAATATTATTTTCTGTTGCCCTTTCCACTAGAGGCACTGTCCTCCCTCCAAATCTAACAAGAGACAGAAACCATATAATTCTAACAAGAGATTGAAGCCATTTATGTTTTCTGTCATTGCCATTCATCACATTTTGCATCTTTTTCTGCTTCCCAATTGAGTCAAGCATTATACATTTATGAGTTCTGATAGCTTTCAAACATGTATAATTACTCAGTTACTAGTTGGCTTCTCTACATTTCTAATTACATTATTTTTTCCCCTCAGGAATAAAACACTTATATTTTAAATAGCAACAAAAATAACAATTTATAACTATATAACTTTGCTAGGCAAGTTATACAAGTTGACATAACATCCATGAAGGGAAATTCAAAATTTCTGTCTACTAGGTATTATTTCATTGGGAAATGCCTATTGTGGTTATTTATTTATATATTAATTATTGTTATTCTTAGATTTAAAAATTACTAAATTCTCCTCCTTCTTATCAGTACACGGTGAGGTGCTTAACACAAGGAACTGCTCAGGGAGTATATCTGCATATTGCCAAGTAGTATAATAAGACATTTCATCAGCATACGTCAATCCCATTCTAAGTAAATATGTAGTGTTCCCACCGAATCTCCGTCACCACCTACACAATTAGAAACTCTCCCTGGCAGAAATCAGGTGTGTGTTCACACCTTGCCATTTCCCAAGTTTCTAACATGGACTCAGCACAAGCTAACTTAGCAGTACCTCACTGGTATCAATCACAACCAGCAATGTCAATTCTAGTTTTTCAAAACTGGATTTGATGTAGGACCTGCTTTATATTGTCTCAGTATGACTTACTCAAGGACTAGAAAAGAACTCCACAGCACCACCAATTGTCAAGAATGCTGACATCTTTGCAAGACAAGGGGGCCTTAACTTGGGTCACTGACCACAGGCCTCTGTTCCCCACTGGGGTTGCATTGGAAAACTATCGATATTCTAAATGGCACATTTATAGACTCATTAAAAATCCATAAAGCAATAAACTTAAAATTCAGCGAGCCCATTGCATAGATCTCTCAGTCTGATCTTTTGAGAAAGTCGTGCTTTGGCACTCTGAGGCTGAAATTTCACAATGGGCCTCGTCTAAATGCTGGATTACATGTATTCTCAGTTTTATTCAAGTGTCCAGTTTTCACATAGGAAGTCCAGATTACAATAGCATCCACCGCATTTGTTAATACATGATCTCAGCTCACAACTTCCCCTTCAACACCTCTACCAAATCTCTTAGATTGTTTAATGGAAGTTCCAGGGGAACCTGGGGCTCAGCAGTGCCCTGGATGATTGTGCTGCTGTTTCGCTCTGGGAAGGCCCTACTGGCCCTTGACTCAAGCTACCCAGAATCCTTAGGAGACAAAGCTGTGTCCTTCATGAAGGTGGAAATAGAAGCCTTCTGGGCACATGCACATTGGCTGGGGTTGTGAGGGATGTATGTCTGGAGATGTGTGTGTCTCCCAGTTCCCAACCCCTCTAGCTGCGTCACATATGCCCCATGAATCTGAGATTTGGACGAAAGTGTCACTACACTTTTCTCTAGCCAAGCTCCAGACCATTGCATCAGTCCAACTGAGAAGAAATGCAATAATGTTTCTCTAACCCTGTAAATTCTCATTCTTGTGCCTCCTTTTCACAGGCCCTGCACTCCTCCCACAACCAAATCTCAGTAATAATTTAGCCAAAAAACAAAATTCCTAAAGATATCAATAGAGGAAAAGAAGGCTGGGAATGGGGTTGGCTCCATACTAGATATATCTGTCTCCGTTCTGGCCCAGCTAAGAGCCCCTGTTACATCAATCTATCCATTAAGAAAGTAATTTAATTTCTCAATAAATATTCTTGGACTCAGCATATGTCCAACAATGAGCTAGAAATTGAGGAAACAGTCATAAATAAGATAAATGAGAGGTGTCTGTGGGCACTGATCTTAGTTGAAAGGGAAACACACACAAGGAAGTGTCAATTACCATACTGCTATAGGTACTTGGCTGGAGAAGGTAAGTCTTAAAAGAGGGCAGTGAGACACCAACCCTAAAAGGGCTACAGCAAAGGCTTCCTGAAAAAGAGGATGTCTAGTTAGACATCTGATCAGCCAATAAAAGTAAGAGAGGATTTCAGATAGAAGACCTGGATGTGTGTGAAGGCCTGGTACACTGAAAAACTGAAATAAATTATAGTGAGCCCAGAAAGTAAAGTGTAAGGGGAGAGTACAAAAGATAAATCTAGAGGGAGGAGGAGGAGGAGGAGGAGGAGGAGGAGGAGGAGGAGGAGGAAGAGGAGGAGGAGGAGAAGTAGTAATTGGGTTTTCCTCAAAACGTAGTCCAAGGACCATCTGAAAAAGAATCACTCACTAACTGTTTAATAGAAAAAAATGGTTTTTTTTAGCTACTCTCCAGATTTATTCTCTTCAAACCAGGGGCTCAGGAATGTGCATATTTAACAATTTTTTAGGTGGTTCTTACCAGAGTAAAGTTTAAGAATCATTGGATTAAATCAAACAAGGCCAGATGAGTCACTTTCAAGAGTTTGGATTAATCCTAAAATAAATGGGAAGCCTTGTTATGCAATACAGTGACATGATTAAGACGTGTGTTTTTGATAGCTCCTTATAGAAGCAATTTAGAGAATGGACAAGTTGAGCGACAGAGAGATCTGCCCATTTTTATCTGTGATCATTAGGTTGAAGTCCAAGATTTTAGGATATTTAAAAACAGGGATTACCAAATTATACACCCAACTAAAATCCTACAGAGCCACATTCCGAATTTACATCAGCTGGCTTTAAGGTGATCAACTGTCTCATTTGCCCAGAACTGAGGGATTTCCCAGGATATGAGACTTTAGTGCTAAAAACAAACCATCCCAGGTAAACTGGGACTAGCTGGTCACCAAAAAAAATCCCTATAATAATACATCAGGCCACATAGAGTTCTCAAAATAGTAATCTTCTTTTTTTATAATTCTGAGTTTAAAAGAATCTTTTCCAAAGTGAAAGAAGAGGGTCTTAAAGAGAACAGAACTAAAACAATCACTTGAGTTGTTAAAAAAAAAAAAATTCAAGCATGCTGTTGCTTGAATGCAAATTTAAAACAGAAACAAAATTCTGGCAGTGCCTTTTAATTTGTAAGAGCAGAGGCTCTCAAGCATGGTGTTGCAATCAGTAGAGGGGTGTGTTGCAAGGAAATTGTTTTTTACTACTTATAATTAAAGAACTGCATTTGTAAATGATTTACTCTTGAAAATACAGAAAATCAAGGTTACCTCACTTTCATTCTGTTGCACTCTCTTCAAGCAGGAGACAAAGTGGTGGAGTTATTGTATACCTGCTCAGAATGACCAAAAGCCTGAGTGAGCTCAGAGATTCACTCTGGACTGAGGGATATACATTATCCATCACTGAGATAGAGAGAGAAAAGCGATTTAGAAGTACTACTTGAGTGGTAACTTGACAAGTCAGTTCACTATTTCCAGACTTTAAAAAGGAAAGAAAAAAAAGAAAGAAAAGAAAAAGATTTTTACTTCAAATCCCCAGTTTTTATACCAGGACAATTTTTACCTAAATATTAGTACTACAGTTGATTTTAAGTGGTACAAGCCTAAAACATTTTAAATGTTAATACTTTAGCCCTTATTTTACTAAGCAATGGAAAAATATAAAATTAGTACCCCAAACCTGTCATTCCATGGATACCATTGCTTAAGATAGGTTAAGTATAAAAATAAGTCAATTGAAAAGAAATTTAGTAAATAATAGTGTATGTGGTAGACACCAAAAATTTATGAACATGGTATGGGAATAACTCAAGTAAATGTAGAAAATGTTATACTTAAGTAAAAAGCAGAGAAAATGCTACACTTTTATCTTATAAAGGTTAAGAGGAACAAAAATGTTATATTTGTTGAACAACTTGAACACTAGAAACTTCAGCTCATATATTTCCAACAATTTCCATTGTTATCTGAATTAGTTCCAAAACAACTGTCCAATTAAAAGAAAAGATCAAAACAAAAGCAAAATAATTGAAGAATTAAAAATTTTAATTATGATTTTAACATTGATGAAATCACAAGAAATATAATTTTTCAGCAACTGTGTGTCATGATCAAAATATAATTGCAGCTTAAATCTTCAACTTGATTATCTAATGAATGTCACTCATCCAAATAGGCCAGAAAACAAAACCCTTTAAGTCAAAGACGAACGAAAACAGAAAATCATTAAAAAATAAAGTGCTTTGACTATTATATATGCAGCTCATCTCTTCCATGGATGTCAATATAAGAATTGGTTTGAACAATAAAACCTGTTACATTTGTTAACAACTACAGTTTAAAATAATTCCTGATATTTCTCCAAATATCTTAGGTTTTTCTAAAACTCTATTGCAAAACTCTATAATACACAATGTAAGTTTTAAAATACGTGCTATCATATTATATTTTTTCTTCTTTATGATCAAATTATTTATCATGAGTCCGCATTTTCAGTTGAACTCTCTACTTTATGATTTTACAGTTGAATAAGTACAGTTCTCCTAGAGTTGAACGAAATATATCAAACTGTACTCTTATGCTCTAAAATGTATTTTCTTAACAGAATTTTTCTTCCTGGAGAAGGTACCATTTATTTAGAAAATAATAATAAAAACATAAGGTATTGCAATTCAACCTAAAGGTTGTTCTCTAGTCTTGTTCATTTCCATAAATTATGGTTTCCTAATCTATAGGAAGTCAGCAGTTCATCTATGATTCTGAATCTCTTATAAGTCAATTTACTTCTAACAAAGTAAAAATGTTTCTTTTGTTACATACAGATTCTGATTTTTGGATGCAATTCCTTAAATTTCAATGCTCTTATGAGATTAGAAGATTTTTAATATCAGATAATCACAGAGAAGGAAGTCTCTGCAAATATCTTGGGATGGGAGGGGCTGGTCGTGGTCAGGTTTATACACATATCTCCATTACAAATAAAGCCACCAAAAATAGTTTTCTTTCCAGTAACTACAATATTGTTTGTTTGTTTCCTAGTAAAGAAAAACTTTGCATGATAGTAAAGATGCCAAGTGTTGGAAGCAGATACTTTGGTTCAAAATCCATGTGTTCCACTCATTAGCTGCTGACCTTGGACTATTTAGGTAACCTCTTTTTTTCTTCATCTGTAGAATAAGCATGATAATAGAACCTGCCTCATAAAGTTGTTCTGAGGATTAAAGAGTTAACCCATACAAAGGACTCAAAAGAGTTTCTACCACATAGTTTACTCAGTAAATTAGCTCTTATCAAAATAACTAGGCCATCTCTCTCCACCCTTGTGCAAGCTGCCATGGACTGTATCTGGAATCATTATTCCAAAGATCCATTTCCTTGAAAATACTAACAGGAAGTTTTCATTTAAGGCAGCTAATAACGCAACAACAGTACTGTGATTAAACTAGATGACCTGAAGTCTTTTTTTCAACTTCGAAATTAAAATATGGTTTGGTTAAAGAGAGTGAAAAGGGGCTTTCTTATGTTTTAATTTCTTACACTTCACCATTCTTGGTCTCATATCTTCAAAATTGTACTCTGGTGGGATAGCAGTGTTAGTGGGGTTGTTTTGATTTATTTTTTTGGTAGAGCAGGGAGAGGAAGATGCTCAGGAAGATCCCCCAGAAACCAAATTAAAGACTGCAGAAACCAAGACTGCACTCGTTTTTCGAAACAAACAGATCCATCTTAGCAAAATGTGAAAACCAGAGAAATAAAGTGTAAAAGGCTGTTTTAAATCTTGTCCCTGGCCCTTTAAGATAATCCCCCTATAGGAATTTTCCATTTCACCCTGCAGCTAACACCTGGCCTAGCCCCTGGCCTAGCCAGCAGCCCGCAAGGGACAATAGAAGAAGTTGCCCAACAGCGCCAGTAACAGTAATAGAAGAAAAATGTTATCGGGAAAATAGCTCCCACACGTTCCGCTTGGCTTACGCATGTAACTGCAATGACGCACCTGAGTCCCACCGATCAGGGAAAAGGCCACGTAACCACCCCCCGAGAGGGTATAAAACTCAGGGGAAAGGGGGTCTCAGGGCTCTCGCCCTTGGTGGGGGCCCGGGTTCGAATCCGTAAATAACGAGCATGCTGTAACATCTTATCCGTGAATAAAGCGCTTCCTGTTAACAGCTTATTTGGAGGTCTCTGTCCTTCGTGGGGGTCTCGAAACGCCGCACAACATAAAGAATTAAAATATTAGAGAATTTATAAATATAATTCATGACACCAATAGGCTGAAGACAATGAGTAGAAAGAACTGAACAATTATTGATGAGTCATTATTCTTTAGCAAATGAAGATAAAAATAGCTAATTCCTCTGTGCAAGAGGAAGCAACCTACATCACACCGTATTTTTTATAGTGAATTTAAAGAAGACATTTGGAAGTTTGTTATTTAAGTAAAAACAGTATTTAAAAATAAAACTTCTGATATTGCTGGACTTTTATTAAAGTGTCATCATCAATACTAAGTACATATTTAGCATTTTGTACTATAAAGTGAATTGTTCCCATAAATATCTACTTTCTCTATTTTTAAATCTCTAGTCAAATATTACCATATTCCTCAGATCCTTACAATCATAATAACAAGAATCTTCTAGTGCTTTCACCGTAAACAGGGCCCAAGATGGATCTACTCTGTACCATATTCTAAGGAAAGCAGAATATATATTATACCAAGTTCTCGCGGCTTTTTTCTCCTTTATTGTAATACAGAGTAAAGAAAGGAAACATCATTTTCACACAAATGCCCTTGGAAATGAGGACTGTTGTTCCATAGAGTTTTTCTCAGTACGTGAAAAGTTTAAATAAAGAAAAGAATGTTCTCGTACGTTCCATATTGACATAACAACAGAACTAAAAATAATTCTGTCCTGCCAGGGCATTTCAGAGTCTTCTGCCAAAAGATTTCAGGCTCTCATTAATGGTTTAGGGAAATCAGGATAATCTTGGTTGAGTTCAAAGTATTCAACTGGATCTAGGATTGGAATATATGATTATGCAGCCAAAATTTTGTTTGAAAGTAATATTTTCAAAATTAATTGTATAAATTGCCTTCTATTTCAGAAAAACTTTAGGTCATGCAAAATAGAGCTAGCTATCTGGAACTGAAATTCTCATCATGACTTCATGTTTCCTCAGAAAATGAAGATATAAAGCTACAATGATATCTGTAATTACCCAACGAAAACAGACAAAAACTGTGTTTTGTCCTCAATTAGCTAAATAATTCAGAATAAAAATTCAGTTTTACCTAAAGTAGTGGGGCTAATTAGAGCCTAAAATAGGTTTGGCTTCAATTATCTAGATAATCTACTTCAATGTTTATTTAGTCTGAAGTTAGAAGCTTAAAAACGAATCAGCATTCAAGTGAAAACTAAACGACTTTGAAAACTCACTTTCAAAATACTTTGTCTTTAAAATGCCCACTTGGGGTGGCCCATTCATCAATTTACTTAATAAATCTTGGTCTTATTTACTCTAGATCTGCACTTCAAATTTTAAGAATATCAATAAATTCAAAAAGACCTTCCTAACCTGCTTGTCACAGATTCAGGTATGTGAGTACACGCACGTGCGCACACACACACACACACACACACACACACACACACACACACACACACACACTGTATGCTTCCATGCTTCTGCTCACCTTGGTCTCACTCTCAGGATAGTACTGACAATTATCTGCTCTGTATGGGAAGGGCTATGAGTTTCAATTTTGTCTGTACATTATTAGAATTACCTGAGGAGTTAATGTCAGGCTACGCTGAACATCAGTCAAATCAAAGTCTCTATGATTGGGACCCAGGCATCACGTTTGTAAAAATCACAAGGTGAATCGAATACACAGTCAAGATCAAGAGCCATTGTTTACAAGTTAGATAATTTTTCTACAAAATAGCCTGGAAAAGACATATTAAAAGCACCTGGTCTTTCCTCCTTACCCTGGCTCCTAGTTTTTCCCCTTTGCTTGGTTTATCCTCTAGTGTGTTTAAATGAATTTAATTATTCTAGATGTAAAAAGTTGAAAAAGAAAAAAGATTTATATTATTTTGTATTCCCTTTTTCAATCAACAAATATTTTCTTCCTATCTACTACATAAATCTAGGCATTATAAGAATTTATTAAAGGATAAGCCTTTCCCTGAGAGATCTCACAACATAATAGGGAAGATGGTCACTAACAAAATTAATGACAGTATTGGGTGATAAGTGCCGAAACCGCGGTACAGAGGGGGTGGGATAAAAAAATCTATTTTCCTTGTATCAGAAACCACTTTACAGAAAACCACATTTGAGTTGTCAATCAAGTATAGGAGGTGCCTGAGCAAGCAGAAAGGAAAGTGGAGTGGCATTCCAGGCAGACAGAAAATCTGTGTAAGGACATGGAAGCATGAACAAGTCGGGTCAGTCTCTGAAGTGTTAACGAGTTTGGTGTGGCTGGAGGGCTGTGTGTGTGTGTGTGCGTGTGCACACGTGCACACTGTGGTTTGTGAGTTTGGAGAAGGAAGGAGAAAGAATACTCCATACATCTAAGATGGATTGGGCTTGGAATTAGCCCGAGTTTACTATGTGACTTTATTATATGTTTTACAAACTCCGGTGACCTTTAAGAAATGGAATCACTGTTGAATATTTATCATTCTGATGAATATATTGGAATACATTTCATTTTTAAACCATTCGTCTGTGAGGGAGGGAGGAAGAGAGAGAGAGACAAATTATGCCACTAGTGCGGTGAACAAAGACAGGGACCACTTGACAATTACAAATCAGGTAATTCTTCTGATTTTAAATTTGCAGTTGGATTAGAAGGCAGAAAGCAAGGTAGAAAATTGAGACTTGTTAGACCAGATATTGGGTGAACTGACTGTGGTCTCGGCTTAAAAGTTATTGTCTTAAGTTATATAGCACACATTGAGAAGACATAGATAACACATTTGTAAGATTCTCCTCAACATACAGGAAATGTGTGTAGGTGTGGCTAAACTCTTTAAAGTGTTCTGTTTTTGCTACAGGTGATCTCACTTCACTCATAATCTTACTTCTACTTAAATTGCTGTTATCAGTTTTCTCCTGTGTAAATCCCATCTTACTCAAAGGCCAGTTCTTCTAGAAAGTTTGCTCAGTTCCTGCCCTGTCACACATCCTGAATACAATCACTCCCTGGACTCTACCAAAATCTATTTATCTGTATCTCTTTCTGCCTCTTACAAGAGTGAGATATGCACGTGTTTGATTTCTATTTTAGAGCAGGATATCTACTTTTAAAAAATAGATATTTTTTAAGTCCCTGGTATTATTCACATACATCATCCCATTTAATCCTAACAATAGCTGGTACTGTAATTTAGAAGCTGTTATCCAAAATTCAGATAAGAAAGCTCAAAAATTAAGTGATCTCTCCAAGATTATACGATTCGCAAGTATACTAAGTATCAGAGTGAAATTTGGAAATGGGGCTCTTATCCCAACCACTAAGCACTAATTACTTTCATTAAAAGGAAGAAGTCAGCACAATGTTTTGTAGAGAATAGGTATGCAAGAGAAGTGTTTAATAAATAGCTTCCAGTTTGCTTTTGCTGTATTAATGTGAATGTACGTCTAGACATACAGGAAAGCAGCTATACTCATACTCCGTAGACTTATACAGATGCACAATTACCAATTTACAAACTGGAATGTCACGAATATGTGATTGTGAGTCAGTTATCTGAGATGCAAAATATTTTTCCTAAAAAAACAATGTCATACAAAGAAGGTAAGACATTGCATGAACCTACTAAATGCCTGCTGAAGGCAAAGTAACAGAATGCAAGTAGCCACCATATATGCAATGTTTCTTCTGAAAGTATATTCCTAGTTTTGTTTTCTCCTGAATCAGAGGCTGGAACTTCCCATCATTCTCTGATCCCCCAGCTTGCTAGGATGAGAAACTTTTCAGATATTCATATGTTCCAAGTAAAATACAGGCAATAAACAATCGGACAAAGGCCATAAATGTATGTCACACAGCACATATGATACACAGACACCTGCTATTTAAGCTCCAAGAGGGTAAAGATTCTTGTTATGTTCACTAATATACTCCAAATCCCTAGAACTGTACCTAGCACATGATAGGTACTTAATAAATATTTTTAAATTTAAAGAAGTACTTTATGGACCTTGTTAGCAGCTTCCTCCTTTTATATATGACCAGGTAAAAGGCAGTACCTAAAACATCAGCTGTGGTAATTTTCAAATAAAGTCTTAAAAACTGAAAGGTCTGTCTTTCTGGCTCATACTAGAATTAGAACACAGAAGGCAATGTACATTTGGCCCAACAGTGTTCAAATCAACTCATGGCCACACATAATCTTGAATTCCACAGTTTGCGGAAGAATAAATAGCAAACCTAAAAACGTATCCATTAACGTGTCTCTACAAATGGAAAATTGGATCCAGAAGACAATTTTTTAAAATGAGATTTTTTTATGTCTTTGAGAGCTGATGTAGTTAGTACATGTATTGAATCTATGAGTCATCTTTGCACAGAGGTACCAGATGAGAATGGAAAAGATTAATTTAAGTCAGACAAAAAGATATGTTTGGGAGTAGAAAGGGTGGTCTTATAAAGATTTAGATTACCAAAATAAAGTGTGGAATTTTAAGAAAAGCAGAAATGCTCTTTTTTGAATTGTTCAGATACCACACAAGTTAGAGACAGGGGTTGGAACGAGTGATATTTCAGGTCATTCATTAGCCATAAAGCTACGAATAGAGACAAGTTTTAATAAAATTTCATATCGCTTTGCTCTTGTTTTCCTGGAATAAATATGTCAAATAAGTGAGAAACCTGTATGTATGTGGAGTCTTATCAATAAAGAGATCTGAAATAATTACTCCAGGGAACAAGTAGCATGTCACTGAGTTCCTGGGGCAACAGGAAGTAAGTATATATAAAAATAGTTACCAAATTGAAAAGCCATCCCTCAACTTCTTGTAAATCCTAAGTACTACTTAGGATAAGAATGTTCTCATAGTTCTCTAAAATGATGCATTATTTACAGCTGGTGAAAAATTAACTGGACGTGAAAATAGACTGCCAATTAAAGAACTCCAACTTAGTCTTAGTTTTGTATTTCATCATTTTTGACTCTATAGTTGTAAAGAAATTAGTATGAAATATAACAATGTCAACAAGACAGACTCCTAGCAGGCTTCTGTTCCCAGAGCTCTCTGTAATGGGCTTTGAAACATGGGGAAAGCACAATGAAAAAGTCCTTCTCTCCAGTACCTTTGGATTTAAATAGATTTAGGAAACCTGGCATAATAAAAAGAGTACTGGACTTGGAGTCAAAAGTCTTGTGTTCAAGTTGTAGTTCCATAGCAGACAAGCAGTGTGATCTGAGTAAGTCATGACCTTTCTAAACGTCATTTCCTCCATCTGCAAAATAAAGGTAATACCAACTATAATAAAAAGCTATTGCAATAACTTTAAATTTATGTGTAAATGTACCTGGCAGAGAGTGTGGTCAATGTTGTTTGTTGTTGTAAATTATTTTCTACTTTTTTAAAAAACTACAACCTCCTTTCATCTGAAATGATCTTGTGAAGTTTATGGTGATGGGGTTGGGGAAGGAATCAGTTTCCCAGCCAAAGTACATATACAGACTCATAGATGCCAAGTTCCATGTTTGCACCCAATGTCTTCCTGAGTCATCGCCCATCCATCTGATCCAAGGCAGCCTGAAGTCCAGGGAGCTCCATCTGGCTGATTCTTCCCCAAGAAACCCCTCCAAAACAATTACATCCAAGGTGTCCCCAAGCACTCTAGCTCTCTGGTATCCAAATAAAGCTGACCCAAGACCCTGTTTCTAGTACTATGAAATCCTGGTGCCTTCAATAATATGTGTTAGGATTTCTGAGGCAGGAAATGAGAGATGTATACCCACACTCCATCGCTACTCGCTCAGAATTTCTGCTTCCAACTCAATTCCTCATGATTTGCTCCCCATCTCCCTTCTTGAAACATTTTTTTTTTCTCTCTAGTCTGATTCTCACTACTACAGACATGGTCTTTATTCTCTTGCTGCCCTTAAAGAACCTCTAACAGAGAGCTGTTTTGCATAACAGACTTCACTCAAAGTTGGGGCATAATAAGAATAATTTAGCACAGAACTAAGAACATCTGCATATTGAATTTCAGACATTACTTTTCTAAGAAATTTATTTGTCTCTCCTCAGTTCATAAAAATGTCTCACTGACTATGAAAAGCTGGGTTCTAGTCTGCAGCCAGGTTGTTGGAACTCCTTCTTCCCAAATTTCCTTAGACTTCCTTCTTTTGTTTTTTTTTCTTGAGACAAAAGCAGAGAAACCCTAGATTCCTGCCATATTAGAGCAATTGATTGTCTTTCCTGTTTTTCCTTCAAGACTGACATGAGGGCTTTTGGCCTACTTTTCATAGCCAGTATAACCATTAAGGTATTTACCTTAGAGGAAAAAAAAGAAAAATCTCCCTAAGGGGAATTCCCCTGGAACAAACAGCTCAAACAGGAGTGAGGCAAAAAAAAAAAAAAAAAAAAAAGTGCTTCTTTCTACTTCATACTGTTTAGGATAATAGTGTGTTATCAGATTCAGGTAGAAGGGATACAATCAGACATGTCTACCAAGGAAAAACATGGTTAGCAGGAAGGAGTAGAAAGGTCATAGGTAAGTATTTCCTTTAGCTTATGTTTTTCACAAAAAAGATAATGTTCCTCAAGATTTTTCATCACCTCCATATACTCTAACACTTTAGGCGATAAAGAGTTTACACCGTAAGCCCAATTTCGGCAGAACAGAGTGCTACAGATGCCAAGAAATGAAAGGATCCTTCAAGTAGCCCCCTCCCACAGCAGTATCCAGCTTTGCTGTGCAACATCTGAAGAGTCAGATAAGCAGACTCAGAAGCCGTTGGCTCAAAACCTCCCATATGTAGAAGCCAAAGGGAGAGGGCAGAAGGGATTAATAAGAAAAGCTGTGGAAACTCATTTTATTTCCTACCCTATTAGGAGTCCGTAGATGGGAAAGTGGAAGCTTCCACTCAAGTGTAGGAATTGCCAGGTAGGTTGCCTTCATGAAATATACCAAAACTTCGCCAGATATTTGCTGAGAAAATCTGATCATTCCCTCAGCCCTGGAAATCTGGCCACTTCTTTTCACTTCTACCATCACCTTCCAAGTCCAAGTTTGTATGATCTTTCTCCTGGAGTTCTGCAATCATTTTTTATCTAATGTACCTATATCCAGACTGGCTTCCCTCCCATCTTTCTAAACTGTAGTCTGTGCCATCTTTCCAAATCTAACTTATGATTATGTCAGCCTCCACCACTGTTGCTTAAAATGTCAGTGATTTAGTATACCCATCCAGATAAAGACAAATCACCATAACACGGCATATAAGTTCATGAGAGTCTAGCCTTCTTCTCCCTCTCAAGGCTCATGACATCACAGTCCCCTCTGGTGTGTTCAGGTTAATAGGCCCTTGCTCAATGTCTTTATTTCACAATGCTTCAGCCTGTCACTGGTCCCTCTACTAAGGACACTCTTCCCTCCCCTCTTTCTCTCATTAACTCATACTCTTCCTTCAGATGTCAGCTCAGGTATCACTTTCTCAGAGAAGCCTTCCCTATTCTCCTTGAAAAATCAAGCGCTGCTAACATCACAGTTGCAATTTTACATTTGTTTGGAGCATTTATTTGACAAATGTCTGACCCTCCCACAAGACCCTAAGCTTCATGAAGATGAGATTATGTCTGAATATTTTACTAATGCATTGTAATTGATGAATGAATGAACGTCAGCTCCTTAACACATTTTTTTAAACTTTAATCAATCTGATCACTTTCAAATAGTCATTTTTTAAAGCTCTGTTATGAATAAGGAGTGCTATTAGTACAAAGATTTGCTGATTACGTTTATTGCTATATTATCATCATCATATCATTGCCTTCATAATTCAGCATTTCATAACTATTATTATATTCATTCATTAGATTTTATACTTCCATTATTCATAAAATGTTTTGTTTTGTTTTGTTTGTTTTGTTTTGTTTTTGTGAAAGCTAAATCCCACCAAAAAGAGAATGTACTAAGATTCCAGAAGTATGTCACTGTGGCTAGCAGGTCATTTTAGAACTAAGGGTTCTATGGATCTGCTTGATTAGTATTTTCAGAAGCTGCATGCCATTTGGAAAATTAGGGACTTGAGGAAGATTAAAGTAACATTTTATAGCCACTCAACAAGTAACCTTTTCTAATGATAAACTCATCACATTAGACTTGGATGGGACCTTGGTGGTCATTTACCCATATTCTTTATTTTATACATGATAAAGCTAAGTCTGGACTTCCATGAGGTCATATAGCCAAAGCCAGCCCTGGACTATTTTTATTCAGGTCCTCTAAAGCTACCATATATTAAATCAACTTCAAACCTATTAAAATCAAAGATCCTGACTATTCATATCCTACCATCACAGAGCCACCTTGAATGTGAATAGCTGTCCAAGTTATCAGGCCAGAATTTCATGTAAATAAACACTCGTCTTCATTTGTTATTTTATTTCAATCTACACTTAGAAACTAGCTCTGCTGTATAATTCTATACATGAAGAAAAAGCTACTTCAAAATCATTTACATAACTCATCTCCTTAAAAAAGCCTTCTACCTTAAATAAGAATGCTCTGCCACTATGAAAAGTGTACACTCTACTGTGACCTCAAGGTCAGCTGCATACCCCAGAAGTTTTGTTTCTGTTTCTGCTGTTTTCACCTACATCCGGATATAGAACTCACTACCTAGTTGATTTCACCCAGAAGAATGCATCCACTCTAATGAGAATGAACGATGCAGCCTTTATTGAAGATATTGAGGGAAGAAGGTAGCATTAATTCTCACTAATCTCAACTTAAAAACCTCATTAGAAATTTCTCCTCCTTCCAAGTATCTCCATAGTCAAGTTCCTTTCTCTTTCCTTTTTCAGGATGTACAACCTCAGTTCTCCTTTCTTCCCTTCCAAAAGTTCCACTTCCTCAGGAATGCCTTATTCCTTTCCCACCCAACCATCTCCTTTTCTTTTCAGATCAGTGTATCTGTGTCCTAGCTACTATCATTAAACTTTGTATTCAACTCTCAAGGAATTCCACAAAAGACTTCTGATTAACTTTCTTAGAAGTCCAATTTGGTCTTTTGTTATTTGAATATATTTTCTTTTTTTTTTTCTTTCCGGCTACCCACTCCTCCCTAAACACATACCTAATTCTCCCCTGGAGGAATTTTAGCAACTGAAAATTTCCTCATCCTATTATAGCTGTGGGGTGGGGAGGAGGCTCAATTCCACCCCCCACACCCACCCCACCGCTACCCCTACCCTCCCACTCCCCCACCCCGAGTAATCTGACCAGATTCCTCTCCAGATATGCTACTTTCGGAAAGGAGTTTTCTATGGTATTTTTGTTTTTAATGAAATTTTTAAAATTTAAAAATTTCTCAAAGAACAAAAAAAAATAAAAGAAAGTTTTTGTTTTTTCCAGCCAAGACTTCAAATTCCTAGTGGCCCTTGGGGAAAAAAAAAACTATCAGACCTCATAATTGAAATACAAAATAGTGATTGCCTCCCTTCCAGAAATCTTAGTTTTAGGAAATGCTCATAAGAATTAATAGACACACAGTTCATGGAACATGGAGGTAGATTCTAATTTTTTTAACATGCTTTTCCCCTAATAAAATGAAAATGGAAGGATCACCAGTGATCTAATATCCCTCTTTGTCAACTGCATTAGCACTAGCTACTTTTGTCTCATACTAATGACCAAACTCTCACTAATAATATCATGAAACTCTAAGGGAAAAAAACATCTTACAAGCAAACAATATATTGCCAAGCTTTGCAGTCCGAGAATCTGTTTTCATAAATGCTAGTAGGACAAGAATAGGGAATCAAATAGATAACTTTCACAAAAAGTTAGAAAAATTGTTGTTAGTCCTCCTCTGATGATTTCTTAAATTATAAAAAAAAATTTTAAAAAAACACAGATACCTTAAAGAACTTGTTTCACAAGACGTAAACATTGGCATCTTGGTATTACTATTTTCAAAAGTAGAGGATAGGCCTTAAGTTGGAAAAATGGGGGCAGGGGGAATTGAATAAAATTCACAGGTCCTTTTTTATGCCACTCTTAAAATGTTTTCAAGTAAAATATTAGATTGTAAGTGCAAACGAATAAATATTAATAATCTATAGAAGTAGGAATAAGACTTGTTCATATTTTGCCTTCTTGTAGAATAGAATTTTATATTGTACTATATATACGTGGCCAAATTCTTTTTTTAAGATTATTGAGATTTCAAGATATATATTTTTTGTGTGTGCTTCTGCTAATACTATTTTTATTATGGTGCTTTAGACAGAAATTAATCTTTTTAAAAATTTTTTCTTATTTTTCTATATAGAACAGTATTTTTAAAACTTTATTTTTCTGTATAAAAAAGTATTTTTAAACTTATTTTCACTTATTTCTTTAAAATATATAAATATAAAAAATGTAATTTTAAAATTATAAAAACTGAAATTCCAAATAAATTAAATACAAACATTTCTTTATAACTCTCCAAAATAATAATTATACTTTGCATATTTTGAAAAACATTTGTTTCATAATCCCTTACAGTATAACATTACTCCACAGCACCAAAAAACCTGAATGGGTCAAATTCATTAATCAAGCAGAATAACTAATTTCAAATGAGTCCTAAAGGCTTCAATATTCTATCCTCTGTAGCAGTATAGAATCATTCCAATTAAATTAGGTAAGCCAATGCATTTGCAAAACAATTCAGAATGCAATTTAATTTGGGGGTTTAGTAAATGTCTAGGGACTCATTCATTATGACCTCCACATTGAATTTACTTTGTAAAGCAGCATAAAACTAATCGCTTGGAACTATAAAAATCTAAGGCCTTTTTTCTTTTTTATTCATAGGCCTTAGACATTATATGTGCTTTTCAAGTTTATATTGACTCTGTTTCACTGCCTTTCAGAAAACTACAGTTTGAGAGAGTTAGTAAGTTACAAAAGCAATGGCCGGCAGTGACTGACAAGCCCCAAGTGGCTCTGTGGAAAGGAGGTAAAGAAGATGCCAGCAAGCCTGGAGCACAGCTGTCAGCATGTCCCAGCATCACTAATCTGTAACCCAACCTGCTGACCTGGTGCTGGGATTTTCCTCAGGACAAACAACCATCATGTGACTTGAATCAAACTATTTGAAGTATGTGTTGTTTTAAACCAGGGGAGGGAGTGGGAAACCGGCCCCCTACAAACTTCTAATGCATTGAACTCATTTGGAGACAGATGTTTATGCAAACTCCCAGGTGGAGATACCGACTTCCAGCGAATTAACCTACGATGCCACCTCGCCCCTTGCATTGATTAGTCATTATTTTTGTCTGATAAAATGAGAACATGGGTACAGAGGCCAAGCACTTTTATACTCTGAGAAAATTCGTGTACTCTTGTTCTCAAATGCTTTCCTACTACTATTGTGAAAAAGAGTTGTTTTTAAATGACAACTGAAATGAACATTTGAAAACAGTTCATGTCTCTGAACCAGATAACAAAGTTAGAACAACAATCTGTGAAGGGGAATTTGAATTTAAAAGCAAAATAACTTAATAATGCTATTAGACAGTCAAATAAATATCGAAAATATAAATTATAATACATCATCCTGGACAAATGGATGTGTTTTCTTTCTCTGTTTCTTCATATTAAATGTAGAGGTAGATGAAAACAAACTGTTTCAGAAATAAAGAACTAGCTAAAAAGAATAAAAGCTGAGAAGCTAAAGTATCTTACTTCACTTAACACCAGTGATTAATGACAAATATGTTTAAAGTTTCAAGATGCCCTTATTAACACAATATCACAGACTCTTAGATGATCAGTTTATGACCTGAAGCTCTGTATGTCACCCCTAAAGTTTTGCAACTAACTTTAGAAACATTTTGCATATCAATATAGATATTGCCCTAGTAAACTTGGAAGAAAACTTAATGTCATGAAAGAAAGATGATTTAAAAGTTTGCTTTACACCCAGCCACATTTGATTGGTTAGGCCATAGAAAACAATCCAGGATACAGAATGCGTGCAATGCTTAAATAGTATTGTGCCTTTACATAGCCTCATTATCAGGTCTATGAATAATTAATTGCTCGCTGTCTACAGTCATACACATAAAGCTGATGCCTGCATGGCTACAGACTGTATTTCTACACATTCACACTGGAATATGGATGTGTCTGTGTTTACAGAAATGCCACACTCACCCAAATTGGTCCTATGAAGGAGGCTTGTCTACTTAGAGTTAAGAGCCCAATTAAATGCCATCAGACTGTAAGTTACATAAGTTCAAGGATTTTGTCTTATTGACTACTGCTGTATTTCTAGAACCCAGAATAGAATCTGACATGTGGTAGGAAATTGCTGTTTTGTTAAATAAATGAATGTTACATTGCCTATGCACAAAAGGTCACACTATTTGTTCGTAGCAGAGTGCCCTAGGCCCAAATCTGGAGACTGTCTGTCTTATGCAAGATTCTAGCAAGTTTAGATTTCTGGTTTCCCAGGCCACCAAAAATAAAAAGCAGCAAATTACAGGGGCATGGGGGCGTACTGCTGGAAGCATACTCAACACAATAAAAAATGAAAGCTGACAACCAATATCCAGAGAAAGAATCATAAACTATAAAACAAGTCCTCAAAAAAAAACAAAAAACTATGTTTATTTAACATTTGAGTTCTTCAGTATTCCAGCATGCATATGTGTGTATATGTATTTGTGTGTGTGTGTGTGTGTGTGTGTGTGTGTGTGTGTGTGTGTGTGTGTAATCTCCAGGCAAAATGTATGTTTGCTTTGGTATGTTTCTGAACATTATATAAATGGTGTCATATTGTATGCAGTCTTCTGGGACTGCCTTGTATTATTCAAAGTTATTTTTGAGATTCATCTATATTAATGTGTCTACTTCATTTTCACTACATGTAAACAGCCAAAAATTATCTGTTCTAATACTAATAGACATTTAACTGTTTTTAAGTCTTTGCTTTTACAATCAACGTTTCAGTGAATAATCCTATATATGCATGCTGCATATCTATGGTGCAAAAGGATCTCTATAGTTTATACCTAGAAATGAAATAGCTGGATTGCAGGAAGTGCGCACTGTCAATTTTCCTAGGTACCAGCAAACTGATTTTTTAAATGCTGGTACCACTTTACATTCATGCCGGCACTTGAGAGATCCCATAACTCCACATTCTTGTCAACATTTTGTATTTTTCTAATTTTTAATTTACCAGTCTTACAGGCATTGCATAGTAGCTCATTTTGTTTTAAGTTTTATTTCCCGGGTTATTAATGATATTGGGCATCTTTTCAAATACATATTAACCATTTTTCTTTCCCCTTTGCAATATGCCTCTAAGTATTCTGAGCACTTTTTTATTGAGCACTTACATTCATGTTTGATTGATTCATACAAGTTCTTTAATAAACTACATATTAATCCTCAGTCATTTATATTGTTTCACATACTGTGGCCTTTCTTTTCATCTTTAAAGGTATCATTTACAAATGAAGTTGTAGCTTTTCTAAAGTACAATTCATCACATGCATACCTTCATGGTATGCAATCTTTGTGTCCTAAGAAATCATTACTTATCTAAAGTCGTTAGATAATTTTTTTCTTTGAAATATTTCAGAGATTTGCCTTTTACATTTAGACATTGATCCATCTAGAATTGATTTTTGTATATGATATGAGAGAGATTTTATAGGATTTTCGAATGAACTTTCATTTTAGAATAGTTTGAAATTTCTAGAGCGGCTGCAAAGATAATATGACATTCTCATATAACTCACACCCAGTTTCCACTATTGTTAAAATCTTTATTTGTATTTTTTTGTCACAACAAAAAAATTTGATATTTATTATTAACTAAAGCCCATATTTCATTCAGATTTATTTAGTTTTTAACCTAGTATCCTTGTTATGATTCAAACTCCCATCCAGGATGCCACATTACATTTAGTATTACATCTCCACAAGTTGTAGACTGTGACAGTTTCTCGGACTTTCCTTGTTTTGATGAATTTGACAGTTTTGAGGGGTATTGGTCAAATATTTGGTAGAAAATCTCTCAATTTGGATTGTTCTAACGTTTTTCCCAAGATTAGTCTGGGGGCGTGTGGGTTTTGGGGAGGAAACCAAAGAGGTAAAGTGCCATTCTCATCACATGGTATCAAGAGTATATACTATCCATGTGACTTATCATTGAAAACTTTGAGCACCTGACTGAGGTAGTACTTGTCAGCTTTCTCCACTGTGACCCTTTTTTCCTCCTTTCCATACTGTAGCCATTGGAAGAAGTCACTATGTGCAGCCCACACAGAAGGGGTGGGAGTTATGCTCCACCTCCTTAATGGAGAAGTGGCTGCATAAATTATTTAGAATTCTGTATGAAAGATGTGTCTACTCTCAACCATTTACGTATTTATCCAATATTTACTTTTATCAATATGGATTCATCAACATTTTATTTTATACGTTAGGTGATCATGTAATACTATATTATTATTTCTTTTGCTCAGATTGCTTCATATTTGGCAAATGGTGGTCCTTTCAGTTATCTGTAGTTTGGTGTCTTTCATCAATTTTTGAAAGTTCTCTGCCATTATCACTTTATTTGTCCTGCTTTCTCTTTCTTCTCTTTCTGGTATGCCAATAATGCTTCCGTTACACCTTTTAATATTGTCTCATGGTTCTTGTGGTTCCTGTTTTTCTGAGGGTTTTTCCTCATTATTTTCTCTCCCTGCATTTCCGTTTCAGAAGTTTCTATTAATCTGCCTTCTAGTTTATATATGCTTTCTTTAGATGTATCTTGCATTTCCCTTTGATTCTTCTTCATGGTTTCCATCTCTTGGCTTATATTATCCATCTGTTATCACAGAGTGTGGAGGAGGAGGAAAGTTTTAAGCCTCAGTCTTTTAGTGAGCTTGTGTCTTAGGCTGCGGCCTTCGCAAATGTTTCCTTGCCTCCCCCAGTGCCTGTAGCTCTTCCCCCATCTCTAAGCCCCATCTCTGGCTTTAGTATTCCCAATCCATTTCTTTGAAACATTGTCCCTTGTTGACTATGTTTTCTTTTTTCTTCAGGTAATACAGGAAGGCTGGCAGGGGGAGGAGAAGGAGGAATTCTTTCCTCCATCTGAGATAAGTTTTCAGAATTGTGCTCTGATAAAATGCTTTCACTGGAGAGTAGACTTTCAGGATGAAGAAGGCTCGAGCATGTCATACAATATTCTTTCTTTCTTTCCTTCCTCCTGCCAGTGTCATGAGGGGATTATTCACAGATGATTGCTGTGAGAAACTCATGAGATTCCAGAAGGAAAAGCCCACAACAAAAGTATGCCCTAACCCCAAGACTACAGCTCCCCAGGTTTCCACTTTCAGGACAGTCCATATTTAGCCTCCAGCAAGTCATCAAATTTACCATTAAGTATTCCTACCAGGTCATGGCTTACTTGACTCTGCTTGAGGTCATCAGATCTCAACAACTGTTTCTTTGGATGCATCTGTGTCTCCAGTTTTCAAGGTGGTCCTTTGCCCCACAATATCAGTTCTTTGATTCATCCAAGAAAAGCTTTGGATTTTCAGTTTGTCCAACTCTTTCTTGTTCCAAGAATGGGAATGACAACTTCCAAGTACTTTACATGTCAGAGCTGAAACCACAAGCCTGCCATAGATTTTGCGTGTGTGTATTTGTGGTAAAACACACACACACATAACATAAAATTTATCATTTTAATCATTGTGTTCAGTATAGTAGTGTCACCATATGCACATTTTTGTACAACAGATTTCTAGAACTTGTTCATCTTGCAAGACTGAGTCTATATTCATTGAACAACTCCCTTTTTTCCTCTCCCCCTCCCCAAGCATCTGACAACAATCATTTTACTTTCTGCTTCTAAGTTTGACTGCCTTAGGTACTTCATATAAGTGAAATCATAAAGTATTTGTTTTTTTCTAACTGGCTTATTTTGCTTATTATTTCTTCAAGTTTCATCTTTATTGTAGCATATCACAGGATTTTCTTCTTTAAGATTCAATAATATTCCATTTTATGTATATACCATAATTTCTTCATTCATTTATCAATGGATATCTAGGTTGCTTCCAACCTTTAGCTATTATACATAATGCTGCAGAGAACACAGGTGTGAAAATATCAATTTGAGATCCTGTTTTCAAATACTTTTGTTATATACTCCAAAGTGGGATCACTGAATCATATGGTAACTTTTAATTTTTTGAGGAATCTCCATACTGTTTTCCAAAATGGTTATATAATTTTACATTTCTAGCAACTGTGCACAAGAGTTCCAATTTCTCCACATCCTCTTCAACACCTATGTTTTGTTCTTATGAAAATAGCCACCCTAATAGGTGTGAGATGATATCTCATTGTGGTTTTGATTTGTGTTTCCCTGCTGACTAGTGATGTTAAACATCTTTCATATGCTTGTTGGCTATTTGTGTATGCTTGTTGTCTATTTGAATCCTTTGCCCCTTTTTAGTTATATTTAATAGATTCATTGTCATTGTCGTTAGACTGAAGAAAGTCTTTATACATTTTTACATATTAACCCATTATTAGATATATGGTTTACAAATATTTTCTCCCATTCCACAAGTTACCTTTTCACTCTATTGATTGTTTTCTTTGGATTAAATGTTTCAATCAAAAGATTAGGGTAGTTGAATGGATAAAAAAAGAAGACCCTTCCATATGGTGCTTACAAGAGACTTGCTTCAGATCAAGACACAGACTGAAAGTAAAATGATGGAAAAAGATATTGCATAAAAATAGAAATTTAAAAAAAAAGCTGGGGTAGCAATATTTATTCCAAACAAGAGACAAAGAAGAACTCAGAAATTTCATTTCTGGGTATGTGTAAGAAGAAACCCAAAACACTAATTCCAAAAGACATATTCATCCATATATTCATTGCAGCATTATTTATCATAGCCAAGATATGAAAGAAAGCTAAGTGTTCATTACTAGATGAATGAATAAAGAAGTAGTACATATATATATACAATGGAATATTACTCCACCATAAAAAAGAATGCAATATTGCCATCTGCAACAACATAGATGGACCTAGAGGGTATCATGCTAAGTGAAATAAGCCAGACAGAGAAAGACAAATATTATATGATTTCACTTTATGTGGGATCTAAAAAAAAAAAACAAAATAAACAAAATAAAAACAAACTCATAGATACAGAGAAAATTCTGATAGTTTCCAGATGGAACAGGGTTGAGAGATGAGTGAATAAAGGAAAGGGATTAAGAAGTACAAATTGGTAGTTACAAAATAATCATGGGGATATAAAATATAGCATAGTTGATAGTATTGTAATAACTATGTATGGTGTCAGAAAGATACTAGGTTTATTGGGGTGATCACTTCATAAGTTATGTAAATGTCTAATCACTATGTTGTTTGTCTGAAACTAATATAATTTTGTATGCCAACTGAAATTAAAAAATAAAAATTATTTTTAAAAAAAATCTTCCATTCAATAAACACAGGATGTTTTTCCATTTATTTGTGCCTTTAATTTCTTTCAACAGTGTTTTAAGTTTTTAATGTACAAGTCTTTCACCTCCTTGGCTAAGTTTATGCCTAACTATTTAATTATTTGTAATGCTATTATAAATAAAATTATCTTAATTTTCTTTTTGAATGGTTAAGTGTTAGTGTATACAAACACAACTAATTTTTTAGTAGTATTATTGTATCCTGAAACTTTGCCAAATTTGTTTTTCAGTTCTAACAGATTGAGTGTATGTGTATGTGTGCATGCATGGTCTTTGGGGCTTTCTATACATAAGATGATGTTGTCTGCAAAAAGAGATAATTTTACTTTTTCTTTTCCAATTGGGGTGCCTTTTCTATTTTCCTTTCCTGATTGCTCTGGCCAGGACTTTTAGTACTATGTTGAAGAGAAGTGATTAGAGTGGGCATCCTTGCCTTGTTTCCAGACTGAGAAAAAAATCTTTCAGTTTTTCACCAGTGACCATGATGTGGGCATTTCATATTTGACTTTTATTATATTGAAGTAATTCTCTTTTATTCCTAGTTTGCTGAGTTTCTTTTTTACCATAAAAGTATATTGGATTTTGTCAAATGTCTTTTCTGTATTAATTGAGATGGTCATGTGGTTTTTGTTCTTTATTCTGTTAATGTGGTATATTACATTGATCAGTTTTTATATGGAACCATTCTTTCATTACAGAACAAATCCTGCTTGGCCATGGTGTACTATCTTTTTAATGTGCTATACAAATTTGGTTTGCTGGTATTTTGTTGAAGATTTTTGCATTGATATTCCTCAAGCATATTAGTCTACAGTTTTCTTATAGTTATCAGTCTGTCTGAACATTCAGTTTTTTCATGACTCAGTTTTGGTAGGTTGTATGTTTCTAGAAGCATATTAATTTCTTCTAGGTTATCCAATTTGTTGGTGCACCTCCATAGGTTTTTAAAACTAATATTCTGCTGCTGGCACTGTATGAAAGTATTTTTATCATGGCCTTCTCCTCAACATTTTATTTTACCATATTTTATAATTTATTAAAATTTAATAGGTGAAAAACTGTATTTTATGGAACTACTTTAAGCGAATGTGAACCTTTTTCTTTCTATGCTTTTTTCAAATGCCCTATATATAAATCATTATCACTTTACATAGAATTGAGAAAAGGTGGTAGTGGTGGTGTGACATACCAGGTGATAGTCTGGAAAACATTTTCTTTAGGTAACAGATACTTCTTGAAGTATCATCATCAAGTGTACTTTCCCCAGAATGCTTTCCCAAGTCAGAAATGGAGCAAGAAAATTTGTTTTGTGACAGGAAAAAGTAAATGATGACATGAGTATGACAGATAACAAAAATCAAATTATTTATATAAATTTAATTTGCTGTTAAATTATAGGCATGTATAAATTAATACACATTAAACTCAGTGTCTCTAATTGCAAAGCACTTTTTTAGGAGTCAAAAGCCTTAATTAAGCAATAATATCAGGAACAGAGTCACTGAGGGCCATGCAAAAAGTAAATCATCCACAGATGACCTTTAAAAGGTTAGGTTTATATACATAAATAAATATGCATATGCATAGAGAAGAAGAGAAGTAGAAGCCTTATCTTAAAATGCAGATGTTTTAGAAATTAAAAATATATCTTCAGGCCTCAGGAACATTTCTAGCTATAATGGCATGAAGAATTCAGGGAATCTTTTCTTCATAAAGCAAGTATAAACTGGACAAAATTGTCATAAACAACAATGTCAAAGGTCTGGAAAATGACCAAAGGCAGACAATGAATTGAGAAGCATTTATTCTTGAAAAATTGCTAGAGCTTTGGGTAAAAGCATCTGGAGTCTGTGACTTCCTTGCCTGGGGATATTCTTATTCATGACCTTCTCTCTTGCTCATTTGGTTACTAAAGAAGGGCTGGACAGAAAATCAGTAGTTTTGCTACCAAAGGAAGGAAACTTGCTTTGGGACAGAGGCAGAAATTCATGACTTTGGAAAACACATAAAGAACAAATGAGAAAAACCCACAGCTCTTCTAGTTTGAGGTTGTAATCCTATTTTGGGCAGGCAGTGAATAGATAGAAATTATATGGAAGATCTTGGAAAGGAGCATAATTTATAGGCTAGGTAAGCTCTCTACACAACCATGGTTGATGAGAAACTGTGACTACACAAAGGGGAAACCTGAGAGAGCCTAGTGAGAAGTTGAAATCAAGAGTGACTTGAAAACCAGCTGAGTTTTGAACATGCTCCCCAGACCACATGCATAGTGATTGCCAGATGTCTTATGGTCTGGCAGTTTTTGAGCCAACTCATTGGCTGACCCCTAAGTTATGCAGTACAGGGGCAACCTCTATTAATCTAGGCTAAAAAATAAAAATAAAAAACTAAACAGAACCAGCCACTGTCTATGAGAGGAAAGATTTTATATTTTAAGCCCAAAGAAAAAAGAGAGAATGGCCCAAAACTGAAACCAGAGTTGCTACAATATGTTATCAATTACAATATATAAAATGTCCAGTTTTCAGCCAAAAATTACCAGACAATTAAATAAAATGTGTCCTGTGCAAGGGGTAGGGGAGGCCCATAGCGGAGCAGAGAAGATGCAGTCAATAGGTCCTAAATCGAGTGGGCACAAACATTGAATTAATTCAGGTGCAATAAAGGAAAGTATCAAAATAATAATAAATGTAGAATCTTAGTAGAGAAGTGTGTATTACAAAAAAAAAGGTAATTGGAAGTATGAGAAATGAAAACAATAATCAAAACGAAAAATGCCTAACATGGGCTAACATCAGATTGGAGATGACAGGAGAAAGAATCAATGAACTTGAAGATAGATTAACAGATATCATTCAATCTAAAGAACAGATGGGGGAAAACAAAACACTGAAGAGAAATGATAGAGTTTTAAATACTAATTAGTAATGACAAGTATTATATATTCATGTAATGGAATTATTAAAAGCATTGAGAGAAAGAGGCAGAGCTCCCTATAAAAATAGTTACTTTACTGAAGAAATTGACACACATTCTAAAAATTATGTGAAAATGAAACATGCTAGAATAACAGTCAATTTTTTAAAAGAACAAATTTAGAGAATATGCTAATTTTAAAATTTTTGATAAAACTATAGTAATCAAGATAATGTGGTTTTGGCCTAAAGACAGATGAATTAATCAATGCAACTGAATAGAATATTCAGAAATAAACTGTTACTTTTCTGGTTAATTGATTTTTGAGAGATACCATGAGAATTCAATGGTGTTGAAACAATTGAATAACCATGTGCTAAAAAATAACCTTAAATTCTTTATTTACACCATATGCATAAATTCACTCAAAATAAAACTATAAATTCCCTAGAATAAAACCCAGGAAATAAATTTGAGACTTTTTGCTAGGTAAAGATTTCTTATGTATAATACAAAAAGCACAACATATAAAAGAAAAACATAATAAATTGTAAAATTAACAATAAAAAATTTTTAAATACCATTAAGAAAATGAAAAAACAAGCTACAGATTGGGAAAAGATATTGCGAATTATATATTTTATAAAAGATTTGTACATGATTTGTACATGAATACATAGAGCACTCTTTTAACTCAATACTGCAAAGAGAAAAAAATTTAAAAAAAAACAGATTTCAATAGATATTTTAACAAAGAGACATTCAAATGACTAATTATTTCATGAAAAGATGCTCACCCTCATTAGTCATTAGGGCAATACAAATTAAAACCACAATGGATTATACTACACATTTATTAGAATGGCTGTAATCCAACAGACTGATAATATCAAGCATCTATGATGAACAAACAGGATCCCTCATATATTGCTGGTAGAAATGTAAAAAGGCACAGACACTTTGGAAAATAGTTTGGTAGTTTCTTAAATAGTTAAACACACTTACCACATATTCTAGCAATTCTACTCCTGGATATCTATCTATCCAAGAGTATTGAAAACATATATCCATATAAATACTTGCACATGAATGTTCATAGCACCATTTTTGACAATAGACTAAAACTGAAAACAATCCAAATGTTCATCATCTGGAGAATAGATAAATAAGATGTGGAATATCTACACAATGGAATACTATTCAGTAATAAAAATGAATAAACACTGATACACCTACAATATAAATTAACCTAAATATCATTATGCTAATTGAGAAAAGTCATATATGAGATATTGTAAGATTTCTTTTATATAAACTTTCTCAAAAAGGCAAAACTATAAAGACAGGGAGCTGATGGTGGTTGCCTAGGGCTAAATTTTGGAATAGAAATTGATTACTAAAGGGTCAAAGGGAACTTTTCATTTGTAGTGATATAAGTGTTTTGAAACTAGATTGTTGTGGTGATTGCATAATTTATAAAATTCCTAAAAATCACTAAATCTCACTACATTGGGTAAATTTTATTATGTCAAATTATACCTCAATAATACTATATGTATGTACATATACGAATATTCACATTTTTCTATTGATCTTTCTGTTATCACATTATCTCAAGAAAAAAATTATCTCTCAGCTCCTCCTATTTTTAATATTGCTCACAGCCCTACACTTTCAATTCTATCTCAAATACCGTAAAAGAATCACAACAATATCACTATTTCCTTAATTTCTCTAGTGGCTAGTTTAGTTCATTCACTTTAAAGCTGAGACATTTCCTTTTGCAGAAGACAAAGGGGATTTCCTACTAGCTGAGTGCCAATTTTAATGTTAATTTTTTTTCATATATTTCTGATGTAGGGAGGATGGTATGATTTTATCATAGATTCGATAAGCTCCTTAGGCAGTTACCTAATCTAATCTACAAACAATAACAGTTAGTGAGTATGAAAGGTTATTTTAAAACCCAAGTCTAGTTAACTACATCCTTCTTGCTCTTAATTAATATCTCATACACTTCAATGAGCTTCCTCCTTCCCATATCTTGCCATGGTCTCACTTGTGTTTTCCCATGTCATAAGAGAGAGAAAATTTTTACTGAAAAACCCACATTATATAGCCTCAGGACCTACAAATAGTAGAAAAATCTCTGAGCTCTTATTTTTTAACACAATTTAATATCAACTAGAGTTATTTCACTCAAGGCCAAATTTTAACCTGAGTGGATGAATTACTAATTCAAGGTAACAAAAAAAAAAAAAAAACACAAATTTCAGAGGGGATGGGGGAAGGAGTGGGGGAGGTAGATGGTATAAAGGGGGTCAAATATGTGGTGACTGAAAGAAATCTAACTATGGGAGGTGAACACACAGTGTAAATATATATATGCCTTAATGTTAAAATGTACAACTGAAACTTATTCATTTTCATTTACTGATGTCACCATAAAAATAATAAAATAATTAACTTTAAAAAAAAACACAAATTAATCACAGCTTTAGTGAGAATTGAGAAAGACTAGAAAACATCTTACTAATTTACATAT
Source organism: Cynopterus sphinx (assembly GCA_030015415.1). Taxonomy (NCBI): domain Eukaryota; kingdom Metazoa; phylum Chordata; class Mammalia; order Chiroptera; family Pteropodidae; genus Cynopterus; species Cynopterus sphinx. Next base: position 113,283,341 of record CM057386.1, on the reverse strand, counting down.
TGTCTACAGCCATGCCACCCTGAACAGGCCCTATCTCATCTGATCTCAGAAGCTAAGCGGGGTCAGGCCTGGTTAGTACTTGGAAGAAAGACCACCTAGGAATAACAGGTGTTGTAGGTGTAAAAAAAAAAAAAAAAGAGTTTACTAATTTACAGATTTATAATTTTTTGTTATTAATAAATTTTTCATGAGTCTTGTGAAGTGGTTATCATTAGCGCAGCTTTATAGATGGAAGAAATAATGTTTAACATATCATCCAAATATGCACAGAAGTAAATGGTAGATTTGTCTCTTAACTACAAGTGCACTCTGAAAATTAAACCATAAACTGATTAATTGTTTTCTTATTGAAAAATTTGGTACATCATAATGGCTCTCCTCTCTATTATAAGGATAAAGAGGACTGAAATATTCCTGTTCTATACATCAACTTCAAGTTTTGGAATATTCGCAGAAATCTGTGTTTGTGGTCCCACACACAGCAGCAGCATGAGAGAACCAGCAATATCTGGTCACTTCACATAGATCATGTTGACTAAATGCTTCCATCTTGATGGATCTGTGAGCATTTTCTAACATGGAAATATAGCACCATTATAAGCCCAAGAGGCTTTGGGGGAATGCCATTTAACTCAAACCAATGAATTTTAAAGGTAAAACAGCATACACTGTACTTTTTTATTAAAATAAATACAAGTCAATTCTTGCAACTGAGCAGAATAATTAGCAAATGTATTAATCATGACCTGCTATGGGGCTATTTGCATTAATATTCTAGTCTTCTTTAGAGATGCTGCCTATCAGTATAAATATGTATTTGATAAATATGTATAATTTTATATTTCTCCTCCAGTTATATGGTCATTTTGTGCTTTACAAGGACCTATAAAATCTATTATTTGATTTCATTCTTTCATTAGATATGGCCATGCCAGAATGCAGTCAAAGAAGTAGACTTCTCATATTAGGAAACTCTGGGTCAGGAAGTTCATTATTTGCTCAAGTGTTTATATTTCTCAGAAGAAAATGGATTAGTAAAGTTTTCACATGACAGTTATAATTAAGGAATGATGTATTACTTAAGCTAGCAAATGATTATTCTGTAAAATAAAAATCAAAGCAGGACATTGAATAATGAAGCTGAAAACCAGTTTTCTTTGCTATAGACATTATTTTAATTACTTGTTTTATTTATTTATTGTTATTAATAGCTCTATTAATTGAGAGATTGATATGTGCAAATATTTCACTATGCAATTTAATGCATTATTTCATATGAATTCTTTCCACGAAAGATTATAAAGTATGCTTATCCCTATTTTAAATATGTTACCTAAAATTGGGGGGTTGATTTGTCTAAAATTACATTACCAGTAAAACAGTAAAGTCAGAATTGGAACTCAAGTGTTTCAGAGTCTGAAGAACTTACTTCAGGCCAATAAATGTAATCCAGCAAAACATCAGATATTAAAACACCACACATGCCTATGTGCAAATGGATATATATGTGTCCTATCCACATACATTTGTGCACATGTATGCACACATATCTAAACAGCTTATAAATGTCAGTTGTTATATATGCAAAATGCCTTTTCTTCTTGATATTTTATTCTACAAATAGGCATAGTTATTTTAGAATTACAATGTCTCCATTTTATGAGAGCCATGATACAAGGGACTGCAAAGACTCTAAAGGAATAATTTCATTCCATGGAGACCATATTATGCATGTTATGAATGTTTAAGAGAGAGTGCACAGTCTGTCATGTCAACTCTCATCTACCTCAATGACAGATTATTTTTCTTCCAGCACTAGTGGTTTGAATATATCAGCTACCAAAGAGGAGACATTTTTCTTGAAGTTTAAACACACACACACACATGCACACACACACACACACAACCTGATGGAACCTCAAAACAGAATTCAAGTAGCATTAAAACTCTAATGTACAATCACAAAAGCAAAATAATGTAGCATTTTGCCAAACAATTCCGTGAGCATCAGAGTCCTTAATTCACCCTGGATAATGTTAGCTACATGTAACACACAGAACTCCCATTTATTATTATAATATGCCAGATACTGTGTTAAATTCTCTGCATGAATTATCTCATTTACTCTACACAATAACCCCATGAGGTAAAATGATTATTTCTCTTTTCAAGAGAAAACCAAAGCTAAGAAAGGTCAAGTTAATTTGTTCAAAGGCACTCGGCTAAAAAGAGAAAGAACTGGATTTCCAACTCTGGCTTCAGGAACTGACCTCATAAGCTCCACGTATATGTATATGTATAATATATTTGCATTAGAATTAAGAAATCAAATTTTAGCACAAGGGAAATTCAAATTTAAAAAGGGGCAAACATCAGAATGTTTGGAAGTCAATTTGTATGACAAAATATTCAAAAGGTAATATCCATTTATGAGACAGATTTAGGCTTCTAAAAATCCTTTTCTAGACACTCAATGCATGAGACTATGACTTCAAATAACTTGTCTATTTCTGCTTGAAGCTCTTGCTGAGATCAAAACAGCAAGGGGAAAACATTTGAAAAGAGTAAAGGAAGTGTATTTTGTAGTATATATTTAACCTTTTTTTTTTAATGGAAAGTTATATTTCATCCATTTGTGTCCTAGATTTGTTTTGGCAAACACGCCTCATCACTTGTGCCAACTCTAGCTAACCCATGCACCTTGAAATAAATCCTGAGATTATGCCCAGAAAGTAGTGATTAATTACATTGTCTGTCATGGCAGGGGTGTGGCAGTATGCAAGACCTATATTTGCCACCCCTCCCTGATTTAGTTAGACAAATAAATCTATCTCTCCTGAAATATATTTCAAAGTAGTTTGTCTTCAAACAGGCAAGGTGGAAGGAAGGAAGGAAGGAAGGAAGGAAGGAAGGAAGGAAGGAAGGAAGGAAGGGAGGGAGGGAGGGAGGGAGGGAGGGAGGGAGGGAGGGAGGGAGGGGAGGGGAGGGGAGAGGAAGAGAGAAGTTGGTAAAGAGAAAGTTGGGAAGAAAGGGAGGAAGGAAGAAAGGAAAGTCAGGAGGACTATCTTGATAAGTGAAGTAAACCTTAACCTAAAATGTCCAGACTGACTACATGGATAAGATTGATTTAATAATTGTTGAACTTGCCACACATTTGGTTTTTATACCTACCTATCAAATGTCTCCTCACTGTCCCACATAAATAGCAATCTCGCCCTTGCCACAATAACTTCTCTCAGGCTATCTTTTCTTGTCATGATTTTCTTTCCACCTTGTCTATCTTGTTATAGTCTTCCTATCAAGTACTGCATCCTCCGTGAATCCTGGTGCAGGAGCTTTTGAAGAAAATCTTAGAGGCTCTCTCTAACGTGGCCCCAGAGGGGCTTCATCCTTGGTTATTTCACCACAATCCCCAGGGGGGCCGTATAGCTCTATGGATGAGACCTCCAGACTAGCTGTCTATAGTCCAAACTGGGTATTTAAACTCAACTTTTCCACATTTCAGTTGTACCAGATTTTCACCTCCTAATCAGCCAAATGTAATCCTTTACTAGCAAGCAGAACACTGGCTTCCATTCTCTAAACAATCGCTTTAACTGATCTTTCTTGTTATTCATTGACTCTTTCATGTGAATAGATTGTCTTCCCAGTGAGACTGTAAAGCTCTGTGGACTGAATTCTTGGAGGAACAATATGGAATCAAGAAAGGAAAGGAAAGAGGGTTAGCCTGTGGAAGATCTAGCTTCTAGTATCAGCTCTGTACAACCAGGCCACAGAACTCGGTTAATTCGTTTCTCTAAAAATGAGTTTTCTTATTTCTAAAATAAAGTGAATAATAGCCTTGTCTATTGCTCAGGATTGTTATAAAGACCAGTAAGATATTGTATTAGCAAATGATTGGCAGTTTATTAGCCTTATACACATTAAGGCCATCTCATATTTCCTTTATGCCCTCATCAACCTACTTTCATTGAAGGGGCAGATCGCAGCATCCTGAGCTTTTGTTCTAGCCTTGCAAAGACTGTCCCCACACATTAGCTAGGACCAGCCTGTGCTTTCCTTCTGGGCCAGGTCCCAGTGTCCTCGCCCAACAAAACTCTTCACAGTATAAATATGACCTGCAAGAAATTTATTTCATTTTCTAGTCTTTGTCAATGCTTACATTCATTTTAAAAAGGATTGTTTTAATACTTAATACTGTGTGACATATGATGAAGTTGCATCACTGCCATTTATAAGTTTATTCTGAAGAAAATGTAGTTCTCTACCTGCCAACATCTGAAAGCTATAAATAGTGAGAAAAATAGAGAAGCCTTAAAAGTCTATTGAAATGTATTGGATTTGGAGAGTTTCTTGGATGGCCAGAGTGGAAAAATATTTTGCTAAAAAATAGGGAGTGTTGCTCCTACTGGCATAGAGGCAGACGGTTTAGTTAGTATTTACCCAGCCTGTGGCGAGGGAACACATGGCTGTTTATTTCAGTGAAGGGGATGTTGGAAGACGCTGTTTGTCTAGTCAGAAATGCCCTTTGAGACTGCAAGGCTACCTGTGACCAATTTTCAACTAAATTTATCTTTGGACTTTGTGTAAGTAATCCAGCCTTAACCAAATCCATTTGGTCTTCTATATAACCATGTCACTGAATGCTTACCAAAAATCTCCCTGTTTTGATCTACAATGATGGTTTCTGGTTATTCAGTCAAAGTGAATTTGAGACCTAAATGTGAGCTCCGGATAAGTAGACTGGGTTTTATTTAATGTAGGAAATAACTATCTCTTATTAAATAAAATAAATTGGTATTTAACCAGTCATTTTCAAACATCTCTGCTCCTTGTTTCATGGTAGAATAAATAACACATACTATTGACCACTAATCGTAGCTAGCTTTATTTCATGAAGCAATTTGTTTTACTTCATTTGTTATTTAAAAGCAGAGCTAAGGTTTTTAATAACTACTCTCATTGCCAATCTGACACTGACAGGGTGAATACTTGAAAAATGTGTTATTTTTCAATCTAAAGCATTTCAGGTGTCATGCTCTTTTGATACAATTCAATAGATTAAAGGACAACATGGCTGCAATAAAGTGTAAAAGTACGTTTCCCAGATTGTGATTAAATAGCGATTACAATTTGTTAAGGAGCTTTGTTTATTTCCGTTGGCTTTAATTTTCATATGTAATCCCATAGGCTTTTTTTTTTTGGCCATTAGTTCAGGCTGCTCAATTTGAAAGAGAGATCTTGTGACCCTGGCAAGATACTGAGGCTAGGGCTGTATCTCCATAATACTTCATAAATGTTTGACCAATGTAAAAATCAAACACAAAGATTTGTGAAGCAGAGCTTTGATTGAGGGACTTGCACAACACTGTTTTTACTCCCATTTCCCTGTTTATTTCTACACCCTTACTTCTGCATCATTAACCATTAAATCTTCTCAAAACTCCTGTGAATAGTTATTATGATCCCATTTGATAGATGACAAAGTTGCAGTCAGAGGAAATAAAACTCTAGAATCATAAATAGTACCTCCAGGGTTTGCCCCACCTTGAGTTTGACTTCCACACCCAGGCCCTTTCTGCAGGGCCTCAGAGTCTCACATGGGCAAGAATCTGCAACCTCAGTCTGCTGTCAAGTTGACAAATGTGTTAAATCAAAGATAAAGACCTCCATGTTAAGTTGTCAAGGAATCAGTTCACCCAAGCCTTCATATCCTCCTTAGCTCTGTTCTCCTACAGTGGCCCCTCTTGAGCTGGTTGCTGCAGCAAAATAATTCTAATGTGGGAGAGTCCTGACTCAGAGGACTTTGACAGTTGGGCTAACGCACGTGTAGGATGGCCTCTGCTTGTGCATGTTCCAGGGAGCTGTTTTTAACTTATACCATTCCAGGGGATCAAGGCATCCTAATTAGGAGCTACTGCCTGGTGAATAAAACACTGGGAAACCATTACTTGGGATTAATCATTGTCAAAGAATTAAGAATTCTACACAAAATGAAATTTGGAGAATCTAAAATTAGAACAGTACCGAGTCCTGAGCTTTTACTTCCAATTTGTTGTTCAATTGTCTTTCATTAGTTTCTTACTGAAAGCATCATACTATAAAAAGAGTGATCTTTAAACAGTTAATCTTAAGATTTTTCTAGACACTTATCACTGAAAATTTTTTTTAATTATAATCTCTTCAATTATGTTAAAAATAATAAGTAATGATACTACTCTCCAGGAGTTAGCCATCTCTTTCTTTGCTTTCTTTGCCCTTGCATGTCAATACTAAATTAAAGTCAAAAATATTACCAGATGCTGTTGTTGCCTATCATGAAAATTAAAGGAAAGATGTGAGGAAATGTGCAGAAGGAAAAGGAGAGAAAGCAAGGCTATGAGTACAGAATCACAGTATTGGAAAGTAGCATGACATAATAGAAAGTATAAGGCTTTGGAGTCAAATAGATCTAATCTCAAATCTCAGATTAGAAATTTACAAGACTTGGGTTATTCAAAAAATTAGTTAACCTGTCTGACCTTCAGTTTCTTCAAGGATAAAAACTAATGCACTAGCTTGGCCCAGTGGCAGTGTCATAGCTAATGAAATGTATTCACAGTATGATTATTGCTAACTAAAAACTTTTCCCCATACCCTGCTATGATGACTTGAAATATAGTCATCATTGGCAATTTTTAATAGTCTCTGTGAAGACTTAAGAAAAGTAGTAATAACAATACACATCTCCTGGAGATACTGCCAGTAATGAACAAGTATCAAGTGTGATGATTATAACTTCTAGCCCGGAATGCAACACTAGACTTCATCTCAACCAACACCCAACCAGGATAGCAATCCTCTCAGTAGTACCTCTGTCAGAAAAAAAGGCTGCTTATGAATGTGGAGTGTACAGTTTAACAAAATGGTCACTCTTTTCTCAGTTATATTTATTAGAAATGTATTCTTAAAAGTAAGCTAAAGTTTACTTCCCCCTAACTTCAAAAGAAGCTTCTTAGAAAGTAGGACTGAGACCTGCGCCACAGGAGCACGTATTCGACCTGTTCTAGAGTCTGTGGTCCATGCCTCAGTTGCTGCTTCACTGGGATTCGCAGGCAGCTCAGGCCCTTAGTTTTTCTCAATGTGAAAAGTTCACTGATAATCCCTCCCCTCTCCTGTAAGTGTAGAGCTGGTTTGTACAACTGTTTTCTACTTTATAACGTCAGGTATATTCAAATGGCACAGTTGAAAAAACACAGAAAAAGACTAAAATTTTACTTTTACTATTAACATGTTGGTTTATGTCCATCTGCTATTTTTCCTCCATGCATGAATATATATTTTTTCATTAAAATGGTATCATGCTACAGACATCATTTTATAGCCTTCTTCCTCTGTTCAATTAATTAGAAGATAGAGAAACTAGAGCTCAGGGGCTCGTCACCCTCCAGGATAATGTGACAGAGACTGACTGATAGGGAAATGAATGAATTTAGACACCCGTGCATGATCAAAACTGATTATACAGAACTCTTAATTTGGAAATTCAGTCTTCTGACTATGAATCTTCATTATAATTTATAATCTTAAGAGTGAGTTTTGAGTCTTAGAAGATATTGGGAATTGTCTAGGTGTATCTAATTAAATAGTCATTAATGCCAAAGAGGCATAATCCCATATTTATCTATAATATTTACAAAAATAAATTATAAAAGTTTGTCAGATTTGCTACTGAAATCCCAGAGATACTAAGTCTCTATGATATACCTAGAAATACTTGCCTAATAGCTCCATCCATAAAAGGGAATTAGGTTAGTTTCGTTATCTCTGGGATTGTCAGTGCACCTGGGCTGTTTATTAACAATAAGACAAGGCAATGTGGATAATCAGGCCAAAGAACGCAGCCCAACCACTGGGTGTGACAAGCCCTGGGGAGGGTCTGGCTCTCAGAAGAGGTTCAGAGGGCAGAGGAGGCGTGGTGTCCAAAACATGCAACCTCTCTAATCCTGTTCCACTCACACAAAGCTACTGAGCACTTAGGGAATAGGGCTATGTTAGAATCATCTCTGTGTTCCCATGGCCCTTTTCAAAGACTGGCATATCATAATAATCCCAACTGGGAGTAACTGTGTGCCTTTTCTACCTCCCACTTTGCTCTAGACACTTTACCTACTTACGCTCATTCAACTCTCAGAAAATCCCGATGGGATGGAAATTGCTAACCACATTGTAAAGATAAGGATGAAAACCCATGAAGCAGTTAGTCCATGGCCATGTGGTCAGTAAGTATGGAGGAAGGATTTATTCATTTATTTATTCAAACATTTATTGAGCACCTACCACATACCAAGAACTGTCTGGGTGTTGGGCTAGGATTCTAGGTCTCATGAAGTTTACATTCTGGGGGACTAGAAAAGGAAAATAAACAAGGAAACCAAATAAACATACAAGGTGATTATAGAAATTAGTAAGCACCAGGAAGTCAGGAAAAAAAAAAACATGATATCGACAGGACTGGCAGAGAAAAGAGAGTTGATTTTTAAAAGGGTAGGAGGAAGTATTCGCCAAGGGGTAAAATTTCAGTCAACACTTGCCTGAAGAGAAAGATCCAGAAATATGTACAAAAATCCTGAGACAGGACCAAGTTTGGTGTGTTTAAGAACTGTGGTGGGCAGTGGCCACATGATGTTGATATTTGCAGGCCATTATAAGAAGTTGAGATTTTATTCAAAGTGTGATGAAAAACATTTAGAAATTTTGAAGAGAGAGATGACCTGATTTACATTTTTTTAGAGATAAAAATCTCAGCCAGTCTTTCTTTGGAGCCTAATGCGCTTAACCCTAGGGCAATAACGTGTTTCAAAGAGTTGGTGAATAATTAGTGTAGAATAAAGGAGTAACATGACACAGTTCAAGAAGCAGGAATGCTCCCAATGGGGGAGAAGAAAATGAGAATCTAAAACAGGTGTAGTCCATTAAGACAGTGTACATCTGAGGGTGCACTGCTCAGAAGTTTCCTGGTCCCACCCATCAATCAAGGATACAGACCCTAAGAGAAATAAACTGACCAAAGCAAGAAAAAAGCTGGTTCTTGGATGGGCAAAAGTACTAGGAAGACTCTCAGAAAAGGAAAAAGGGGGAAGTGGCTAACTCAGAAGCTCAGGATTTGTGGGGCCTAAGAGGAAGGAGGCATTAGAATGAGAAACTTGGAGAATGGGAAATACAACCCAGGGACTGACTGAGAGACCACAACCAGCCCCGCCTGTTCTCCTGCTACCAGGAGCTTCAGAGGAACCATGTGTGGAACCTGGAGACCGTCACCTTCTGGATAAAGTGAGTGGTGCTGCATACTGGGTGTAGATTCCACCCTGGGGAAACGAGAAAACATAAGGCAAAGGAAATTGCAGAGGAAGGAATCTCCAAGTTTAGTGTGATTTTTCTCTTAATTAACCTTCTCTGGTTTTTATTAGTCATCTCCTCCATTTTGCCAAGGCATACATCAAGTTGATTTCATAGCGCATTCTGAAATTTTGCAGGATTACTGAGGTCACAACAATCATCAAATTGAGTCGTGTATATTCTGCAAGCTTAAGGTAATTTTCATAAATCTAATGAACTTCTCATTCTCCCTTCTTCATCTATCCTGCTCTGTCTTCCCCCTGCCCCTTTCTGTCTTTCAAACTCTCTTTCTCATTCTCTGCCTCGTCCTCCCTCCTTTCCTCTTTTATGTGTGTATGAGGATAGGTTTAAAAAATAAAAGGTTTGCAGTAAATCAATATGAACTTGTATTTTCTGTGAATTTATAGTTAAAAATTTTTTGAATATAAGAGCAATATCTGTTCTCTAAACTTCAGGCACATTTTATATAATCCAGAATTTCTTTAAAAAAAAACTGAAAATAATTTATCCTCAGTGGTTCATTGGTCATTTCTGCAAGTTCTTTCATTATTTGTGTGTAATTCACTTGAATCTGAAAACATGAAATCATTTAAATCAGCGAGATTCCTTACTATCTCTTTCACTGATTTGTGTTTTAATTTCCTCTTAATAATTTTATTTTTTGCTATTTAGTTTGAAGAGCCTTGCTGGAGAACGTAAAAGAAAATTGGGAGCTGAGGAGTTTGGCTTTCTATGTGTCATGGGTTAATATGGCACCATCTGCCCCCAGGCAACTGGTCTATTCCTTCCCTGTTCTCTTCTGGGTAGTAAACATATTTACTCAAAGGGAAAAAGAAAGGAGAGAACAAAGGTTTGCTGCAAGGGGGTGGGAGAGGGAAATGGAATGACAATCATTGGTGCAAGATAACAGGCTGTTTACCCCAGGCTACTGTCAGGCTCCAGAGCCACCTGCTTGCTTCCATATCTGCTACAGCCTCTTTGCACAGCTCCCACCAAAAATTAAGAGGAAATGGGGGGTAACATTTGCTTTATCTGTGAATTCCATTACTACCAGAGAGAGAGAGAGCCCAGTCTCGACCATTTTCAACTTTCAAAACCTAGCTCAAACAACACCTCCACAATGCAACCAGCACCTGCACCTACCTCCTGCATACACCTCCACAAATCTCACAGCCAGCCCCGCTCTTCTCTGTCCTGCATCCACTTCTCTACTCGTCTCATCATACTATGACATACTATTTTCATCTCTCTCTCGGTTGGGATTAGTGTATTAGTTTGCTGGCCCTGTCAGAACAAATTATTACAACCTGAGTGGCTTAAACCACAGAAGCTTATGTCTCACAATTCTTGAAGCTACAAGTCTAAGATAAAGGTATCAGCAGGGTTGATTCCTTCCGAGGGCTGTCAGAAGTAATCTGTTCATGCCTCTTTCTTAGCTTCCAGTGGTTTGATGGCAATCTTTGGTGTTCCTTGGCTTGTAGATGCTTTGGCCCTGTCTCTGCCTTCACGTTCACATGGCACTCTACCTGTGTGTCTGTCTTTTCATATGGCATTCTTTTTGTATGGACACCAGTCATATTGAATTAGCCTCCCCTCCCCTTCCCCCACCTCCAGAATGACCTCTTCATAACTAATAGCATCTTCAATGACCTTCTTTCCAAATAAGGTCACATTCCAAAGTACTGAAGGTTAGGACTTCAACATGTGAATGGGGCACAGTTCAGCCCATGTCGTATTCATCTTTGCATATGTGACTCCCAACAGTGTCAAGTCTTTGCTTAATACATGTTTAATATATGCTTAATTGGCTTAAATACATATCTCTGCCACTTTCAGTGTAGATGCAGGCCGAAGTGAACATGGAAGCTATATTTTTTTTTTTTTCTGAAAGGTAGAATTACCAAGAAGCCAAAAAAAATCTCTGAAAATAGAATGGATTCTCTGATCTAAAGAGACCTCAAAGTGATCATCTGTGACTTGTATAATATCCACCTCAGTCCTCATGCGAGAAGACTAGATATGACAATGTATGTCAAGCCCATTATCTGGCACATAGAGGTGGTCAACCTTTGGCCTGGTCCCTGGGACCTAACACATAAAGAATGAGGCCCTTGAAGCCTGCAGACCATATTCATTCTGCAGATACCTGCAAAGACAGACCCCCGTTCCTCTATTTCACCTTATCTTCTATTAGAATCTGAGAATGATGAGATGTCAGAAGAATTGTTACTGCATTGGTCTCAGGATGGAGTGGATACAAAAAGAGATAAGGCACAGCAAAAGGTGCTTCAGATTCTTAGAGGTGGGAGGTACAGAGTGAGATAGGGTAGGGCTATGAGAATAACAAAGAGTGAGGACAAGAAGGTGGAGGGCCAGTCAGTTATGTAGACATGGACTTTGGCAAGTACCTCTGGGCCCAAGAGCTGTCCACACTGGCCAAAGGTCAGTAGGGTTTTTCCTTCTGAGGAAAACTGAAGGGAATCTAAAGGTGAGGAGAGATGATAAACAATAATAATAGACTGTATTAGGAACTTGCTAGGTGCCAGGGATTATACTAAGCCCTAAATTCATTATTTTATATAATCTTCACAACCACACCCTGAAGTAGTTATTACAGCCATTTAACAGATAGAAAAACTGAAGCTAAAAAAACTGCCCCAAATTAAAGAAGGCTTTGAAACCAGCTTTTCCTGAATTCAAGCCAATATTCTTAACTACTTCATGGAAGACACACAGATCTACTGTCTTATTTTAACTTCCACCAAACTGTAGCATAATTTTAGATGCAAAGAAATGGCAACCCTTGCCCTTTCCTTATCGCTTGCTTTCTGGTTATTATAATAAAAATTAAAGGAAAAATCCTTTCAAACAAAAAGACTATGTGAGAAGTAAGGCATCAAGTGAATGAAATTTGATCAAAATATCAATGGCAGTTTGAGAGGTAGCTGAAATCAGGAGGGATACGATCTCTGGTTAAAGGGAAAGCATAGATAGGTGATGCCAAAACATGTCACTAAGCCACCCTTTTGCATAGTCTGGTCACATTTATATGCAGCCAAACACAAACTGAGGCTGGATCTAGAGGTTTTCATGCTCCATCTGGGCTCCTGGGTGCAGAACCTTCATTGAGGAATTTGACTGTGAACACCAAGTCGGGTACCTAGAGTGTCAACTCAGCTTTAAAGAAAAGGGAGGTGTTCCTTGAAGAAAAAAAAAAGTCCCCCCCCCTCGTTTCTTTTATCCTCATGTTAAGACCTGTCCCAGGGAGAGGCTGTAAAATGACTAATGAGCTTGAGAACTGAATTTCTAAATACTAGTCCCCAAAATTTCTTTTCCCCTCTCCTGTGCTGAGAGATGGGAATGATGAGTTGGACTTCACATACACCCATCCCTTTGGGACAGAAAGATCCATTGCACTCAGTGAAATTATCAACCTGCTTCATTGATAGATAGATAAACATTAACGCAGAAAAATTCAAATAAAATTTTTGGCTTGGCATTTGTGCCTTCCTCACGAGGTCTTCATTCATCATCCTGGTGAATTTACCAGGGTTCACATCGTTGTTGGGAACCCAGGCAGCACAGATACATAAACTGTCAGCACATCTCTTTCAGGGACAACTCACATGGGGTAGATATATAAACCCAATGCCAATTTATTATGTACAATGAACAATAAACATCACAGGGACTAAAGGACTTCACGCCCATACCACCAGTACATTTCTTATAGCGGGCACACCTCTTTGGAAAGCCAAATCACATTGAAAGTTTAGTCTGGGGTCTGGGAAGCAGAACAAAGGACATTAAAGAGGAAAATACTTAGTGGCATGAGGCTGAGATAGCCAGATGCAACCATCTTGCCGAACAGAAGCCTGTTCGCTAAGGTTTCCTCTCCCAAGATGCCACAGTACAGATTTCCCCCACTGTGTGAAAGTAGAGCATTCCTATGAAAAATTTCATAAGCCTGAATGGTGTAAAGCAAAGAAGCAATTACCATTAATTTATAATTAATTTTTTAAATCTTTCCAGATCCAAAATATAACCTACCAAATCATACCAAATATGTTTCATTACATCCAGTTTTATACTGAGCATAACACCCTTCTGAACTCTCTTAGGTTTTGCTGATACCTAGAGACAGCAGTCCCCGACATTTTTGGCACCAGGGACCGGTGCTCCTATGTGGATCTAATGCCTGATGCTCTGAGGTGGAGCTGAGTCAGTGATATTAGCACAGGGAGCAGCTGCAAATACAGATGAAACTTTGCTCACTCACTTGCCTCTCACCTCCTGCTGTGCAGCCCAGTTCCTAACAGGCCATGGACCGGTACCGGTCTGTGGCCCAGGGGTTGGGGACCCCTGTGTTAGGACACATATTCTTATCAGGCACACAAAATAAATGGAAATAAAGCACAGATACTCACAGATGTAGTTCTAAGCGATGGCAGCTAGATGCTGAGATACTGGGTGAGGTCCAGAGGAAGGAGCAACCAGGGCCCCGTTGACTGCTGAGGGTGCCGTGGCTTCTAGAACCACTGTGCTGCTGCAAAACAAACATGGAACATTATAATCACTTTTCCCCTTTTCTCATAAAAGCAAAAATCCTCTTCGGATTTATTTCACTTAGTAAAAACAGGTGCTAAGGCAGGTCTTTCATAAATGCATAGTGTCATAAAGCAAACTTCCAAAAAGTAGGCAGTACCTGTACTTAGGTGGGCAGACGTCTGTCAATTTAGTGTCCGAGGCTTTTTTTTTTTTTAAGTTGTCATCACTAACCAATGCCTTTATTTGTCTTTTCTCTTCTTTTAGCTATGATAATACAGTATATCTGTTATTAATAAAATCTTCAGGGCCTAGGAGCCATTCTGTCTTTTTATGGTAACTTCCTTTCTCAGTTTTTATCTATTATTTGTTTATCTTCAAAGGAAATCCTCTGATAATCTTATTTTCCTTTAAAAGAAAGTAAGCTTTTTCAAGCTTATGTGAAAAGCCTCTTGTGAAACCCCACACACTGACAACGATATTTATTTTAGCATGATTAGTGAACAGAAAGAGTACAGGAGGCAGGATACTAAGACCAAATAACTCGCCCTAGTAAACCAAGAATTTAAGATATTGCATCCCTCATTCATTTACTCATTCTTTCTTGTTCTTTCATTTCACAAGCATTTTTTGAGAACCTGCCATTGGCTTGTCATATTCTCGACACAGGAAAACAGTAATGAACCAGACAAAGTCACTGTTCGATGGAACCTTAAATTCAGGTGAGAGGCAGGAAGACAGACCACAGACAAAACACAAAATTAAAGAGAAATAGGCAGCGGCTAGTGCTCTGATCGAAATAAAACACATCTTAGGGAGCAACTGGTTTGGGTGGTAAGAAAAGTTCTTTCTGGGGTGATGACGTATAAGCTTATACCCGCAGAACAAGAAAGAAATAACTGTATGCAAACCTGGGATAAAAGCCTTTTACACAAAGGTTACATATTGTACAAGTCTAACTATATATCTAACTGTTGTGCTGAAAATCTCTTACTTACAAGTATCTTACAAGCATTTTGTAGACAAGAATTGCATTGTAGATATTCTCTAGAACATGGAGAAGGTAGAGCCTAAATTTTAGATGCTTGTTGGTTTCAGAATACCATCTGTGGAACTTGAAACTAAAGATACTGGACAATCTTCTTACTTTATTCACCCAGCTATTACACATGTGATAGATGATTAAGACAATCAAAGAGAACTCCATATGCTGTGTCTGTTTTCCTGCTCCTCATCTCCTCTTTCCCCAACCACTAGCCTTAAAAACCTGCCACGATGCCAGGACAGTTTCAATGCCTCTCCTAAACTGGCAATATTGACCATTGATACTCCCATACTTGCATATCATGTTCTAAGCAAGGAGAGAGCTGCTTGGGTAGATTTGTGTTCTTTCATTAAATCTTGCTCTTTAGAACAGCACCAAAAAGATAGCCCAAGTCATCAGGTGTAGGCACCACCTTTTAATAGGCAGTCCTTATTCAGATGCTACCCTCTGATTTTTCAATAACAAGAGTTATATTTACTTCTCATTTCTCACATAGAATTGCAGTAGACAAAGAAAACAGAAACTTAGAAGACAAAGTAGATACACTTTAAAGCCCTGAGTTTTTTTTTTATGTCAATAATGTTTAGTGTTGAGCTGGAAGCAGCCCTTGTGAGGGAAAAGGGAGCAGGAATGTTGTCATGGTCAGTCTACAACGTGACAATGTCTTAGCTTGTGGTTTGCGGGTTTCCTCTGGCATACTCTGTCTCTGGAGATACTTTCTTGTTGTTTCCTAATTTAAAACTCACCATTTTAAAATGCTTTGTTTTTCTACTTAATGTGGGAAAACACCCAAGTGTTCTAGTTTAATAACAATTTGTTATGAAAACATACAGACTCATAGTTTAGGAGTGTACCTCATAAATAACCAACATCTATGTTACTGTAGTCAGTTTTTTGGACATTATTTCCAAAATATGTTTCTGTTGTATTACTGCGTGATGGAATTCATCTTACCCAAACATCGCTAGGTATCTACATAAGTGACATCCCAGTAGGAATTAACCACCACCATTGGAATGAGAAAAACATTGGAAAGCTCTGCATTAGCAGATACAGGCCCTAGATTTTCCTTTCCTACACTTATCTATTATTCTTACATAACAAGACATAACTTTGTTTATACTTCCTTAGAACTTCAACCACAGTGAGCTGCATTTTACTAGGATGACACTTGTATTCTCTTCAGTTGTAAGTCGTGTTTCTCTTATGTGCCTCTCTCCTTTAATAGCTAAAAGTGTGGTAAGCCATGGCCAAGGCTTTCTAAATCTACTTAAGAATAGGACTTTCTATTTCTATAAGTAGCAACAAGGTCTTGAATATTCTTTCCAAAGAACTTCAGAGGAAGTTTAGAACACTTCCTGTTTAACATTGAAATAATCAGTCTGAACACTCCAGTCAAGTAATTCAATTGTGTATTTAGCAATTAAATAAAAATGTTTAAACCTAAAAATCTTCAAACTCACAACTGCAGTCAGTCAGGCTTTCTCTGAATCTTCAACAATTAAGTTGCCTTACAAAGTATCCAGATTTTCCACATACGGCACGGATGCAAAGATTTTAGTAGTAGAGAAGTTAGAGCAATGACAGAATCTGTAATGAAATGTATAAAATGAATATCCCAATTAGAACTGCAGGCATCCATTTACAGTATTAACATAGTTTCATTATCTCCATGTTATACACTTAAAAACTGTTTGAGGAGACTGCATTAATTTCCTGTGCTTCAACTAATTTAGTAAGACCTTGAGAAAGTTGGTTTCCTTCAGAATCACTCTGCTTACTTCTGTTTGTGAAACAGAAATGGAAACAACTCTAGACAGATATGTTCTGCAAAGCTCTGATGTTGCTTCAAATGAAGAAGTTATATAACCAAGAAAGGCCTCTGTTTTTGTTCTTATTAAGAGAAGCACTTTGTAATAAGCACCATTCGGTCGCCTAGTAGACACTGGTAGACACTGTCAACATGACTGGCGGTTGAATCTGTGGTCTTGTGGTAGGTTTATCTCATTAGCTGTCTGGTTACTATCACATTACTTAGGGAAGCTCATCAGCTCTTGCAGAGAGTGAGATACTGAATGGGAAATTTAGTACCCCAAATAAGTGGACTTTTTCAAGCATCTCAATGAATAAGAAAAACACTGGATGGCTTGTGCCTGATCCTATGTTCTTGCATTTCATCCCAAGCTACCTGCTGTGGTTCCAGGCTGGGCTTTAACCACACAGAACTCTTCAACTCCTCCCCCCAAGAACAGCCCAAAATCCTTAGATGTGTGAAGTCCCTTTACCTACTCCACCCTTTCCTTCATGCTGCCTCTGCAGTTCAGTTTCCCCTATCCAGAAACTGGACAATCAAACTATGCAAATTGTGGATAAAAGGGTTTTCTTATTTGACTAATGTAGTTTTGGTTAATACAGTTCAATATACTATTGTTTTTCCAGGCTATAAATATTTCCCACATATTAACAAGTATTGACTGAGCATCTACCCTGTGTTAAAGACATACTATCATACAGCAAATTTCTTTCCCTACAATGCATCCACGTAACATTTTATATCTTTTAAGTGGACTTTATCTTATTCGCTGAGTGTTGGTGTAGGAAGAATGCTAAAATGACCCACAATGACCCACATTCTTGCATAATCCCTTCCCTTTGAGGTGTGGGAAGGACCTGTGAATATGATGGGCTATCATTCCCATGCTCAGTCATATTATATGTCACAGTTGACCTAATCTGACCTCCTCAGTGAGACAGAAAAGGGACTGGGTCTTCCTAGTGAAAGATTTGAAACATGAGAAAGATCTGACACAAGAGAAATTCTCTGATGCTGGCTTTGAAGAGGGGTTGGGTGAGGCTGAGGGGCACATGGCAAAGACCTGAAAGTGGTCTCTAGGAGCTGAAAATAGACCCTGGTAACCTGGAAAAAAAAAGGGGACTTCATCTCACTACTGCCTAGAACTGATTGAACTTGGAAGCGCACTCCAAGCTTCCATAAAAAACCTTGGCTCACACCTTGAGTGTGTGGCCCTGAGCGGAGAACACAGGTGAGCCATGTCCAGACTGTTGAATTACAGAAATGGGAGCTGATAAAGGGGTGCTATTTTAAGCCATTAAATTTGTGGTAATTTATGTAGCAATAGAAAATTAATATAAGTGCCACGTCCACTGCTAGATTTTAAACTATCTGAAAACCAAGGTTTTATGCACTTTTGTATATCCCATAGTTATCTTTGGAAATAAACGTCCTACGTTGACCATGAGGGGGCACAAACACTATTTTTTCCTCCTACCGTCTAAGTTCTTCTAGCTGGGCTAATAAATTAACATGAGACAGATTAGCAGAAGAAAATGACAAATAGATTACAGATGTAGATGCGGGTATGCCACACGAACATGAGACGCAAGGAGGCACTGAGCAGTTGAGGTTTACATGCCATTTTGGAGAAAGGCGAAAAAGCCAAGGATCTGAGATTTCAAAGAGAAAGCAGGCAATTTGCAGGTAGATAAGAAAGAGCAAACATGAGCAAAAACATTTTTTTTCCGGGCTACCCAGAAACAATGAGAAAGAAGGAAGTTCAACAAGCAGGCTATGCTAGAAGCTGTCTGTCACATTTTGTTTATATTGTGATGCTGAGGTGATGTTTTCTTTCTTTAGGCAGGTTTCTCTACCTGAATTTCTTTAGGCAGTTAAAGGCAGAGAGCCACGGATTTGTTTGTTTGTTTTGTTTTTTGAGTCTTTCATTTCTTAATAACCAGGTTAAAATCAGTATCCCAAAATGCATATTCTGAGGCTCCCTTCAACCTTTCCCATGAGAATCATTTTCTTTGTTTTTTAACTGGCTTGTATAGGCAAAAGTCCTATTAGTACCGAACCATTACTTTCAGGCCTAGGTCTTTCTCCTGGTTTCAGTGAGACATGGGTCAAAATTTTCAAGAATCAAAGACAAGGTCATTAGCATTTCCAAGTACTACATTAAAAATTGAAGGTCAGAAGCAAGGAACTGGAAGGTTTTCTGAGATTATTATTTTTCCCCATTGTTGTGACCTTACATAGGAAGAACATCTGACAGATTTTGAGGATTCAGAAGTTAATTGGACAAAAGAGTTATCCCAGTGAAAGTTAGGAGCAAAGAAGAGAAAGAACATTTATGAGACAAAAAGATATTTGTGAAATACCTGGGGAAAAACAGAGAACAGTCTTGTTCAAGAACTTCTAGCATTTCCGTATGGTCAGTCTAGCACAGAAGGAAGGGGAGGGCAAGCTCTGGGTATGAGAAGTGATCAGAAGACAGAAGATTTGGACTTTGGCTGTAAGACCACTTTTTAGTGTGAGGAACCCAGGGGGCCACCTGCATCCAAGCCCAACCGGGTGTGTGGCTCATCCTGCACCAGATAAGAACTAATAAGCCTGAACACCTCATGGGTGGGAGGTCCATGGTGGGGGCTTTCCTGGGCTTTGGGTGGTTTCAGGAAAACATCTTATTTAGGACCAAATAGCCTTCATCCAAACCTCAGAGAACTACTGCCAAGTGAAGCCCCACCTTGAGTGCCTTTTAATCTTGCAAATTGAAAGGAAATAAATGTATCTGAATTCCCAAGATCCTCCAGAAGTGCAGGAGCAGTGAGGGGTTTAAAGATTCCCTCGACCCAAGAGTAGAAACATAGTGGGAACATGGAGAGCCTTCTTTGTGTCCACTGAATAAGCCATTAGCTCTGTTGGGTGAGTGTTTCAGGAGACAGTCTGTGAAAACAAGACAAGTTAAACTATACTCACAACCCCCTTACAGATTCTTCTAAATTAGCCTACCGGGGATTTTTCCTAGCTGTGTATAATGGTGGTAGATTTCCATTTTTCTTAAGGAAAATCTACAATTTCACTGAAGAATGATCCTTATTTCTGTGTTTACTGCAAGCGATAGCGATCTTTCTTAAAACAAGTTGGTATTTTCAAGGGCAATTAAACTGCTCTTATCCTTTGCAGAAAGAAACTGGCTGTTTCTGTGGTTTTGATTTCTAAATAATGTTCTGCTCCCCACTGTTGCTGAAGTGGCAGAGGGCTGGGAAGGCTGGAGTTAAGGTGAGTCAGGCACAGAGAAAGCAGGGGCTGGAAGAAAAGAGGCTTTCTCTCCAGAGAAATCTTTGACATGGAAATGTACCCCTGAAGATAATGGGGAGGGGAGGAACCCTGCTAGTGCAGCTGAGGAAGATGAGACCCAACAACAAATGCCATAGACCGCCCTAAAACAAACAGTGAGAATGAAAGAATTCACTGTTGTGCTCCTCACAAGCTCTTCAAAGGACAGAGAAGGTGACGAGGCACTTGCTCTGCAGCAAGTCGTTCAGAAGAGATTTGAGGTTACACTCTCGAATGACAGCATCTCACACACAATTAGCACAGGGTAAAGTTTAGGTAAGTTGGATTTCTTACTTTTCACATTCAGATTGTGAATAAAGGGGGCCCTGAGAGAGGAAAAATAGACTTCTGTTATTTTAATCAATGGTTAATCAGTGAAATTCTAGAAAGAGTTTCCCACACTTTGTTCCACCCCACTTAGGATTCTCTGGCTTTGACCGGCTCCTTGTCACTGTTGTTTAAATTACACTGTGGCCTGCAAGTTCTCTCCTCCAGAAGGGACCCGAATAATGTCAGTTGATGAGCAAACACAGGAACCAGCCTGAAGTTTCCTCACTTTGTCTTGTGTAAGTGTAACTGTTAACTTTTGTTGTTGGTTTTAAAGGCAGCTTTGCAAAGAAAAAGTTATCACAACAAGTCCACAGGCCGTCAGTCACAGAAAGGCAAGGAAAAAGAAAAGCCTGGAAGCTGACCTAACCTGGTGACATCGCTGATGGCAAGTGGTTAAGAGAGAACATGACACAGACGGAGGACAGATTCTTCCAGCACACACACCCACCACCCCCACTCAACCCCTCCACTGAAATTACAGGCAGCCTGGTAGGGGCTGGGGTACTTCTCCAAGCCTTAGTTCAGCCCATTTTTCTCTTGCCACTAACAGGATGCTGGCAGGAAGCTGGGGGATGGGTGGTTTGGTGCAGGAAGCTGATTGGGACATGGAAGTATAGGGAAGGGAAACGCCTGCTTTTCTAGATGGTTCAGTTGCCCACACTCCAGAATCCTTGTTAGGGAAGGAGACGATTGCTCCTCCATGCTGTCCATGCAGAAAATGGAGACCACGATAGAAAGCAAAAGGGAAATGAAGACTGCGTCATTTCTCAAATATCTTCCTGTTATCTAAGGCTTCAAAGGGATATATGTTGAGGCTCCTTCACTTAATTGCTATAGAATTGGGGGTTAGTGTCTTTTTTATTTTGAAAAGTAAAAAAGACTTTCATTGATAGGAAGAGAGAGAAAGATTTTTTGTATACAGCAAACCCCATGCCCACTCCCCTCTGGAGGCAGCAGCCGTGGTTAAAGTTAGATGAGTCCCCCTAGCACGTGTGACATGTATGGTTAATCTGGTTTGGCTCACAAGTAGAGATCGTACTGTACACAATGGTTACTACATGCTTCTGCTCTTAGCACTTCATGAACAAATTTTCCCACCAATAAATATTCCTTGATGTTTATTCTTAAAGGTGGGTGCATGTGAGTTCATCTCTTTGGGACGCTGTGTAACCTTTCAGCAGAATCAAAAAGACAGCATCAAGGAATATCTGAAATTCCAGAATTACTTTGTCTGTTCCATGGACTCACCTGAGTCAAGGGTGTATTTAGGGTGAGCACTAAGGCATGTAGGTCTCTGTTGCTTCAGCCTCACCCTCTGTCAGAGGTGGGAAAGGAGAGGGCCAGGTGTCTACTGCTGAGTAGACCCCTAAGATGAAAGCAAGATGGTACCCAGAGAACAGACTTTGGAGACATCAGTCACTAGAGCACCCCACATTCCTGTTCTTGCCTTTGAGGTGCTTTGGTTGTTTTCCCATCATACTGACACTTACCTACAGTTTCTCTCTTAAGTCCTAGGGTATTATTAGAGCTCAAAATAGATCAAGATAAACATTTTACAGTTAGATGTTGACTGCAGATGTCTCTGTTATCATGTCCTTCACATTTCCAGTGTGGTCTAGACCATAGATAAGTCCACTTGAGGCTACACAGGAAACAGTAAAGAAGAATTTGCTTATCTCCCTATTTTCCTCTTTCCACGGTCTCAGCCAAAGAGAGATGCCTCTTTGTTTTCTCTTGTCAGACTCATTTTGCTTTATGCCTTTTTCCTAAGGTCCCAGGGGAGGGGACCTAAAGCAGCATGCAGGGCAACTGGAGATAGCCTTCCCTGGTCCCTCTCACTGCTTCTGGGTGACATCTCTAGCAAAGGAGTTCTCTCTGTCCTGCAACAATGATTTAAGTCATGGAGGTAGAGTAGTAGGAGAAAAGAAAAGCGGTGTGGCACTGGTGGACTATCATTCTAAACTTGAACTCACGTCTCTTTCTCTGCCTCAAAATGGTTATGAAGCTTACATGGTTAAATCTGCAAAGGATCTTAGGATGCTTAACTTCTATTGGTTAGGTGCAGTGTAAGAAAGTATAAATATATTTATGATTCATGATAGGTAGATAGATCAATGATAGATAGACATAATAGGACATTGATTAAAACTAACTCTGACCACATCACTCAAGTGGCTCCATTCCATTTCATTCTCCTTTTTAAAACTAATGTATGTCAGGGGCAACCTCATATATCATCTCAAAGTCTGAGATATATTCTAGAAGACATCAGTCACAAGAAATAAATAAAATGTAACAAGTGCTATGGTAACAACTTGATTTCTTTCCTTATTTCTAAATAACAAAATTATGTTTAATTAGTAAACTGCTGAAATAATTCCAGTATAAATGACATAATTATGTAGTACAATAACTTATAAATCCAGTCCTCATTGTCTCTTTTTACTACTGCCTTACTAATAATTCATAACATTATTGAGTGCTCACTATTTGCTAGACATAGATCTAAGGAATTTACATATATTAATTCATTTAATCTTTACAGCCTTATGAAAAAACTGTTCTGATCCTTGATTTACAGAGGAGGAAACTAAAGAACAGAGAAAGTAAGAACCTTTCTTCGAGGTCATAGCTTGTAAGAACAGGACTCTAATTCAGATCACCCAGTTCCCATGTGCCTTACTATACCTCTCGCTAAGAGTTGGTTCTTATCCCTTTTCTTCTTTCCTGATTGGCCTCCCTGCCTCCACTCTCTCTATGTAGCTACTGATGTAGTCATACATACGCAAAATTATGTCATGGGTCTTTAAAGTCCATCATTGATTTCCTCTGGCCTACAGAACAAAGTCTAGTGTGGTTAATATGAACCTCAGCATAGTTCATATTCTTACCTGAAATGTCCTTTAATTTTCCACTGCTTTCCCATCACTCACTTTACAAATGCCCTCTACATTTTCTTATCTCTATGTTTTTACATAACATTTTCTTCCTGAATTTTTGTCACCATTTAGAACCCAGATGAAATTCCAGCACATCCATGAAGCCTCCCTCTATTTCATAGCAAGAAATAACTTCTTACTCCTCTAGGTGCCCACTGTACACTATTCCTTTCTAATAATCTTTTTTTTTTTTTGCTACCTTCAGTGTAGCTTTTTATGTGCTTTCTGAATTATAGCTCCTAAAAGTTAAAGATCATGTATGTGCAACTTTAAACTCAACCATTCCTTATAGTGCCTTGTGCATAATAGGTGTTCAATAGATGTTTATTGAATTAAAATTCTGTTAGATTCTGTGTTGAGTGAAACTATCATGTTTACCACTTTTATCTGTTTTAGGCCACATAGAAAGGGTGGGTATAGTTTGCTAAGGGCACATGGGAAGAAAAATTCCCAGAGGAAGACACCATAACTTGAAGATTAAGGTTACTGAATTATCATTGTGGTCTCATATATCTGCTGCATAAGTAAGAAGAAGAAACTACTTGACAGAAGGTACAGGTTTTTTTTCCTTCCAGTTCTTGTTTATTATTCTTTTAAATGGCTTCATCATGCTTAGGCCTAACTGACCACTACAGCAATGTCTCCCTAGACCATGCAACACATTTTGGTTGCTACAGAAGAAACAGGTTTGTTCATAGCTTATTTCCTCTTTTCCTTCTGTTTGTCTAAAATCTTTGTTCTCATAAAGGTATTGTCTGTGAGAATGACAAGTAGAATGTTATTAGAAGGTGTTATTAGAAGAATGGCACAGGTAATAGAACATTAAAAATAAATTTTTAAAAAGACAAAAAAAAGAGAAGAGATATAAAAGACTTAAAATATTGAGAACATAAATGAAGAAACAAACATTAAGATGTGATTAAAAAGCAAAAAATTTTAAGTGACAATTTCTTGTTTAAACAAAAATAATAACAAAGTGCTATAAAAAACATAAGAGTAACAGGTATAACAACAATAGCATTAAGGTCAGGGGTAGAGAAATGGAAGTATACTATTTTAAAGTCTTTTTACAATTTATGAAATGTTACAAAATCATTTAAAGGTAAACTGCAATAAGTTAAATTGTATAATATAAACCATTGAGCAACAAATAGTTGTAATTAATAAAGCAGCAAGGAAGATAAAATAAATCATAAAAAATTAATTAATACAAAAGAAAGTAAAAAAAGAGAAAAAAGAAGCAAAGAACAAATGACAATATAAAAAACAAAATAACAAGATAGATTTAAACCAAATCATACCAATAATTGTATTAAATTTAAATGGCAGAAGTTATCAGACTGTACCCCCAAAAGCTAATTATATGATACCTGCAAGAAACACAAATAAGTTATAAATAATGGGATAAAATAAGTTATACTATGGTAACACTAATCAAAAAAAAAGTGAAGTGGCTATATTAATATCAGAGAGAGTAGATATCAAATCAAAGAATATATCTAGAGACAAAAATGGCATAATGGTATAGGGATCGATTCATAATGATATATGGATCAATTCACCCAGAAGTTATAACAATGCTAAACACTTATGCATCGAATAAAAGAGCTTCAAAATATATAAAGAAAAAATTTAATAGAATTGCAGTAGAAATAGACAAATCTACAATTATAGTAGGAGTTTTAAATTCATCTCTCTCAATATTTGATAGAAAAAGTAGACAGAAAATTATCTAAGATGTAGAATACTTGACCATTGTCAATCAAATTGACCTGAGAGCTGTAGAACACTCCTTCCAACAACAATAAAATACACATTCTTTTTAAGTGCACATGGAACATTTATTAAAATAGATGATATTCTGGGTCATCTAACAAGTCTTAATTAATTTTAAAAGATTTAGGTCATATAAAATATGTTCTTCCACCACAGAGGAATTACATTAGAAATCAACAACAGAGAAATCTCTGGAAACTAACAAACCTACAAAACACATAGGTCGAAGAATTCAAAAGTTGTATTAAAAAGTATTTAAAACTGAACAAAAAAAATAATACAACATATTAAAATTTGTATGATGTTACTAAAACAGTTTTTATGGAAAATTTTATAGCACTACCTACCTATTTTGGGAAACAAAGTTTCAAATCAATTAACTCAGCTTCAACCATAAGAAACCAAAACAACACTTAGCAGACAATGGACTTTGGGCCAATTCAAGACCACTGCAAACAAAAGTTCTATAGACAAATATTTTATTAGGACACATCCATGTTTATTCCTTTACATTCTACACCAGCATACATACAACGATGGCAAAGCTGAGTGGTTTGTCAAAGACTATAGGGTTCACAAAGCCTAAAGTATTGTCATTTGGTCCTTTGCATAAAAATTTTATTCAGCCCCAAACTAGAAAAAGAAGAACATATTAAGTTCAAAGTAGACAGAAGAAAATAAATAGAAAAGATCACAAAAGGATTCAGTGAAATTTAGAAAACAAAATGAATAGAAAAAATGGCTCTTGGGAAAATGATATAAAAGTGATTGATTAACCATTATCCCGACTCACCAGAAAAATGAAAGAAAATACACGTTACCAATATGAGAAACAACAGAAATTGCCTTACTACAGATCTAAAGATGATAAATATATATATTATGAACTTTGTGCTAATAAATTTAACAGATTAAATTGACAATTTTCTTGAAAGACATAAAATAAACAAAGCTCACTGAAGAAGCAATTGAAAAAATACTATATTTATAAGAAAATGAATTTGTAATTAAAAACCTCATTAAAAATTCCCTGCCCACATTGCTTCCCTGAAGAATTTATCCAAATTTGAGGAAGAACTATTAATAATTCTATACAAACTCTTCCAATAAATTGAAGAGGAGGGATTCTTCTTGTCTCAATCTATGAGGCTAGCATTAGCCTGAAATCAAAAGCAGATAGATATAAAGATCAGAAAACTTTATACCAATGTCCTTTAGGAACAAAATGCAAAAATTCTTTTAAATTTTTTTTAACAAATTAAATCTAACAATATATAAAAAAGATAATACATCATGAAAGAGTGGAGTTCATCCCAGGAAAGCAATGTTGATGATTAATTTGGGTTTAACATTGGAAAAATCAATCAACTTAATTTATCATTTTAACATACTAGAAAAGAAAAGCCATACAATCATCTTAATAGAAGCAGTAAAAACATTTGACAAAATCCAATGTACATTTATGATAAAAACTCAGCAAACTAGGAATAAAAAGGAACTTCTTCAACTTGATAAAAGACATCTGTGAAAACCTACAACTACATCATATTTAATGATGAAAGACTGAATATTTTCTCCCTAAGATCAGGAAAATTACAAGGATGTCTGAAGTGATCATATCTGTTTAACATGGTATTTAAGGTCTTAGCTAGTGCAATTAGAACTGAAAAAGAAATATAAGGCACCAGATTAGCAAGAAAGGAGTAAGTTGTCTTTTATTGTCAAACAATCTGATTATATAATAAATTTCATGGAGCCTACCAAAAAGCAATTAGATCTAATAGTTAGTTGATCAAGTTTGCAGAATACAAAATAAAAAATCAATTGTGTTTCTATATACTGAAATAAACTGGATTGAAATTTTGAAAATACCATTCAAAATAATTTAAAAATTCAAATTTCTTAAGAATACATCTGACAATAGGCAGGTAAGATTGATATGTGAATATTTATAATACATTGATAAAAAAAATTTGAAAAAGTCTTTAGTAAATGAAAAGATAGCAATCCTCTATTAAGATGTCAACTCTCCCCAAACTGGTCTACAGATTCAATGCAATTGCAATTAAAATCCCATCAGAATATCTTTGTAGATGTTGACAAGCTGATTCTAAAATTCATATGAAAATGTGAAGGACCTAGAAATAGTCAAGACAACTTGTAGAATGTAGAGTAAAATTGGAGGACTACTTCTACCTGATTTCAAGACTATTATAAAACTATAATAATCAAGATGATTTGATAACCATGTAAACATAGACAGATAAATCATTGAAACAGAATAGTTAAGAAATAGAGCTATGCATATATGAATAACTAATTTTTAAACAAGTTACAAAAGCATTGCAGTAGCAAAGTGTATTCTTTCAACAAATTGTGATGAAATAATTGAAAATGCAAAATGAAAATTTATTCACATACAAAAATCAATTAAAAAATAATTATAGATCTAAATGTAAACTCTAAAACTACAAAACTTTTAGAAGAAATCATAGTAGAATTTCTCTGTGAACTTGAATTAGGCATCAATTTTATAGCTACAATACCAAAAACATAATCCATAAAATAAATAATTGATAAATTGGATTTTATTAAAATTTGAAGTTGCTTTCAAAATACACTATTGTTGAGAGAATGAAAAGACAAACTACAGATTGAGAGAAAATGTTTTCAAATTACATGTCTGATAAAGGAACCGTATCTGAGAATAAAAAACTCTCAAGACAACTCGATTTAAAAAGATAGGCAAAAGATTGAAACAGATGTTAAACAAAGAGGATATACAAACTGGCAAATAAGCACATGAAAAGATGTTCAACATTATTAGTCATTAGAGAAATGCAAATTAAAACCACAATGAAATACCACTAAACATCTATTATAATAACTAAAGACTGATTCAACCAAGCGGCAGTGAGGATGTAGAGTACATGAACTCACACACTGCTGCTAAAGTAAAATTTTAAAACGGTGCAATCATTTTGGGGAAAAAAGTGGCAGTTTGGTTTTTTGAGTTAAATGTACATCTACCATATGGTCTGATCATTTCCATCCTAGTTATTTACACAAGAAAAATCAAATCTGTCTGCACAAAGACTTGTACATGTAGGTTCACAACAGCTTTATTTGGAATATTCAAAAACCAATAAAAGCCCAAATGTCCATCAACAGGCAAATGAATAAACAGATTAAGGTATATCCATACAATGGAACATTATTCAGCAATACAAAGGAATAAACTACTGGTATACAAAACAACATGGATAGATCCCAAAATAATTATCGTGAGTGAAAAAAATCCAAACCTTCCCCTCTCCAAAACAAATAGTATGTACTGTGTGATTCTACTTATATGAAACCCTAAAATATACAAACTAATCTATAGCAATAGAAAGCAGGTCAGTGGTCCCCTGGGGATTGGAAAAGGGTTGAAGGATGGGAAAAGGTATTAATTAGTGTCAAAGGAAACTCTTTGGGGGTGATGAACATGTCCACAATCTTGACTGTGCTGATGATTTATGGCAAAACTAACCCAATTTTATGCTTTAAAAATGTTTAGTTCACTGTGTGTCAATTATGCCTCAATAAGCTGTTTTCTAAAAGAAAAAAAATAACTGATGGAGCTAGAAATGTTTAACCAGGAAAAGAAAAAATAATTAAGAGGACTAGGTAGGATAAACATCTTTTAAATACTTGAAAAGCTACATCTGAGCCAGCTGGCTCCAGAACTTAATAGGGAGAAAGATTTGAGTTATGCAGAAGTATAAGGATAGAAGTATGGAAGTAACCCTGATAAATCTATGCTCTGTATAGTCCAGTCTCAGAATGGCACAGTAAACAAAAGACATAGTCAAGCTAACAAAAAGTAACATAAGAATAAATGATTTCGTTTCCTCTTGCATTTCTTGCATGCCATGAAGTATATAATTTCTAGTGATGCTTATTAAAATCCCTCTTTTCCCTCCAACATTTTTCTTATAATATGTTGGCTTTGTGCCATATTTCCCAGAAATATCATCCCCTAGTCCTACTTCTTTTTATTATTTTCCTCATTCTTCCTGATTCTACATCACAAAATTCTAAACAAATAATCTGGCAATCGTGGTTATGTCCATGGGCTTCAAAAAAGCAGTGGGGAGGCAGGGGGAGCAGGGAATTGAGTGGGCAAAGATAGAATCTTCTTGACTGATCAAGAGTTGAGAAAACCTGGGAATAAGCATGCAGCGAAAGGAAAGATACTAACAGGGTTAAGAGCGTGGGCTCCAGAGTAAGAATTCGGGCGTTCTATGTTCTGCTCTATTACTATCTGTGTGACATTGATAAATTTACTGAGCCTCTCTGAGCTTCATTTGCCTCATCTGTAAAATGGAGATGACAACTTTCAAAGATGACCCTTTGAGCATTAAGTGACTTAATACATGTAAGACATGTAGAAATATATCTCGCACATAGGAAGGTCTCCATAAGTACTAGCTATTCATATTGTACATTAACAATCTTAATCCCTTCACCCAAAACTGTTCTGGGGGGGATCAGAGTTTACCCAAAATGGAAATGGGCAGCCTCAAGAGACAGTGAGCTTCCTCTCTCTAAAACTGATCAGACCAATGCTAGATGCGTACTCCACAGAGAAATTGCTCATCTAAGATTAATTAAGTTAATATTGACTAGACTAGAAACCACTGATGTCTTTTTCATATATGAGAGTCTATATTTCCATGCACCTTTTTCTGTACTGGTTATTTTTTTCCCTGCTTCTCCAATTCAGCCACCCTAGATCAGAGCATCTTGAATTCTCTCGATCCTACACTTTTTTTTTTTAGCTTGAAGGTGTTTCATAAAAAGGCTTCGTTCAGATGACAAAACTGACAATTCATAAAAGAAAGAAAGAAAAATATGAAAAAGATCAACCTTACAGGAAATCAAATATCTGATAATATGAAGATGCCCCTGCCTTGTGTATACGTCAGTTTTTAACCACTTAGAATCTTATTTAAAATGTAAAATGTTTTCCATCAACAGACATCCACACAAAACAAATCTTTCTGCAAGACAGATGAAACCAGAAAACTGATTTGAAGTTACTATCTTCTGAATAAAGAATTAACTATAAAATTCATTTCCTTGTTTTCTTTTTTTCCTACTTCTTTTGCCTTCAAAAAAAATTATAACTAAACAAATAGTTTTTCACCCTTGAGGTCAAAAGAAAATTTATTTTTTAGTCAAAGTGAAATCAATAATATTTATCAGTTTTGTCCCCACATTTGTCCTTTCCTCTAGCCCCAGAATGGTGGCGTGTCCACCACCAACTCCTCTAAGAACTTGCCCCTGTTTCCATTCCTGAATTTCCCCCTCTTCAACCTGCAAATATTCCCATGCTCTTCACACTCATTAAAACCCTGCTGTGACCATGAATCCATCTCCATCTACAAACAAACCTATGACGTCTGCATTATTGCTCATCTTCTCCTCTCTAGTAGAGCTCTCTCCTCTCTCCTTTGACTTTCTTAACCTTTACACCTCTTTTTATAATCATCTTTAGATGTTGTCTCCTAGCTGTGATACCAGTTACCATCACCATCCCACCAAGAGTAGTAGATGTCTCTCAAGGGCTCCCATAATATTTCAAAATATTCCACTGGAATTACCACTTACCTCAGTAGCCTTGTGAGTAGGGCTACTAGGCTTTAAAAAGATACACATTGATTCTTTACAGAATAAACAAATGTCCCAATTGTAGACAAAATGCATATGAAAAGGAACTGTGAATATTTTCTATGACCTTGATAGCTACACTTGGTCACTGAAATTTTACAATTTCTCAGATTGATATGGTAAGTAGTAATTCCTTTGATCATGAGTTCTGTTTATCTCTGTATGCAACAAGGTATAAGCTCCAACACTGAAATACTAGTCATTTTCTTGGTGTCTTCCAATCAGTCATATAGTGGTGAATACATATTTTTTTAGGCCACCTGATCTATGCTCTATATAACTTCTCTTGACCTTTTCCTCTTTATTCAGAGACCAATAAACTGCATTGGTATCCCCAGTCAGTTACTTCCTGGCTGGCACAGAATAGACTGTGGTAATACAAACTTTAAATACCCAATATCATAAAATTTGAAATATAGGACAATCTGGAGAAATAACATATTTTATTTCTCTTGAGAAATAAAACTTATTTTCTACTGAGGGGGTTTTGAAAGTTTAATTTTTTGTTTGCTTATTTCGTGTATCTTATTTTGAAAACTCTCCATTGAGGCTTATTCAAGGATAGAACTCTATTAAGAGGTTTATTTATACTGTCTTATTCAATCTTTATAAAAACTTTCGAGTTTACATTATATTTATAAATTTTGCTCCCATTTTACAGTTGAGAAAACTGACGTATAACAGCAAAATTAAGAAAATTCATCTAAGCTACATAGCAAGGTCTTGAGTATAAACAGGCTGTTTCCTGGGCCCATATTCTTAACAATACTCTACACTATCTCAAGACAAAAGCAGGAATAGGTATTCAGAGGAATAACACTACAGAGACTCAAGTATGTAGTTAAAAAGGAAATAAGACCTGGAAATAAATTTCTTAATTATTAATAGAGTGCATTTTTTTTTTTTTTTTGATGTAGAATGACATGGGGAAAAGAACAAAGTAAATTTAAACATTTCAAAAATAACACTTTGATCTGAGGAGGCGCCTCCAAACAAGTACTGAACTTCTGGGTCATTTGTCACCGTTTTAGATTTTCTTTTAAGCTATTGATAGCAAGTGAAATGGCACTTTACAGATTTAATTAATTGCTGTTCTTTCTGTGAGCAAATTTTTCAGTTTGCTTTAAAAACAATGAAGTCATAAAACTAAAACATATTAAGCCAACGTGGATGGGAGAGGAGTACGAAAACATTTGCTCTGACATCACTGCTTACCTACGGGAGACCCTCCTAACAGGCTGGGGAAAATGACTCCATGAGGAAAGTTTCCTCTTCTCAAAATACATTTCGCAAACCTTTATAATTGAGAAGAAAACGCAGAGAGACTTTTTCCTGCAGAAAAAAAATCATGTGAAGTTATTATTTAAAGTAATAGATAAAAATAAAATACTTTAAATATAAATAAATGGAGGCGAATTTGGGGTTGTTTGTTTTTCTGTTCCATGAAACCGTCTCCATCTCTTTGAGTTAATCATCATCAAATTGCACTAAATCAGAGATGGCAGGGGCTGAGGCTGGCTGGATACCAGTGTTTCTCATTGTTTGGTTATACTGGAAATGTCTTTGGAATGAGCTTAATCTGAAAGACCTTTAACCAGTAATTTTCTTAGACTTCCAAACAGCAGAGGTTTGGTTTTTGTTTGTTTTGGGGTTGCTGTTATTGTCGTGTGTGTGTGTGTGTGTGTGTGTGTGTGTGTGTGTGTGCAAGGAGATGAAGGCAGAAATGTGTATGTGATATTTTTTCTTAAAATAAAAATAAATATTAAGATGATTTTTCTCTCTTCTACTCCCCCACCCCATCCCAACACACACACACACACTCCTCCTCTCAAAACTTCTGTTGGCTAAGAAAATTGGGAAATGGGGCAGGGGTGCAGAGAGGGAGCTACGTATAAAATAAAAATAAATGTAAATAATAAAAAAATGAAAATAAATGTATAAAATAAAAATAAAGGTTTTTATTTTACACATGTCTGTCCTGTTTGTTTTTAAAACCATGCTCATGTGATATTTTCAGTTAAAGAACTTTTTGAATTCTGAACAAAATTAAAAGGCAAGAAGACATCTCTCTCTCACACACACACACACACACACACACACACACACACACACACACACACACAGCTGTGTAATAAAGAAGGCAGAAAGGAAGTACAAGCAAAATATTCCAAGATAGCTGTGTCATTTGTGAAGCTGCTCCTGTGGTTTAAGTTGCTTTCCCCAACTAAGGGCTCGGGTGAAGGGTAAGGAAGGCAGATTTGCATCTGTAGCCGATTGGCAGTTTCTGTGAGAAATTATCCACCCCAACAAGTTTTGTTATTTTGGCGATCTCTTTCTCAGAGCTGATGGTGCCCTTTACTTTCAGGTGGGGGATGGTGTGGGGAATGAGATGCTGTTTCTGGTGACTGCTGGGAGAAGGGAGTGGGGGGCAGCTGTCTGACTGAGAGACTGAAAAGTTTCTGGGAGAATGGAATGTTATTGTTTCTCCATTTTTAAAACCACTCTTCTTTTTGATCATGTTGATACTTTTAAATTTCACACTGTGGTCAAACTAGGCAAGGTATAATTTCACGCGTCCCCCATAAACACTGAGAACTACACTTGTTTTGTGTGTGCACAGGCACACAATTTTTATGGGCATTTAAGATGGGTACCTATGGGTGGGGGGAAATCACATTTCAATAACAAAAATGTGACAATTATTTTAAACGCAGCCTCTTTGTCTTGCTTTTCCTATGAAGTTTTTCTACCTTTTCAACAGAGGCAACATATAAATCCAAATGTTGTCCTTCTCAACTATAATTTAAAGTTACACCGACGAAGAAAGTGACAAAAAAAAAAAGATAAAGTTAAAATATGTACTTCAGATCAAGCATTCGACTGTGCATTAAAAAGCAAGCTTTAAGTTTACTGAAAGGGGATATTCCAATAATTACTAAAAGATTCCACAGCTGTTAAACTAGAGATACTGTTTCCTTTCTTTGAGTCTAACTCATCATCTTTCACAATTACCTCATAACTAATCAAAGCTTTTATGAAAATGTTAGTAGCCAAAGAGCCACTTTGATTGCTTTCATTCTACTGACACACTATTTACAGGCCTGTTTATTGCCACTAATAACGTTTTTTTAATTTACTCTCTTGAAATTTGCTTTAACAACAATAAAATATGCTCTAAAATATTAACATAGTGTGTAGACAGAGCATCAATTTTCTTAAGCATCTCTTTACAACGTGTAATAAAAATGTTCTCAGGGAAAAGGAGAGGATCCAGTTGTTGATCTTGATGACTGCTGTACCTCGGTTATGAGGGACCTGTTGTTATTTGAGGAAACACTTCTTGGAAGAGCTACTATAAACATAGATGAGTGTGACTTATAGACATTGGTGGTAGATAAACATCCGTGCCTAAATTAGATTGCGGTCCATGCATGCACTCACCAGATATTTGACCAAGCCTTTAGGCTAGGTGTTGTTAATACCATCATGTAACAGATATAATTGCTCTTAAATAAAACTCATGATCACCCCACTACCACTGTAGACTAAAACTGGTGTTCTGCATGTCAATGAATGCCACAATAACCATCTATGCAAACCAGAGATCTAGGAATCTGTAACAATCTCCCTACCTACAATTGCCAAGTCCAATTAATCTCTAAGACAATTTTACATTCTAAATGTATCTGCAACACTTCCTTTTCCTTAATATTCACCAGCATCCTATTCCACCCTACTAGCAATTCATACCAGGATAACTTTAATATCTATTAACAAATACTGAACTATTTAACTAGTGTTCCATTTAAAGTAATATTTTTGAAAAGCAAATCTGATCACGTCACCATGCCTGTTTAACACTCTTTAATGGTTTGGTTGTTTTAAAATATGTCTCAAATTCTTTGGCACTACTTCTTCCAAAAGTGTAGCCCAATTCCCTACCTTTGAATGTTCCCAGGAATTGGTGACTTACTTCTAACAAATTAGAAGTCTCTCTGTTTCTCTTTCTCCAGCTTGCATGTGCACATGTTCTCCCTCCCTCTCTTTCTTTCTCTCCTCCCCACCCCCACCCCTATAAAAAAAAGTTACAAGAGTATTGTAACTTTTCTGGAAAGCTACGTCTCTTTCAGCAGTGACTTTCCCATTTTCCCTGCTTCGCCTCAAAAGTTTCTAAAAACCTCATCTCTATTTCCCCTGTCAACAAAGGGTCAAATAAAATAATTCACACTGAGGTGCTTATTGTCAGCAGTAAATCCCATTGTGCTCAAAGGCACTGGAGGGAGGCAGAGGTAGAAGAAATGATATGGCAAGTGGAGTTAACTTCAAGAACAAAAAAAAAGCCAGGTAAGAACTGGCAATACTGGAGTCAATCAGGGCAGGGGGAGGGGTGAGAACAAAAAAGAGGGCAGCAGGACAAGTTCCCACCAATGCCCAAAAGACTTTGATCTAAGCAACAAGAAAGGGACCCAGCTTCCAAGTTGAAATCAGAAGTGTCCATGACAGAGCTAGATTCTGTGTGGGAAGGCCTGTCTACGGTGAACGAGCTAAGGAAGAGGACACAGTCTGGTACTGAGGACAGAGGCCCACAGGAATAGGCAGGAAAGAAAGGCCACCAAATAGCAAGTTTTAGTAGACACCAAGCATTGAGAGAAGCAGGGCTTCCCATCTAGGGCATCGTAATCCAAAGACTCACCATTTCCAGGGCCTTCCTCTCTCCCTCAAAGTGTGCAGAAGGCTGTTCTCAGGGCCACATGGCAAGAGGCAGCTCTGGTGGTCCTGCCTAGATCTCTTCACAGGGGTCCTGGGGTAACAATAGATGGTGAGTGTTTGCTGTCTATTGGTGGATGGAGACTAATGAGGTTCAGTTGTTGGTTGAGTTTTTAACTTGAAAAAATATTTAAGTTAAATAAGTAGACTCTGATTATGGACTTCTAAACAAAATAACCAAGAAGAGTATTGTAACTTGCATTAGGAAGACATGTGGTCTCAGAAATACTTGCTGACACTTCCCAGGAAACGTAGGCAGGTTTGAGTGTGGTCATGCGTTGAGCCACTGAGCTCTTCCTGACAACCAGGTGTCAAAGTGACTACGGCCAACATCAAGCAAAGCTCAGTGAAAATTCTGAGATAGATGGCAAGTAGATTTAAAGACTCACATTTTTGAGAGATTCACAACAAATTCATTCTCTGTCTTTAATAAACTCTATAGCCTCTCGATGGTTTTAGTACAGTTTATTTGTTTGGCAGAAATATTAGTAGCATCTCAGTGACCGAAAGAAGTGGACCAAGTTGCCACTGATCTAGAATTTCTAATTTTAGTTCTTAATGACTGAACAAGATTGGCAAACAATCTCCTCACTTGATCACTTTTGGATAGATTGTGCAAAATTAACATTAAAAAGTCTACACTATTCTACATTATTAGCTGGTTTTACAGTAGTCTGTTCAGTTACATGTACAGACATAGCCCTTTTAACCTATAAAATAAAGAGAATATTGCTTTGTCCAGCATTTTCTTTAATCTTCACATCACCTAGGTTTACAGATTCTAGAATAAGGAATTCCCCACCCAAGCTATCACTACTCCTGGCCTAATGAATAAATTACTCAGCTGCATCCTCTAACATGTTCTGTTGTAACTCAAAAACTTCAGAAGATTTGCCATAAAGCCATCAAGTTTGCCTTCAGGATTTCCCTTTGGGGCTCTACTAAAGTGCTATGGTAGAGAGAGCACTGCCTCAGCCATAAAGAAATGTTCAGTCCAATCACAATATTTTTTATTATTTCAGTTTGGAAAGTAGGAAGGCAGTTCCAATTGTCACAGTTTATGTGACTGATGTTACCTAGAGTTATCAAAAATAAAATTATGAAGTCAAATTTTCTACAATTCGTTCCTGAAATGGTGCATTTAAAAAACCATCTAAGCTCGGGAGAATGTAAACTCCTTAAGGATGTCTTTGTTAAGCTTTTAAAACAAGTCATTGTCAACTGCAATGAATCAACCCAATAGTCACAATCTATTTGAAATCTGACAAGCATAAGATGTAATTAAATATAAGAGTTTTCAAAAATATTTGCTTCTAAGTAAATTAGATCAGATTTAGACTATTCGTACAATAGCATCATTCTCACTCGTTTGCATCCTCATATGTTTCCTTGAAAGGGGAGAAAAATATGTAGATACAGCTAGTGGGGGACAAACCCACCAATCAGCAGTTGCGAAATATCCTTCTCGACTTTATTCATTTCCAAGAAGGCTCGCTGTGCATTCATGTGCATCACTAAAGAGAATATAAGGGGAAGCTGAACACCAGGTCTTATAGAACAGAATGGTCTATTTTCACCTTAGCTCCCAGAGTATCCTGAGCTAGTTCTGTATTGCAGCCTTTACTTTGCACCTGCTTTCTCTGTGTGTCTATTCCAGTGGCCATTGTATTGATGGTGACAACTTATTGATGTCTGTCTCCTCACTATGACTGCTAGTCTTGAGACTATAGCTGTGTCTTTTTATCTTTGTGTCCAGGGTCCAGCAAAGTGCCTGGCACATAAGAATTTAATAATGCTTGCTGGATGAATGGATAGATAGGCAGATGGACGGACGGCTTGATGGATGTTATGTAGAATAAATACAGAGGATAATGTCCACCTAAACCACAAATGCTGCCTTCTTTTATTGAACTTTGAAAGCTCTGACAATGTTTTGAGAACCAAGGTTATGTTTTGACAAAACTAATTTAGTGTTTGGCGAAGCATAATTTTGGAGCCCAAATGACTATGTTTGACAACATCTCTTTAAGTAAAACTGCATTTTGTTTAGACCAGGGTATCGTGACTGACAAGTTATATTTTTACTTTATTTGAAAGTCTTTGCAGAAATATGACTGCACCAGCTACGGATTCTTCCTGTTTTCTGCTGCTTTATATCCTCTGACAGAAAGGCTTTGCTTCCAGGAATGCAATGTCTTACAGGTTTCCCAGAATCCTCAAAATGCTATAAAAAGGCAATAGAATCTGAATTCTACTAAAATGATTGTGAACCATATGAGGGGTGTTTTTTTTTTTAAGTTTCTTTAAAGGGTGAGACTGGAAGCGATGCTATTTGGACCCACTGAGAGCGAGGTGGATATGCTTATTTGAGGAAGAGCTTAATTTATAAGGTATTTTACTAAACTCAATGCAGCAAACCATATGACTTCGCAAATTTGTCTGTGAATGGAATCATTTGCTCCAATTTAGTGTTTCAGACTTTCTGAGAATAATATTTCCAAGAATACCCAGTAGAATTCAAAGTGAATAATCCCAGATTTTAAACTACAAAACTTAGATGCTAAATAACAAATTAAAACATTTGCATTTATGGTTTAACACAATCTTACACAAGTTAATTAGTGACAAGTTCTGACTCAAGCCATTTTTTCAGAAACTCAACTCTGACTTTAAAGAAGATGGTGTAAGTAAATGGAAGGCAGAATTTAGCATATTGTTTGGCTTTGGTTTCTTTTTCCGGTGCTATCTTTATAAAGGCTGTAAGTAGCAGCTTAGAAATGCTGAAGAGATTTTTCTATTTTTTTCAAAGGGAATTTGGCCAGAAACTTCGTTATTTGCATGTAGTAGGATCATTGCATATCCTATGCTTTATCTTGTCCACATTGCAAAATGTGACTATGGACTTTAGAATTTAACACAAATTAGCAGTTACCGAACACTGCATTGAAAACATATTCCTTCCAAACTGCGTTATCATCGCTGGTGACGTTCTCCTTTCTAAACCCTAAAAAGCTGAAAGATGGTAATACAAACCACATGGCTGCTTCATTCCACCACCACTCTTGGCAGAGCAAGTGCTGCCTGGCAACCTTGCTGTCAGCTGGGCCTGTGGTAATCAGAGCCGTCTTGCCCTGTAGTTAAATCGAATGCTTTCTTTCTGAGAACCCATCAGTGGATGCTTT
The DNA here is from genome assembly GCA_030015415.1 of Cynopterus sphinx. Lineage (NCBI taxonomy): Eukaryota > Metazoa > Chordata > Mammalia > Chiroptera > Pteropodidae > Cynopterus > Cynopterus sphinx. The sequence continues at coordinate 113,244,530 of CM057386.1, read as the reverse complement.
TTCTCCTTATCAGTCTTCTCAGTAATGTTTGAAAAGGGCATCTGTGGATGAGGAGAACATGTCCTCAGAGTGGGAGCTGCTGAACTAGTGAAAAATAAATAAATAAAACAAAAATCAAGTATTCTAGTGACTCTTCAAAGAATAAGCCTGCAAGGCCCGCCTGCATGTTGCTTTGGACTTCAGCCCCACAGACGCATGGATCTAGCCTGAATGCTAGCGAGGCTCCTGTTTCTTTCCTGGGCTATGAACCTTCCTCCCTCTCTGTGGAAACACCCACAGCAAAGAGCGAATGCATGGAATTAAGAAATTAGGATCTGAAGACAGAAAACACAAATGTGGACTTCTTACGTTTGGCTCTGGAAACAATGACACTAGCTTAATTCCATCCTACTCTGGAGGGAAATATGTATTTGGAACAAAAACTGATAATGACAACACTCCTTTAAGTCGGCCTGATTGTGAGTGAGATGACACAATTTTGCTATGATAATTGAGCGTGTGAAAAGTGAAACTTCCAGGAAAGAGAGATCAGCAGAGCAGCCATAGCCATGGGGATGGTGTCTAATGCAATGTGAACATCAATAGGAAATTGCATTCACCAAGCAGAATTTTGCTTCATGTTTTAAACCAATTGCATAAACAAAGACAATTATTTAACTCCTTCTATTCTGTTAATTAGGCAAAATAATAACATGTAAAATGACTGGTAGAATTCCCGCACATCGTTGGCACTTATTAAATGTGATTTTGTTCCTCTCCATTAAGGCAAATTTACTTTGAGATCCCTGGGCCCAGACCCTCTTAAATGCCTGTGATGTTCACTGTAGCTCTGCAGCACTTCTTCCTTCCTTCAAGTACTTTCCATTGCTTCATCTTCTTTCCTGAAACCTACAGTGCCTAAGAGAAAGAAGAATAATCTGCAAGGGCACTGATGAATCCAGACCAGTTCAGCTACTTATTTGAGTAATCCCTCTTAAAATAAATTCTTTCTATGCCCTTAATCTCAGGATCCTCGAATCCAAGACCTCAGATGAACTTAATGCTAAAGCTGAGAATAATATGCCCCAGAAGAACTAAGTAAATGATTTTAAGGCTCATACCCAGAAGATAGCCTGACTCTTATCTTGTGACTCAGAGAACAGAGACGATTTTTGTTAGTTCACTTTCTACAGTGGTTAGAGGTGCTTGGTAAACAGACAAGAACTTATACACGTGCCTGGAACCAGCAGGATGCACACACAGGAGGTTGCATCATAATTAAAAACATATACATATCTTAGATTTCCAACATCATGAGCAGGAAAGAATTTGGGCTTTGTTTGATGTTCCTATCCCAGCCTTTCCTTTTACAGATCCAGGTCCTGAAATCTAGCTATTGTGCACAGTGGCACCCCTGGGTGCATGCACGCTTTCTCCATTGGCCATGTTCCTTCACCAGGATGGTAGAGAAAGTAAACCTCACTCTGTGCTGAAGCGGACAGATTTAACTTTCAGGGAGATTATTTGCCATTCAAATAATAAATGAAATTGCTTATATTTGCATATTGTTCGAGAGTTTCCCAAGTGTTTTATACTTGTTATCGTGTTGAACTATCACTTCTGTGAAGCAGGCAGGAATAGATAGTTAATGGCCTTATTCTTGTGATAAGGAGATTGTGATAAATGTGAAAAAGTCTCAGGGAAATATACTTGAAGTAGACTGTCAGCAGGTAAGGGAATGTCATGAAATGATGTGTTCTTTTTTTTTAAACTGAGATTCTTCTGCTGGATACAAATGGACCAAAGTTAATAAAACTTAAAATATATTTTTTATTATTTAATTTATGGTGCATTTTAAACAACTTTTAAATAATGTAAAGAATTTTCCCTGAGTATTTTTTTTTCTAAGAAAACTATCTATTTATCATTGTCTAACCTTTCTCTTCCCCCAGACTTGATTAGGCTACTTTTTAAATCCACATTACTATATCCATTGTCTTAAATCCAGATTCCTCCTAGGCTTAACCCCAGGTATGTCTCTCACTCTATCTGTAGGCGGTCTCTTTCCCTTATTAGCTTTCTAGAAACAAATACACAGCTTTCATTTTCTTTACAGCCCCTGTGTGTTAGCTGCTGGGCTCTGTTCTGTCTTAAGCTGTTTCTCCCAACATGGATGAAGATAAGTTGATTACTGACAGTCAGAGTGTCCCTCTATTTCTGCAGACATCCCCTCCCCATTACCAACCTTTCCCAGTCTAAGAAACTTTTCTCTTGTTCTTTTCAAAATATAAGGGAACGTTTTCCCTCCTTTTCCTAAATCTTTCCTTGATTAGCAGCTGCAAGCTAGGTATGATGACTTTCAACTACAAAACATCTCTGAAGCCTGTTGCTACCAGTAACACAACATATAACTTTTAAACAGCTCTTTCTGATACAAACTGTTCTAGCCAAAGAGTTCCTCTGAACTGACTTCTAAAATGAGAGATTTTCTTCCAGAACAAAACATTTTATACTAGATTTTTTTAATGGTGATTTAAATCACCACATGACCCATTTATCCTTAAAAGCTCAACTTCTTTCCTGTTGTGCAGCTCAGTTAAATAATGATTTCTAGCCCAGTGATAGTGTAAGGTCTCCTCTGATTTCCAAAAAGCTCCAAGTGCTTGTGCATTTGGTATTAAAAATCTTCCCAGGGTCCTTTTTAAGGGGAAAGCAATAGGCAGGTGTATCTGTGTAGATTTGGAGAAGAGCCAGTGAAAGGTCAAACATCTTTTTAAATAGATTTTAGCTTTATAAAGTTTTTTACTTATTTCCCTAGAAAATTGTGTGAATGTCACTTAGCCCACATTTTTCCTATTCAAATTGCAATTTCCTGGAACTCAGATATTCTTTCTTTAGGTCTAAAATGTATAACTAGTTAGTTTTCCTAGGCTTTACTCATTTACCGTCTTTGTATCTTACTAGGTTTGTCTCTCTACCCTTACACCTATAGTATCCGATACAGTGGCTATAAACAACTCAATTTAAATTAATTTTAGAAACTAAAAATTCATATCTTCAGTTACACTGGTCACATTGTAGGTGCTCAATAGCTATGTGTGGCCAGTGGCTACTATCTTGAACAGTGGAGCCATAATACATTTCCATCGTCACAAAAGTTCTATTGGAGAGCACTGCTGTAGATTGTATAACCCATAAGGACAGAGACTGACAACAAAAACCCATCACTGGGGCCAAAGAGTTCTCTCGTTAGTTCTTCCTTAATTCAACAGTTGCTTGAATTCAGTATGCAAAGGACGAAAAACAATAAAGTAGGGAAGATATCACTAAGGCACTTGCCATATAAAAATTTATTTATATAAAGGCAATCTCTAATGGGAAAAAGCATTTGGCTTCAGGAGTTTACTGATAAGTTGTTTGTTAAAATAACCTTTCCCCTAGAAGCAATGTCTCATGATGTAAGGCTCCAAGAGCATCAGCCTTCCAAAGCCAATGTCATCATCTCATAGGTGAGGAGGTTTGTTATGACTGTGTGTGCCACTGATTCAAAGGGAAATACAGTCAAGGTTCTAATCTGGAGCACTTGAATAGATGCCTCACCTATCTACCCCTCTCTGCTTTAACTCTGAAGTTCTGATGGGTTTTGTGGCCTTAGGATATCCCAGTAGGGTGGAATGAAGATGAGGAGACATAAATATCCAGAATGCAGAGTGGGTGGGAGCCTTAGAGTAAGGAGTGGGATGATCAGGGGGAGAAGCAGAAATAGGACATCTGGGAGATGACAACGTAAAAGTACAGCAGGGGGGTGGGGAGAAAGCAGGTAAGGAGGCATGAAAGGGGACATGCATTCTTTCTTTAATACTGCCTATCAAAATGTTGTGACCCCCTTCTTCCTCACCCTCCCTCCACACTGTGATAAACCCTTACATGGTTCATGGATTCCCAGTTCTTAACAGATGAAGACAAGAATCATACTTTTACCTCAAGACTAATTTGGCTCCTCTCCTGCTTCACCTGTCACCAGTTTGTCCTTGACCTTTTCTCCCTAATCACAGTGGTCCTTTATCATTCCCGTGTCCCATCCCACCTGGGATCTTCAAATATGCCACTTACTCAACCTGAAATTTTCTTTGTTTCCTTCTGGAGTGGGACCTATTCACCCTTCACATTCTGCTTTTACTGCTTGTCCAAAAAAATTCTCTTTGATTAGGTTCAACTTCTCCTATTTCTTACTTGTAGTATCATGTACATTTCCCTCATTGCATTTATCAGAGCTGTAATTTTACATCTATCTATATAGTTGTTTGATTACAATCTAGACTTTCTCTTGAGTCTAGATTGTAAACTCCAAGAGGCCTATTCCTGGGGTCTATTTCTCTCACCACTGTATTCTCAATGCCTAGTCTAGTACATGGCATATAATAGGTATTCACTAAATATGTATTAAGTGAAGGCATAAATAAATCAATAAATAAATAAACAAACAAACAAACAAATAAATAAATTGAAATGAAATGAAATGAAATGAAATAAAATGAAATGAAATGAAATGAAATGATATGAAATGAAATGAAGAATTGTGGTTCTCAGACTTGAGATCATGGATTTTAGCGGTTAGCCGTCCTGCATAAGGAGAAGATGGCGAAGAGGGATGATGTTTACGTGTACATCCAGCTGTTCATAAATAAGGGAGACCACAAGAGAGGATTTCCCTATATTCCTTTGAAAGTTAAAATGCTTATGGCCATCCAGTATGATTTTCCGTTCTTTCTCTCAAGCCATCCTCTTGTCCTTTCATATGTGATTTATTCTTAGAGGCTTGGACAGAATTTTTAGTGTAATTTAGAAGACAAGAGATTCTGTCCTTCAATAGAACACACACATTCTTTTTTAAAAAGAGAAAAATATTTTAGAAAACTAAACTGTTAATGGACCACTCAATTTAGATTTGTCGGGGAGAAAAATAATCAGATCAGAGAGTGGCTTCTTTGTTTTACTTTGATGATGACAATTAAATAACAACAGATCAAGAAACTAAATGTGCTTAATTGTATAGTTAGTAGGACCTGGAGGGGTTACTTGTCTTCCTGAATGAGACTTATTCTAATGGGGTTGGCCTATACTAGTATTTACACTTCGTGCTTCTGACCCTAAAGGGTTAAAATGTAATGCAGCAACTTTTTTAATGCTCATTTTTATGTGTCCTACTAAAGTAAAAAAAAAAAAATTGCTTAAAAAGGCAGAAAATGTCATCAATTTTGCACTTGCCCTGACCTCAGCATCTAAAAATATGAAAAGCTGGAATTTCTACAGCAGGTGACTTGGGGGGAAAAAATGCTAAAAGAGGGCTAATTGTTTAAGGTCTAAATGTAGTCCATAGAAAAAGATGAAAATAGGGAGGTGTCTCCCCAAGTGACCCAGCCTGCATAAAACTGGGCACACAATTCATTTGAAAGACTTTTTGTCCCTGCATATTTCCTCTAAGTTTAAAAAGAAATATTTTGTTTTCAGCATAATGGATAATAGTGTCATCCTGGCTACCTTCTGTCTATGAGAGAAGTTAATTTTAGTCTGATCCTTCTTTTGAGCACATGGAGGAATTTATATTACTCATCAACCTTTGCTAGAAGCCAAAGATAGCCTTTATGTCTTAGAGAGAGTGTCTCGGGTTTGAAGAGATTTTCCCACCACATGTTAAAGCCAGAAAGAGTGGTTGTGGGTTTAGAAAAAGCTGCACCTGTTACTGTACGAATGTGCCATTGTTGCTACCTTGGGTTGGCCTTTTACAATTTAACTTTTCCCTTTATATGTGCTCTACTTCTTAGTTTAAATATACATTTCAAAACACTTCCTTTTAGGTTCTAGTGGGAAGGAAATTGATCTCTCTTCAACTGTATGTTTTTAATTGACTTCCTCCTTCCTGGCTAGGAAATTAACTTTCAGTCCTCTCTTATTTGATCTCTTAAACGGTATGTGACACCTTCTCAGGCAACAAGATTTAACGAGATCCTAAATGTTGTAGACTGCACCTGATAGAGGAGGCTCCACATTCCCATGTACCTTTTAAAGATACAACAATCAAACTTACAATTGAATTCTACTGCGGAGCATATTGACTGACATCGTTGTCTATAACATATTGAAATAGCCAGCTAATGTCTCATTTTTCTTTTCCAGTAACAAGTTGCTCTTTAAAAATCAATTGCTTTCCCTCTGAGCAGAGTTGCTAGAAGTGGGTATGTGATGCCTGAACTCTAAAAATAGTTATTTTCAGTCTCATATCAGTTGTTTTTATTTCCATTAAAATTTAAATCTAATATTTAAAATGAGAAGGATTTATAATGTCTGGGAACAGCTATGCCTAAATACTTCACAGTCCATTGCAAGAAGTTGTTGTTGTTCATGTTGGTTGTTTGCCAAACTGCCACCTGGGCAACCTAGTGGATGACCAAACAGATGACAATGTTCTCACAGTCCCACAGAAAACACACCCAGCACTCAGATTGCCACACTGCAATTCCTTAACTTCAAGTACTTTATAGGTTTTCCTGTTGTTCAGGTGGTTATCATCCACTGGTGAGAAAAACAAGCTCAAGAATTCCAGATCTCAGCCTACAAAGGTAGTGTTGACGTCTCAGAAGAAAACCCGCCTCCCAATCCCAGAATGCAGTCCAAGTATGACCTCCAGGGAATTCCACTGCCTACGACAGCCTCTTTTCCTAAGAAGAAAACTTCCTAGATTGTCTTTGCAAATATTCCTCACCACGAGGAAATTTCGTGACTCTGACTTCCTCCTGATTCCTCCATAATATTTCCTCAACCAATCACAGAAATACATTTGGTGAAAAGACAGACAAACAGACAGACAGACACACACACACACACACACACACACACACACACACACACACACACTATGCACATATACTCTGACATCTCCCCAAAGATAGACTTTTTCAAGAAAATAAATTTTTTCTTAGTAATCAATTTTCCTGGAATGAATAAATTAACATCCTCTTCCTCAAATGTTTTCTTCCTTTGTCCTCTTGCTGCAGTTCTGTCCTATGATTCATTTTTGAGATACACAGATTTTTTTTTTGCTCTCCTACCTTCTTTTACCATAATTTCATTCTTTTTTTTTTAAAATCTACATCATGTATTCAGTTTGGTTTTTAAATAGATCTTTTAATGTCTTAAAAAGAAAGGGTCAGTTGGGGAACAGGAAAGGAAAAATAGAGCCTTGTTATGTTTGTAAAAAAAAAAAAAAAGATGAAGCCAAATAAAAACTGCAAGATCTGTTATTTTAGTTCGTCCATAATTTTCCCCTGATCGAGTGTAATACTTCAACTTTTTCCCTCCCCAGTTCTCACTGAACTGACACATTGCAGGTGCCATAGTTTAGATTTAACAATTTAAAAAGTCCATTTCTTTTCTAGTTCTGCAGCAAAGACATCACAAAAGATAGAGTTATCATGAGCTAATTACAGTCCTTGAAAATTACCTTTGCGCTTTGCAAATATGCATTTTTTTCTTTGCTGGTGATGAAGAAGTTGGCAGTTTAAATAAAAAACACTATTTAAAGTAACAGAGTACAGTTATATAACCTTTTCACATAAATCACACAATAACTCTTTGTGCTTTGTAAAAAAAAAGAACTGCAGTTCTTGTTAAGAAGATTTATTTATATAATAATTTATGCAAAAGATTTTTTTCCTTTTATAAAAATGAGATGTTCTTTTTTTTAACCTCTGGGAGTTGCAGACTAGAGGGCAGGAATATCCTCCAGTCACCACTTCTAGTTGCACACACTCCAGCTACTAAAAACTCTCATTCAAGTAGTCTTGTGGCATTACCAGACATCTCCAAGCACACAGAAAACCCAAGGAATTGTCTGTGCCTACTAAATTAAAAGAATATAAAATCAAAATCCAATTCAGTATGAGGACTGCTTTACATCCACGAGTCACACCAAGACCTACGATCATTTTCTCAGTGTTTCAGAAATACTATTTCTTTGAGTATGTTTGATTAGTGAGGGAACCATTGGGACCATTGAAGCCTTACAATTTCTCCACAGATTCTCCAGACGATTCTTTTATCAGGTCCTGTTTCTTCACTCAGCTTCCTGCCCATCCCTCATTTGCAACCCTTAACCTTATTCCCTGATTTAATTCTAGAAGCAGTAGTCTTTTCATTTACAATATTGTCTCTACCATTTAAAAATATCAACATATAAAATGTCTTGACATCAAATTGATCTTAACCGCTGATCAGCCCATCCTGAACAGCCAGGGCAATGCATAAGTTGCTAAATGCTAGGTTTGGCTCAAACTGACCCATTTACAGAAGAGTGAGCCTTTCATGGAGTTAACCTAGTAGAGGCATTTTATTGGTGAAATATATCTATTCTAACTCTTGTTGAACAGTGGGGGTTCTGAAGACAGGGAAACCCACAAGGGCTTTCTTGTGTGCCCTTATCTTTCATTGAGATGCTAACCTAACTTTGAAAAGCTATCTCCATGGAAAATTCTGGGCTCCACTCCAAAACCAACCAGTAGGAGGTGGCCCTCTTAATCAGTGGCTGTGTTCCGTCCTTATATAAACAGGTTAAGCCAGCTGCCAGAGCCTCTGCGACCAATTCCAGCTCACATTACCTTTGGCTGGAAAAAAACAGGCCTGAACCAAAGCTACATTATGAAAGCAGAGAACTCTACCTCTCCTAGGTTATAGCAAAAGACTTGGTTGCCATATATGGTGACGAGAGTCATCAGCAATCTTACCTTTGTTCCTTAAGAAAAGAATAATGTTTATTGCCAGAATGGGTAGGATTTTATCAACCTGCCAATTGGAGGTAAAGGCTCAATAGAAAAGAGTAAATTTGATTATTCTGATTAATACATAATAATCAAGCTACTCATTTTCCTAACAGTGGGAAAATAATAAAAGTAGATATAACTCTTTGCTTGTATGGAATGGAGTGATAGGGTGAAATCTGATTAACAAGAAATATATCCTTTCACCAGCTAATCCACAAAGGGCCCTCACTGCCCAGGATGGAACTCAGAGTGTCAGTTTGTAAAATTAATAGGCATAACTGATACTGAAGAGACATCGCTGACGAAATCTGTAACTTTCCTCAGATGTCCATTTCTCTCCTCAAAATGAGTTACCCCGAAGCAGCTACAAACCACACAGAATAAAATCTAAATAACTGAAATAATAAAATGGACCTCTGAGCTAAACTTATAGATGTTGGCCAATAATAATCAAGGTAGAAAAGGTAAACCATTATGTCCATTTGCCAAAAATTTTTAAACTTGATCATGTTTTAGTCATTACACCAGAAGCATTAAAAGAAACAAAGGAAACAAACAAACCAAAACCTCCCCATGAAATATGCTTTATAATGTATTAGTGAAGAATATTTTGCTTACTTTAATCATTATAATGGAAATAATTAAAAATTCTGGACCTCGCTTCTGGAAAAAAAATGCTTTCCCAGGGAAAATATTTTAACGTGCTATCACATTGATTTAAAATCACTGAATTAAGGCCATGGGTTTATAGGTCAAGCCATATTTGAATGGCTTAGAACTTTTTTCTCTTGTGCTACCAGAATTGAATGCAAAGTATGTAAGTCCCTTTAGCTGATCTTACTTTCAAACACATGCAACAGCAACTGCAATTCCAGTAGGATTCTACTCTTTTTTATTTTGACAACATAATACTACAGACCCATGGGAGCTGAGCATTCCAGGTGTTAAAAAGGGTTTGTTATAAGAAAATGATTATAATAGGATTTAATGTAATTGAAAGTCAAGGTACAGTAGCCAGTGTATCGGAAAGAGTGTCAAAACTAGCAGTGAGGGTGGAGTGCCTCTTGCTAAGTAAACAACAAAAGTGGAGAGAGAAGAAAATATTCTATGCACAACAGGATCTGCTAGGTTGGCCAACCTGATAAGCCTGCCCCACCACAGCAGGATCAAATCCACAGGTGATACAGTGCTTCCCTAGCAAGAGGGGTCATGAAGAGCTACAACCTTTCCATCCCACAAGAACATTTTGAAAACAAGTTATATAATAACCTGAATTCTTGTCTAGAACTTGACTGACAGGCAAAAACTACAGTCCCTCAGAAGCTCCAGAGGGAAAAGCCTATCTCTGAGTCACTGCCCTGGCCCTTCTAGTCTCAGGAGCTAGTGTTACTCTGACCCTTTTCATGCCTTCCCAGGTTTGCCAATATGGGTGGGCGTGAGCACATGCACATGCACAGGTATACTGAACAAGAACTGGCTGGCTTTCCAAGTGTTTCATCCCTTTTCTTGACACCACTATTCTCTCTCTAAGAACAACAGGTTTATCAAACTTTAGAACATTTTTTCATTTAGATGGGCCCATGACAAATGCAGGTATCATACCTACTTCAGGCATCATAAAATAAATATAAGCTCTCAAGTTCAGAACATGGTGGCAGTAAGCAAAAGTGGGAGAGTAACAACTGAATGTTAGTCCTCCTCTCTGTCATTATGGGCCTTTTTCCTTTCCTTAATTTGCATCCTTGCCATATCAAGATGTCATGAGGCCATCTTGGTTGGTCATAACTACCGTTACTATTAGCATTAATATGATGTATGTATATATTGCATTTTTCAAGCATGAAAGTGATTTATAAAATGACACGTGACAATAAATGGCATGCATGGACTTGTGAATCAGGTTTTTTGAGGTGCTTTTTTGCCACATCAGGTGCATTTCTACCTGTATTCCCAATAGCTGTTAAAAATTTAGGCATCACTTAATTATCTTTTAAATATAATTTTTTCTAATTTTTTGCTTCCTCTAAATCATAAACAGAAGATTCACATCACTGTTATACTTAAGAAATTTTCTACTTTCTACCTAGGTTCTTTTAACTTAATTTAATTTGGGTGGGAGGGGGGCACAACCATGTCCTATCTTTTCCCCTCCATGGGGTTTCACTTTTGTTTCTATGCTTGTCAATTCTCTAGACACTAATACAAAAGACAATAGCGATAAACAATCCAAAATGTGAATAAATGCAAACATCACTAGTCAGCCAGCCCTGAATATAACATATAACATATATATATATATGTTATATTTGGCATTTAAAAATGTTTTTACAGTTATATCAGTATATATGTTTTTGGTGATTTGGGAATTAATAATAATTTAACCCCAAATTGTGATGTCATTCTAAGAATATTTACTCAAAAGAACGATAAAGTCATTCCATTTAGAACTGCTCACCTCCTGGACTGAAGACAGAATACCACATTAAAGCAAAGTTGTTGCTTCCTCTATGAAGCAGGCCATCAACTAATTATGTGTTTCAATTAAAATGCCTCTCTCTTTCAGAATTTTCATTTGTTGTGCTGAGTTAGACTGATTTGTGTAGTAACAATCTGAGTACTAAATATTACCAATAGTATGCCAACAGCAAAACCAATCTGTATGAACTACCACAGAAATTCAAATATTCACTGTACTTTCTCTACAAACTTTCCTATTGTTTGTTACATTTCTTCCAGTTTGAACACACTTATTTCATTCCAAACCTGCTTCCCCTATGTCTAATATAAGATTTTTCTACATTAAACACAAACCTGACTTCCACTACAGAATCCTTAATAAAGAAGTTCTGTCATAAACCACTTATTCTTTTGATCAGAGTTCTACCTGTGTTCTTTCATGCTCCATGAATTTTAACCTCAGCTAATTTCGCTTTGTTCCTTTTGCACATTCTCATTGCTAAGAATTCTTACCTGCCAGTTCTTCTATCATGGGCAGCCCACCAATCAACAGCTGCCAAATATCCTCCTTCTCTTCCTTCACCCTCTCCAAGAAAGCTTCCTCTTCTGAGAAATGCATGTGGTCAAATCCAAAATCAACTTGAGTTTGTTCATTGTTTTGCATTTTAGAATGATCACTACCTGGAAATATAACATGAAGTTCAGTCTGCAAAGTTAAAAATGAGCATGCTAGTGATGTTGTATTTGTAAAGATCTAATATCATAATACTTTCACAAAAATTCAAGATATGCTCCTTTTGGTCACAACTAGAATTGCAGTTCTTCACCCCCTGTGGACTTAGGCACTTGTGACAGCCAAAGAAATGATTAAGAGACAAGCATAGTCTGCTTTATTTTCTTCTCTTTTCCAGTGATGTTGGGAGCATGAGTCTGGATAGAACTCACAGCAGCCGGAGTCCCTCGGCAATTATGAGGAACACAGCCCCCACCAACTTGCATTGACTTGTAGCACCAATAAATCCTCACTGGTTTTTGTTGCCACAACATAACCTATATCATCCTGACTAACTTAGAGGTAGTAATTTGTCCTTTCATTTAGTGTCATTGCTGGACTCATCTTCGTAATAACATTGTGGCCATATTCCAAATCGTCAAGCATATTGTATTACTTATTTTCAAGTATTTTTTTTAATTTGTCTTTTTTAAGTCTAAGATAGGAAGCCTAAGACATGGAGAGAGAAAACAGTGTGCCAGTGCTTTTCCTAGCAATCATTTCTAGAAGCAGGATTAGAACAGATCTGATGTCCAGCCAGGGCTCTCTTCTCTGAACCAGAAAGTACAAAAAAAAAACAAATCCAGGTTATCACCTAGCTAGAAGAATAGTCATAGAGGCATGGACTATTAGAGCTGGAATAGTTTCAGAGCTCACTTGATTCAGGCACTTTATTTTAAGAAGAAGATCCTGAGTCCCAATGGGATTAAATGAGTATCTTCCCTAAGGCCACGTACACTTAGCTAGAGACTAAGGGATACAAAAAGTCAGATCCCTTACGCCACTGTTTTTCTTTGATAATATATGTACCTTAAATGAAAAGAAACTTAAGATTCTGAGAATATGTAGGCATATTCCTAGATATCTAATAAGAAACTTAATCTAAAACTTTTGAATATATCTTTCAGATATGAGATATCATTATTAAAAAGTTTTGTCTGGAAAACTGAATTACCACACACAAAAATATGAAATTGGACCCCTATCTTATACCACTAAAAAAAAAAAGAAAAAGAAAAGAAAACTTGAAATGGATTAAGGAATTAAATATAAAACCTGAAACTATAAAACTACTAAAAGAAAATAGGGAAAAAGCTCTTTGACATAGGTCTTGACAATGATTTTATTGACTATAACACCAAAAGCACAAGCAACAAAGCAATGATAAAGAAGTGGGACTACATCAAACTAAAAAGCTCTGCACACCAAAAGAAATAAACAAAATAAAAAGGCAACCTATGGAATGTGAGAAAATATTTTACAAACCATATATCTGATAAGCGGTTAATATCCAAAATATATAAAGAACTCACACAACTCAATAGCAAAATAAATAAATAAATAAATAAATAAATAAATAAATAAATCCCATTAAAAATGAGCAGAGAAACTAAAGTATACATACAAAATGGCCAACAGTTACATGAAAAGATATTAAACATGACTAATCACCAGAGAAATATGAATCAAAACCGTAAGTTATCACCTCCCCTTTCAGAATGACTATCATCAGAATGACAAGAGATAACGAGTGCTGGTGAGAATAATGAGAAAAAAGAACTAATGAACAACATTGTAATTACTGATAACAGCACTCTACTTTATACTTAAAAAAGTTGCTGAGAGTAGATCTTAAATGTTCTCACCACAAAAATGACATGGTGATTATGTGACTGATGGAGATGTCAGCTAATACAATAGTGGTAATCAATGGTACTACAGAAGTATACCAAATAACACAATGTATACCTTAAAGTTACATAATGTTATGTCAATTGTATCTCAGTAAAATTGAGGGGAAAACTTTTGCCTTTGTGACTAGTAAAATGACTATTAAGTTTTATTATTGAAACAAACACAAAAATAAAAAAAAAATAGAGTTTCCCTGGAACTTTCAATCCCTAAGAATCATTGGGTTCCAATTGAAAAACTACACTAAGGCTCACTCAGTAATGTAATGTTGGATTCTCTCATCTTTGTATCTATAGCACTTAGCTCAAGACCTGGGACAGAGTAGGTGTTAATATGTATTTGTGGAATAGATGCTTCTCCTTGTAGCACCCAGTTCAATGCTCTTTTCAAAACATTGTGCTTAAGTTAGTAACAAGTTGATGATGACGCTGTTAACTAATCACATGGATGACAAAAACAATGAATTGGCACCACACCAGCCTAACTGATTTCTTTGTAGATTCACTTGTTAGATACTGAGGAAAAGAAAAAAGAGCTCTAGCATGTTTTTAACAGGTTGGAGGAAAAGTTTATTATCTTCAAGAGTATAAACACTACCTCCCAACATACATACACCCCAATTCCAAGCCTTTCATCTCTACTAACTCTGGAGATTAAGACATCATCCAAAAGGCATGTTCTCATTCTCCAGTATAGTCAGACACTACCCAAGATGAAACTCCCTGTCCTAAGATGAAGAGGCAGATTCTATGTGCCAGACACCATGTTTGAACTGGTTTAATCAATAGCTCTATGTCTCCAGTTATAGAGAAAGAAACAAAGTTTATGAAGGTAGAGGTAGATATTTTGCCCAGACTCAGCTAGAACATAGTAAAGGAAGGCTTTGAACCCAAGTTTGTGTCAGGAGCAGAAAGAATGATGGAATTACCCCACTAAAACAAGTTGCCTCCCACTACAAAGGAGACTCATTTTATGTCCCCTGAGATTGCAATCCTTTGGGAAACTGTCACATGGTCATTATCCCTAACAAAAGGAAGACTTGGTTTCTCAGATTATCACTTGCACTTCACTTGCACTCCTACCTGGTCAATAGTGAAAGGACAACATAGAAGAAAATGACTATCTCTAATCTTAAAGTATCAGAAAGCCAGAAACTCGTTCTCCTGGCTCGCATCATATAATTCTAGTGTGGGTGAAGTTAAACTCAATAGTTAGCCTAATGAGAATGCAGACTTTTGTTGTTCTGGAACTATTTAAAGATTGCTTTCTGGTTTCTGTGGTAAAGTACCTTGAATTCCTACTTTCAAATATAAGGGGGTGGAAGTTGAATTGGCACCAAAAAAATACAAGAGTTTCTAAGTCCTCTGATCTACATTTGTCAGGTAGACTCCAGGAAGCTTTTTCACCCTGTACCAGTTCCCAGAAGAACTTCTGACACCCTAAAAAATGGACAACTTGAATTAGAAGAAAGGTGGTGTGAGCAGGTTTCTCTCTGCACAGTATTTTCCATCCCTCCTCCTCTTGAGGCTGCCTTTCTGCTTGTCAACATGGATTCAAAGAGATTGAGGCAGAGTAGTGTGGGGAACTCATTAGAAGTTGAAAGTAATTGAAGTACATAACCCAAAGAAAATTGATATCAAACATAGAAGTTTTCCACACTGAAAGTTTAGTTGTTAAAAAAAATAAACTGTATAAAGAAAACAAGCCATTTTTTTCTCCTGCTATTATTAAAAAGAAAGAAAAAAATAACAATATGGGTTCAAAACTATTCTTGCAGACCTGGTATTTCCACTTATTCTACTGTTTGATCTCCACTACAGAAAGGAAGCACTTCACAGGCATACTTTTTTTCTCAAGCAATCTTGTTTTCCTAGTCCTTCCGTCTAATGGATTTTTGCACAACAAATTTATCAAGACATTTTAACGCAGGCTGCCTTTCATGTGGTGAGATGGAGAGACCCTTAAGGACAGAAGAATGGTCAGGAAGCAAATAGATTTAGGTTGGAAGCAAGCAAAGGGCAAAGGACTGGGAAGAAATTCAGAGACCTGGTTTTGGAGTAGCCCATCAACAGCCAACCACAGAGGCCACGCTCAGTGAAGGATGCCAGTAACCATCGAAATAATAACAACATGGCCTTGCCCTTTCCATCTGCCAGGCTCTCTGTTAGGTAACTCCCTTAAATCCATTATCGCATTTCATCTTCATGATAACCTATGAATAAGTACTACCAGTATACCTACTTCACATGTCAGGCGACTGAGGCTTAGAAACATACATGCTTGCTTCTTCTCAAACAGTGAGTGAGAGAAAAGGAGGAACTTAAACCCTCATCTGGCTGAACATTATTTATGTGCTCAGTCAATAACCCTAGTCGAAAATTCATCAGACCCTCGGGTTCACAGACAAATTTAAAAAGTCCATAAATCTTTTGAAATTGTACAGGAAATATGTGTAGTTTTGTTTTCCAGGGGAAAGTGCCTGTAGGCTTTATCGGATTCTCAGATGGGTTTGTGCTCCAGAATGGGGGCTGTACAGAGCGTGTGCATAGGCTGGTTCCCACAACTTCTCCCTAGCCATATGAATTTGCACTAGCAGTTATTGCCTCTGAATCTTCATTTCAGAGGTTTAAGGTCTCTTCCATCCTTAAAATACAATGATTCTATTATCTTAAATGTCCTAGGAATAGTCAAGAAGTGTGAGAAAATTTCCTTCTGCTTTTCACGACCCCTTTCCACCCTATGTGCATGCACCTCCTAACTTTACAGTCCTACCCGCTAATAGAGCACCTGTTTTTATCACCTCTGCAATCCAGTGAAATATATCCAGTTGCCATAAGCATTCTTCATAGCCTTTCCAAACACTGGTTATATGATGCATGCAGTATGAGTCAGGCTAGGGGGAAAGGGGACCTCTTTTTAAAGTTTATATGTAACTGTGAGAGCATTCAAGCATGTGCTGGCATGCCAGCCCTGTGTTAAAAAAAAAAAAAAAAACTGTTAGTAATAATGTTTTTCTGCTCCAACATGGTTGAGAGACATCAGGGCCCTTGAGAGTGGTATGTGTAATGGGGAAGGGTGAGCACACTCAGGGGATACTGGGGGACACCGTATCCCACAACCATTCCTCCACCTTAAATTTCTGCTACAAAAATGCTTCTTTAGCCTCATTCCCCTCTAAAGTTGAAAGCTTCAGTTTAAATTCCTTACTTGGAAGGTCATTTATTCTCTCATAGCCAAAAAGTCTGTTTGCTTTTGTCTTCCCACTTGCTTTCAAATGAAAATATCAGACCGCAGACCATCTTGCTTCCCTGATTCAAAAATTAATTACCTCATGTCCAAAAGTGAAGGTTGCTGAAAGTTATTAATGTATTAGCTAGGAACACTCTGCATTCCGATAGTTTTTACATGAATGCACAAATGCTTGTTCTCAGCCTGACCTGATCAGTACTTCTAGATGGTGAGGGACAAAACCCACAGTCACAAATTGTCCACTTCAGTCCTTCAATGTGCTCATTCAAAAGCACATTGTCAAGTACATTTTTATTATCATAACATGTAATTATTTATTTCCCAGTGTTTTTAGACATGCCCTACTAGCTTTCAGGATAGGAATTCTTACCCTGCCAATTTTGACCATTTCTATCAGCCATTATTTTTACTGCCTTGTGATTCTACTAGACCTTGAAATTAGCAGTGTTTTTCTGTCTGTCGTGTCAGCATACTCACCTGTGGTGGCATGCCAAATACATCAGCTGGACAGCAGACGAGAAGTCATACATAGCCTGGGTACCTATCCCCGCAATTCTGGGCAAGACTCCAGCCCATGGCCTGGGAATCATGGATGTCAGCAAAACTTGCTCTGGAAAGAAGAAATGAAAGCCCAGTTGTTTGGGGAAGGGCTCTGCAGATGTGGGGGCAGTAGTAAGAGCTGAATACTTTTAGTTATTTTTTTAATACCTTTTTTTTTTTACCAAATTAAAGTGTTAGTATGGAGGCATATCCCTCAAAATTTAGGATGAGGCAGGAAATGGCTAGGCATGATTATCCAAGATTCTCCTCACTCCTATTTGGAACCCATCCAGACATAGAAGGCAAACCAGGGGCCAGGGCTTTGGGGAGGGGTGACAGGTTGATTCTCCAGCAAAAAAAAAAAAAAAAAAAAAAATATATATATATATATATATATATATATATATATATATATATATGGATAAAAGGATCAGAACACAGTATGACAGATTAAAAAATTATTAACTTGTTCCATTAACACCCATGGTCCAAGAAGTACTGCTTTGGCATCTTAGGTTGGTGTATTTCTCACAGGCATGGAGGAGATTAGGATAGAATATAAAGTATTGCCAGGAGTCATTGCAGTTAGAAGAACCGAACTGTGGCAACAACAGGGCAGTGGCTGACTTTGGAAGCAAATGAACCTGGCTTGGGTTCAAGATGTGTCCTTTGGAATTGACCTCTAGCAAAGGATTTAACTATCACTCACACTTACCTGGTCTGGCACACTCACCTCTTTGTAGTCCCTCATTATGTGTTACTGGCAACTGTTTTCTTGATGGTCTAGATGTGACTTCCTTCTTTAAGGTCTTCCTACTCTCCATGTCTGTGTGTGATTATCACAGCCTAACACATTCACCCATGTCTGTTCACTTCACGGCACATTGCTATGTAAACATGCAATCAGTCTGCTTCACTGGATTCCGTGTTTGATGGGGATGGGCTCTATACCCTTCTTCTTTTTTTTTTTTTTTGCACCATTAAGTTGTTAACACCTAATATTGGAATTGCCAACAGTCAGTATAGAAGAAATACTGTTAAATAAACAGTTATTCTTTCAATAAATCTAATTTTCATAAAATAGAGATAAAGCTTGAACCTGCTTCAAGTGTTGAAGGAATTAAATGAGATAGTACATAAGATGTCCTCAGAATAATGCCTGGAACAAAGTAAACGCTCAATAAACATTAGTTGAAATTAAAATTTAGACCATTAGTTCATAGTCTAGGGGCCTGCCCTTAAATTAAGGGATTATACAAATCACTTGAAATTCTGTGTAAGCTGTGTGTGCGTTTTTTTTCTGAATGTTAAGAGAATCCTTAACATTCAGATTCTCAAAATGAAATCAAATTCTCCATCTTCCAAAAGAAATTTAGAATAATTGCCATAGAGACTGATAGCAAATGTTAAACTATACAGTACAACATAGTAGCACACTTTTCCCAAGTATAGGCACCACAAATTCTAATCCTCACTCAGTCTTCATTTGCTTTAATTCTTAAATTACAGAGCACTGAACTAAGGGGGCATGGGTTCTCAACCAACTATTTTCACTTTTCTGTCTCTATGATTTGATGAATTTACCCATCTTCT
Source organism: Cynopterus sphinx (assembly GCA_030015415.1). Classification (NCBI taxonomy): domain Eukaryota; kingdom Metazoa; phylum Chordata; class Mammalia; order Chiroptera; family Pteropodidae; genus Cynopterus; species Cynopterus sphinx. The sequence goes on along the minus strand of CM057386.1, from coordinate 113,225,432 downwards.
TTTTTTGTAAACTTTTTTTTTTTTTTTTTGCCCTAGATCAGGCAGAGATAATGCAGGGAAGACTATTTTAAAAAAAAAAAATCTTAAAGATTTAAAAATATAGAACTACATGAAGAACATAGGGTCCGAAAGTCAAATCTCTTACTCAGATCATTCCCTCTCCTAATCTGTAAATAAGTGAATTAAATTAGATGACATTTAAGATTTCTTATCTAACTGCCCTCCACAATCCAAAGATGAAATATAAATAGCCTCTGTTCTGGGGATTTGTTTTCACTGTACTAATTTACACCCTTGCCCACATCAAGGACACTATTTTTATTGACCCATTTACAAAACTGGGGTAGGGGTGGGAAAGTAAGAGGCATGTTCTACTCTTTGCTAACTTTGACTTTATGTATTTTGCATTGGGGTGGGCTTTCTGGACTTGAGCTAAGTAAGGATAGCTAGAAGAACCCAAAAGTCGGTGAAGCCAAAAGCACCAAAATTTCAGCTCAAAATATCTTTCCCATAGGGCTCAGCAGACCACTAATGGGAGGTAAATTTAACTCCTCTCTTTGGAGATGTAATTTCTGAGACCTCCTCACTAATTCTCTATGAATGTATGAGTTTTGCACACCAAGGTATCAATATATTTTATTGAAGCTAAGATCTTTCTTGGGAAATGCATGTTTCTGAAGAGGAGAAAGAAAAAGAACCAACTAAAGAGTGTTAACTTTTAATAATAGGACATTTGGAAAAGTTTCATATAGGAGGGGTCAAAGTCTCTGAATGTCAGGAGACAGAGAATGTGATCCTACAGGTCCATGGGAAGGTAAGGGATCTAAAAAGGGAAATGAAACCAGGACTCTGTACCATGGACTCTGTACAGTACTTTTCTATAAACCTCTGTGGATCAGCCCTGGGCAACCCACATAGGCCAATATTGAAGGACTGAAAACATAAGCTCACTCTGGCCAACTGGAGCTTTCCAGATAGAATCCAGACTAATGAATCTAGTCATATTCAGATCACTCTCTAGAGCTCTGCTCATTGTCTGTTCATACAGCTCCTTCTTCAAAGCCCATTATTTGGAGGTGCATGGATAAATTTAATATCATCTCAGGTAATGACAAACCCAAACTTCTGAACCATAAAGACAATTTTCTGTATTCTGCTGTAATTTGATTCCTATATTATTTCTTTGCTGATGGCCCAATTCCTCAGCGAGGAAAATTCTACTCTGAAACATAGTTGAGCCTGGAGTGCAATGAAATCACATTGCCTATAACTCACACAGTCTCACTGACCTGATTTCTATAAATAGATAAATTTGTCAAGGAAAAACACAGGATCAAAATCTAAAAGCAAACTCAGGAAATTATTCATTTTAGACTTTTGCCTCAGGTCAAATTAAAATTTCAATCATCCTTAAAACACATCTCTATCTGTATTTTTTATTAGAGACTCAGATTAAATAAGCTTTCTGATAACTTCTAATATAAGATCACTTTTTCTGTCATAAGAGTTCTTTTTTATGAATGTAGTAGGATAGATGAGAACTGAATATATTTTCTATATTCTACTGCAGTAGATATCATTTTACAAATGGCAACACTGAAAACAAGGAAAAAGTAGATGACTTTCTTGATGTATCATATATTTATTGATGCATCCTTTTTTTCATCCATTCAATGTTCACTCAAAAAATATTTATTAAATTCCTGCTCTATCTAGTCATAGTTTGAGATAATGGGATACAGCAATATATTAATTTGCTGGGGTTGCCATAACAAAATACCTTGAACCAAGTGTCTGTGAATTATTGCCTCGCAGTTCTAAGTCCAAGATCAAGATATCAGCAGGGTTGGTTGCCCCTGACAGTTGTAAGAGAGAAACTGTTCCATGCCTCTCTCCTAGCTCCTGGTGGTTTGCAATCCTTGGCATTTCTTGGTTTGTAGGAGCATTGCACAGACCTCTGCCTTCACTTGGCATTCTACCTGTGTGCATGTCTTTGTCCAAATTTTTCCTTCAATAAAGGCACTAGTCATATTAGATTAAGGTCCACCCTACTTCAATATAACATTATCTTAGTTAATTATACCTGCAACAACCTTATTTCCAAATAAGGTCACATTCTCAAGTAAAGGTAGTTAAGACTTCAATATATAAATTTTGACAGAACACAATTCAATTCATAACAAGAACAAAACAAGAAGCTTACATTCAAATGGCAAGCAAAGTAAGTGCGTGCGTGTGTGTGTGTGTGTGTGTGTGTGTGTGTGTGTGTGTGTGTGTTTATAAGGCTGCTAGAATGCTAGGAAATAATAAAGAAGGGTAGGTGTATAGTGTAGTGATGGAGATTAAGGGATTTCTACTTCAGATATATGTCTCACTGATGAAGTACCTTTTGATCAGACTTGACTAAAGTGAGAGGCTGAGCCCGATGAAAATCTAAGAAGCACATTCCAAGCAAAGGGCACAGTGAGTGCAAACACTGTAGAGGAAAAATCCTCACTAATGCCTCTCACTGCAAAATGATCCAGGGAGGGTTAATTATGCTATGCCAAGGGTGATATATCATGGTAGATATTTCATTACTAATCCTTTCCTCTCCTTTTTGAAGATTCATTATAATAAATAGGTATTGAGCATTTATTATACTTCAGGCATTGCTTGAAGCTAGGTGAAAATCATAATGGGAATCATCTTTGCCCTCCTAGAGTAAGTTTAC